>SJYV01052681.1:499509-509619 GCA_006410875.1 Neotragus pygmaeus | reverse complement strand
TTTTTTTTAAGACAAAATACCTCGGGGTCTGAAGCATTTAAAGGGGGCTACCACTTGAATGTCTCTATTTTCCACTTGCTTAAACAAATCTTATAATTCCTTCAAGCTACATTCTCCCCCACATTATCCATAAAGACTTGCGTGATCTTTCCTGCTCACAATAATCCCTCATAGACCTTCCCACGTGTTTTAAAACTGTGATCTATTTTATATGCTAGCCAGACTATTAGTTTCATTTTCAAGTGAGTGTGTTTGTCATATACCTGCAGTTGAATTCTAAATTTTATTTTGCCTGATAACCACAGTGCTTCCAGTTTTCCTATCACCTTATGCCAAAATCTGCTCTCTGGCACCTCCTGTCTGCTTGGTTGGCCCCCATCATGCTGCATAAACATGACTTATGGTAAGTCTGTCTGCTATTTGGAGACCAGTTTCTGGGGCTACTAAAAAAAAACAAACCTCGGGTCCAAGTGGATAATAGAGACATTCAAGTTGTAGCTCCATTTAAATAGGGAAAACCACTAGACCATTCAGGTATGACCTAAATCAAATCCCTTATGACTGTACAGTGAAAGTGTGTAATGAAATATAATGAAGCATTTAAATGGAGCTACAACTTGAATGTCTCTATTATCCACTTGGACCCGAGGTTTGTTTTTTTTTAGTAGCCCCAGAAACTGGTCTCCAAATAGCAGACAGACTTACCATAAGTCATGTTTATGCAGCATGATGGGGGCCAACCAAGCAGACAGGAGGTGCCAGAGAGCAGATTTTGGCATAAGGTGATAGGAAAACTGGAAGCACTGTGGTTATCAGGCAAAATAAAATTTAGAATTCAACTGCAGGTATATGACAAACACACTCACTTGAAAATGAAACTAATAGTCTGGCTAGCATATAAAATAGATCACAGTTTTAAAACACGTGGGAAGGTCTATGAGGGATTATTGTGAGCAGGAAAGATCACGCAAGTCTTTATGGATAATGTGGGGGAGAATGTAGCTTGAAGGAATTATAAGATTTGTTTAAGCAAGTGGAAAATAGAGACATTCAAGTGGTAGCCCCCTTTAAATGCTTCAGACCCCGAGGTATTTTGTCTTAAAAAAAAAAGAGCTAGAATATGATTTTTAAAAACTAGGAAGATATAAATTCTACACTATTGCACATGAGCAGTAATTTTTTCAAAGCCACACTGAGGCAGCAAAACAGAACTCCCTTAAATTAGTATTTTTCCAATGGATGCATTGTTTCCAGGTGCTGTGGAATGATCAGTGCTTGATCATCACTCCTAAAGAGTGTTCCATCCCTGGCCCCTACCCTATCTTTCTGCGTATGTATCATGGTTCTCCCTGGACTGCATGTATTGTGTTGCCATTTGTCATTGCATCAATTATACATGATAAAACAAAGTATAATGTTGAAGACTAATTTCATCAGTAATTTCATCAGACCCTCAGCTTCACTGGGGCAAGTTTCAAACTGGAAGTATTATACTACAGGTCAGAGTTTTATAGGTTTGTTGTAGAACAACAAATCAATAAGACGTCCTCATGAAGAGGATGTGACCCCACCAGTTGACCCACAAATGGGATCTAGCACTTGAAAGACTCCTCTCTGCTCCTCTGTGTTTGTATATGTCCTGTCCACATCATTCTCAGAGTGCAAGCCATTTTCAAAGGAGCAGTCTTGAGAGAGCAAAGTGTAATTGAGACCATGTGATAGGTAGTTTCTGAGTCAAAGTTCCATTAACTCTGGAGTTGGACATGCAAGATGAGCCTTGAAGAATACCAGGTAGAAACTAATGTAAAAAGCTAGCATTCACTGAGCACTTACTATATTCTGGGCAGAGACCTGGATGCTTAGGCACACAATATCTTATTTAATCTTCTCAACCCCTCCTAAAGGATTGACAGTGTTATTGTCTATAATTTAACAAATGAGCAAAGTGGGAACTGCCCAAGGTACACAGAGTCTGACCTCAGCAGAATTGGGATTAAAAAAAAAAAANATGTACTGCTGAAGCCTGGCTTGGAGAATTTTGAGCATTACTTTACTAGCATGTGAGATAAGTGCAATTGTGTGGTAGTTTGAGTATTCTTTGACATTGCCTTTCTTTGGGATTGGAATGAAAACTGACCTTTTCCAGTCCTGTGGCCACTGCTGAGTTTTCCAAATTTGCTGGCATATTGAGTGCAGCACTTTCACAGCGTCATCTTCTAGGATTTGAAATAGCTCAACTGGAATTCCATCACCTGCACTAGCTTTGTTCGTAGTGATGCTACCTCAGGCCCACTTGGCTTTGCATTCCAGGATGTCTGGCTCTAGGTGAGTGATCACAACATTGTGATTATCTGGGTTGTGAAGATCTTTTTTGTGCAGTTCTTCTGTATATTCTTGCCATCTCTTCTTAATATCTTCTGCTTCTGTTTGGTCCATACCATTTCTGTCCTTTATTGAGCTCATGTTTGCATGAAATGTTCCCTTGGTATCTCTAATTTTCTTGAAAAGATCTCTAGTCTTTCCCATTCTGTTCTTTTCCTCTATTTCTTTGCAATGGTCACTGAGGAAGTCTTTCTTATCTCTCCTTGCTGTTCTTTGGAACTCTGCATTCAAATGAGTATATCTTTCCTTTTCTCCTTTTCTTTTCACTTCCTTTCTTTTCACAGCTATTTGTAAGGCCTCCCCAGACAGCCATTTTGCTTTTTTGCATTTCTTTTTCTTGGGGATGATCTTGATTCCTACCTCCTGTACAGTGTCACGAACCTTCGTCCATAGTGCATCAGGCACCTTATCTATCAAATCTAGTCCCTTAAAGTCTTCAGCTGTACTTTGCTGGAGCAGCTGTGAAGAGATGCCCCATGTCCAAGGTAAGAGAAACCCAAGTAAGACCGTAAGCACTGAGAGAGGGCATCAGAAGGCAGACACACTGAAACCATAATCACAGAAAACTAGCCAATCTGATCACACAGACCACAGCCTTGTCTAACTCAATGAAACTAAGCCATCCCATGTGGGGCCACCCAAGACGAACGGGTCATGGTGGAGAGATCTGACAGAATGTGGTCCAGTGGAGAAGGGAATGCCAGACCACTTCAGTATTCTTGCCTTGAGAACCCCATGAACAGTATGAAGAGGCAAAAAGATAGGATACTGAAAGAGGAACTGCCCAGGTCGGTAGGTACCCAAAATGCTCCTGGTGTCTCCATTGCTACTCTGCAAATAATTTCATCAGTGCCATCTAGAGTCCGAATATATGTGTTCGTATACAGTGTTTTTCTTTTTCTGACTTATTCCACTCTATAATAGGCTCTAGGTTTATCCACAGCATTAGAACTGACTCAAACATGTTCTTTTTTATACCGAGTAATATTTCATCATATATATGTACCACAGCTTTTTTAAGATTCATCTGTCGATGGACATCTAGGTTGTTTCCATGGTCCAGCTATTGTAAATAATGCTGTAATGAACATCAAGGCACATGTGTCTTTTTCAATTTTGGTTTCCTTAGGGTATATGCCTAGTATTAGGATTTCAGGGTCATATGTTGGTTTTATTTGTAGTTTTTTAAGGAATCCTCATACTGTCTTCTATAGTGGCTGTATCAATTTACATTCACACCAACAGTGCAAGAGTGTTCCCTTTTCTCCACACTCTCTCCATTTATTGTTTGTAGACTTTTTGATAATGGCCATTCTGACCGGTATCAGGTGATATCTCAATGTAGTTTTAATTTGCGTTTCTCTAATAATCAGCAATGTTGAGAATCTTTGCATATGATTGTTAGTCATTTGTATGTCTTCTTTGGAGAAATGTCTCTTTAGGTCTTTTTCCCTCATTTTGATTGGTTTGTTTGTTTTTCTGGTATTGACTTGTATGAGCTGCTTTTGTGTTTTGGACATTAATCCATTGTCGGTTGTTTCATTTGCTATTATTTTCTCCCTATTTGAGGATTGTCTTTTCACCTCATTTATAGTTTCCTTTGCAGTGCAAAAGCTTTTAAGTTTTTTTTTTTTTTTTATTTTAAATTTATTTATTTTTAAATTTAACTTTACAATACTCTATTGGGTTTGGTTTAATTAGATCCCACTTGCTTATTTTTGTTTTTGTTTCCATTAATCTAGGAGGTGGATCAGAGAGGATCTTGCCGGGATTTATATCATAAGAGTGTTCTGCCTGTGTTTTCCTCTAAGAGTTTTATAGCTTCTAGTCTTACTTTTAGGTCTTTAATCCATTTTGAATTTATCTTTTCCACACTAGTATTCTTTCCAGGAAAACCCTATGGACAGAAGAGCCTGACAAGCTATAGTCCATAGGGTTGCAAAGAGCTGGACACGACTGAACTACTGAGCACACATACATGGATAACTATAGTAACGTGATGGTATATAAAGAAGCTGAAGTCTCAGTGCATTGCATCCATAATCTGCTAATAGAGATGTACACTAAGGGGATGATTTAAACCCTTACGTGTTTGGAAGAATCACCAAAACTTACAAAAGTGTGAATTCTCTGACTATAGGGAGATTGCCAGAAGTTTCTCATTTAGAAATATACAGTGGGGCTGAGGGATTACTAGGCATTACAGATGATTCTTGTGACTCCAGTCACCTGGGAGCCACTTAAAAATGCAGATTTTTTTGTCTTCTTATAGCTAGAGGATTTGGCCTGTGAATATGAGTTTTTATTTGCTCAAATGGATTTCTCTGAAACTGATTGCTCTAAGGTAATGTCCTAGCTATAAGTGAATGTCTGTAGTTACTACAATTCAGATGGCTATACATAAAATTACACAAAAGAACCCTAAGAAAATTCACATTGCCAGATGGTACTCAGAATTTATCACATTTGATGAAGTTTGGGGAATTATTCTGAATTTTGCATTTCCTCTATAAAAATTCATCATTCTTGTGGTGCATATTGTGAAAAGTTGAACAGTTAACATCAAATATGTATGTGTTGCATTTTTCTCTAATTTTTGATGAAAATATATTTTTTAAATATACCTTTGCTAAAAAATGTATTTCTGAGATGCTTACCATTTATTTGTTTAATATTTGTTTGATAGCTGAGTACATTTAATTGGCAAGTTGAGAAAAATAGAATAGCATGAAACCAAAGAAGTATAAATTTCTCAGTTTTATAAAAAATTTCTACATAAAAGTATGCCTGGGGAAAGCAATGAAAATTGGTTGTTTATAATTATTTTCATTCCTTCTAAAGTGACTAGGTGCCAAGATATCTTTTGTTTTAATGAATAGGATGATAGTATGGATGCAAAATTAGGAAACTCAGGGACATAGAGGGGCTTCCTGCATATGCTGTAGGATGGTAGGAGCCAGAGGGTTAGAAGGAGTTGTTGTGGGAAAAGAGCAAGAGAAGACATAGAGATGGCAGCTGCTACAGCTAACAGAACTTAGGAGAGAGAGAGGGTTTTATGGAAAGTTTGGTTCTATCATATGCAGTGTTATATCCAGCTTCTCAATGAAATTTCAAAATATATATAATATTCCTAATCCTTTTGCATTATTTTCCCTCAATACCATCCTCCTATTTTCAGTTCAAGATGGGCTTCTGTGCAAGATTCAGGGGGAGGACAAGGTCATGGAGGCCAAGGTATATTCTGATTATACATATATGAAAATAAGTGGGTCCTTACATGTAATGAGTAAGTGCAGAAATAAGATCTGTTGGGGACATTCACTGTGTCTTATGATTGCCTCTTAATTATTGAATATTTGAAATTCTTTCCTGTTTGATTTCCATGGGACTACCTGTTAGTGCAAAGACAAATTATATGTTTGTTTCCTCTTATGGCCTTGATATATCAGTATACCCTGACGTTCTTCCTTAGCCTCTTTATCTTTTTTTCCCAGCTGTTTTTCCAAGACAGTTTCCTCTGCATCTTGGCATCAAGTCCTCCATTTAAACTGGTCTTTCTCTCTCAAATCCAGATGCCTCTGCTGAATGTCAGATTTGGATATCTAACTGCCCATTACCTATATACTCCTAGATGTTCCATGAACTTCTCTGGGTTATCATTTTTAAAATGAACCAATCATGAATCCCTCAGACTACTATCAACTTAGTCACTCAAGTGAAAAAAAAACCCAAACTGGGAAGTATAAAAGATGTTTCTTTCTCACCTACCTTCTGGCCAACAGTCAAGCTTAGGCCTTCTTTTTGCTAAACATCTCTTGAATTTGTTTCTCCTGTACACCCTTATATAAACCTCTTCTTCAGTGTGTGCGCTCAGTCACTTCAGTCATGTCCAACCCTGCGACCCTATGGACTGTACTCTGCCAGGCTCCTCAGTCCACAGAGAATCTCCAGGCAAGAATACCAGAGTGGGTTGCTGTGTCCTCCTCCAGGAGATCTTCCCAACCCAGGGATCAAACCCACGTGCCTTATGTCTTCCACACTGGTAGGCAGGTTCTTTACCACTAGTACTACCTGGGAAGCTCCTGCTTCAGTTTGGGTTACCATCAACTTTCACTTATATGAGTATAATACTGTTTCTCTCTTTTTAGGCTTATCCCATGTCTCTAAAATAATCTTTTTCACATAAAAATTTGATCCTCAAAATTCTTCAAATAAAAATTCATTTGCACACTCTACTGGGCTTTTTATCATCTAATCCATGCCTTGCTGCTGGCTTCTTCCTGGCCTTCATCTTCCCTTCCCTCCCATCCCCCACCTTTTACAGCTTGCTGCTACTGCTGCTAAGTCACTTCAGTCGTGTCCAACTCTGTGTGACCCCATAGACGGCAGCCCACCATCCCTGGGATTCTCCAGGCAAGAACACTGGAGTGGGCTGCCATTTCCTTCTCCAATGCATGAACGTGAAAAGTGAAAGTGAAGTCGCTCAGTCGTGTCTGACTCTTAGTGACCCCANCTTTTACAGCTTGCTGCTACTGCTGCTAAGTCACTTCAGTCGTGTCCAACTCTGTGTGACCCCATAGACGGCAGCCCACCATCCCTGGGATTCTCCAGGCAAGAACACTGGAGTGGGCTGCCATTTCCTTCTCCAATGCATGAACGTGAAAAGTGAAAGTGAAGTCGCTCAGTCGTGTCTGACTCTTAGTGACCCCATGGACTGTAGCCTACCAGGCTTCTCCATCCATGGGATTTTCCAGGCAAGAGTACTTTTACAGCTTATATTCCTTTAATTCTTAAATACCTATTGGTTACCAAAACCATGATGTCTTTGTTCATGGTGCAGGCCTTTGCACATGCAATGCAAAGGCCTCTCCTCAGTGTGCATGTTTGGTTGCCCTTAGCCATCTTTCAATCCTCAGCTTAAATGCAATCTTCTCTGTGAACCCTCATTTGCCTCTCTCAGATAACCTAAGTGCTTCTTTTCTTATATGTCCAAGGCAATTTTTATAAATTTCAATTAGAGGTACTCCCCTATTGCATTGTGTTTATTCATTTATGTGTATATAACTATCTCACTATTTCAAAAGTTGTGAGAATTACATGCCATAGGTAAGTCAAATAGAGAGAATATTCAAGAGGTGTTGGTTAAACTCAGACCAGCACCTGGATCATTACCTGACAAGTCACTGGGACTCAGTAATCATGTTTTAAATGAAAAATTTTGCAGTATTTACAAATGGAAGTGATTTTATTATCTTTTTAGGCTTTGGGGCCAGTGTACTTTTATGAGCTTCTTATAAGTTTTCTACATGAGAATTGTATTTCTATTGATCAAAAATCAAAATGTTTGTTTTTACAGGGTTTGTTTAAGGTCCTGTTGACATTAGACAGCTTATACATTAAATGTGGTGTGGGTTCTAGAAATATTTATCATCTGATATTTTGCAGGGCACAATCCAAATCCAGAGTAGAGTCTTTGTTCTAACTTTACTGATTTTCCCTGAGTCCATTTTTTGCTCAGGTAAACTCTTCTATCTGAAACTGGTGTCCTCCATGACCACCATTTTTATACCCCTTATAGACAGCTGGAAAAGAGACTGAAAGAGTGGGAAAATGTGTTCCTGTGATTATTCCTCCCTGTATTATGAAACAGGTTAAAAAAATTCTGATTTAAAAGTCATCAGAGAGATATTCTGAACATGATAAACCTTTTTTATTTTTTATAATTCCTGGAAGAAGGAAAAGAGGTAAGAATATTATGACTGAGCCTTGACTTAGCAGAGGGACTTCCTTGAGAATGGAGTGATAGATAAACAACAACTTGCTTTAACATTAGGTAAAAATGTCTGTTATTGTGGGTGGGAAGACTATGCAAAATGAATACCTAATACTGTAAAAGCTCATAATCCTAAATATAGTCATAGAGAATCCATGATAATTTATTAATTTATAAAAATAGCAATCATCTATTTTCAAGTCCTTACCAAATAATGTTAATAAAGATATAAGTCTGCTTGGTATTTAATATAGAATCACTCAAAGGTTCAAACTTAGTAACAAACATACCTTTAAATATATGTTTAATATTATATATATAATATAAATTATAATTGAAAAGTTATGGTTTATTTTAATGAAGAGAAGGAAAAATTGTAGATTTTAGCACTGTAAAGTGGGAGAACTTTAAAAAGGAATTCTAATAAAATGAGATGTTCTAACTGGAAATATATATAGCTGTGTGAGATAGAGTATAATGAAATATAAAAAGATAATAACTTCATTAGACTAAAATTACTTGAATTTTATGAGACAAGCCTTGTCATGGAGAAGACACTAAACTTATCATCTTCAGCATGATCCAGGTTTTAATTCTGTCTGCATTTGTATGATTAGCAGCTCAGAAACATTTTCTGATTGACTGCTAGAGTTCTCTTGTTAATACAATATGTATTTTCTGAGATGGTCCCCCAAAAGATAAATACCTAAATGAATAATTAAACTTCTCTAAAATTATTGACTCCCAGAGATCTAGGGTGTTGAAGCACTCTCACCTTTTCTGTTCAGATTCATTTGGACACTTTATCTCAACACTAAAATGGCTTTCTGATGCCTTCATCCCTCAGTAAGAATAAGTCTGATGTGTTTTTGAATGTTTTAGAAAGTTATTCCCTTATCTGAATGATTGTAACTTGCTTGTGAGTCAGAAAGAGTAGATCATCAGCCCCTAAACTAGGTGGAGGAGGGCCAGTGAAATATTTTCGACAGTTCTTTTGAGACCTGTTTTAAAGCTGTGCTTTAAAGGGAACTTGCAAATCTAATTAATATACAAGTATAGCCCCATGATGCACAGTAACCTACAGGGACATTTTAAAGTCAGTATGCCAGAAAGATTGTGATCGTTTATACACCCCCAACAGTGACTGAAGATACCCGGTGTGGTAGGCAGAATAATGCACCCCAACACGAACGCGCACGCGCGTGCGCGCGCGCATGTGCGCGCACACACACACACACACACACACACAAAGATAGCCACACCTTAATCCCTGGAACCTCCAAATATGTTAAGGAATACAGCAAAGAGAAATTAAGTTTGCACTGGAATTAAGGTTTCTAAGCAGCTGACCTTAAAATAGGGAGATTTTCCTATAATACCCAGGAGGGCCCAATGTCATTACAAAGGTCTTTAAAAGAGGAAGAGGGAGGCAGAACCAGAAGGATAGCAGCTTGAAAAAGAGTTGGCCCACTATTGCTGGCTTTGCACATAAAGGAAGAGAGCCAATAAGCTAAGGAATGCAGGCAGATTCTAGGATCAGAAAACAAGGAAGTGGATTTTTCCTAGATGCTCCAGAACAAAGACAGGCCTGCCAACACCTTCATTTTAGCTCCATGAGAACCATTTTGAACTTTTGACTTCCAGAACTATAAGGTAATAAATTTGTATTGTTTTAAGGCATGAAGTTTGTAGTAGTTTTTTAATAAGTAGTGCTAGAAAACTAACATCTTTTTCCAATCTTTGCTAATATGAGATATTATTGCTCTTTTAAATCTTTTTGCTAGTCCATAGGTCAAAAGTACCTTATTGTATTTCAGTTTTTTAAATTGTTAGCTAGATTGAGTTTATTTCCTCCTGCTAGACATTTGATTGATACTAAAATTGTTTTATGAACATCAAGCACATGAGCTGATACTATTCATTACTGAGGTTCTAGTTGTTTTTTTTTTTTTTTT
>SJYV01052681.1:486090-499493 GCA_006410875.1 Neotragus pygmaeus | reverse complement strand
AAATCCATCCTTTGCTGATTTGGGGCTCTGTTTGTTCCTCTTTTTCTAATTATTCTTGGTGGCAAGTTAGGTTGTTTTTTGAAATTTTTCTTCTTTTTTAAGGAAATCCTTTTGTTGCTACAAACTTCCCTCTTCAAACTGCTTTTGCTGGATGCCACAGATTTCATATCATTGTGTTTTCATGGTCATTTGTCTCAAGGTATTTTCTGATTTCCTCTTTGGTTTCATCATTGAAGCATTGATTTTTAGTAGAATGTTGTGTTATCTCCGTGTAATCATTTTTTTCTTGTTTTTCTTTCTGCAGTTGATGTCATTTCACATCATTGTGATCAGTGAAGATACTTGAAATAATTTCTATCTGCTTAAATTTGATTTCCATTTGCCTGAAATACCTTTTCCCGTACCCTCACTTTCAGTCTATATGTGTCTTTCTCTCCAAAGTGAGTCTCTCATAGGCAGCATATTACAGGTTCTTTTTTTTTTTTTAATCCAATCTGCCACTCTGTGTCTTTCGACTGGATCATTTTGTTCATTAGCATTTAAAGTAAATTTTAATAAACATGTATTTCTTGTGATGTTAAACATTGCTTTCCAGGTGATTTTGTGGTTGTTGTTGCCTTTTTTCACTTTTGTGTGTGTGTGTGTGATTTGGTTATTTGTATTATGCTAAAGTTCCTTTTAGGGTTTTGTGAATTCATTGTTATCTTTATGATTTGCAGTTACCCTGATTTTCAAATTTAACCCATAGCTATATCTACTTGCTTTAGGCTGATAGTCATATAAGTTGAAACACATTCTAAAAGATCTATATTTTTACTCCTTACTTCCATATTTTGTGATTTTTGATGTCCTATTTTATATCTTCATGTTTATCATTTTGATGTTAATTATGGTTATAATTACATTAAAATTCTTGATTGTCTTTCAATCTTTGCCTTGAAATTTAAGTGATCTTCAGTCCTTTTATATATTTGCCTTTCATATTGTCTAATGTGGGATCTTTCCTATAGATTCTTGCTTATTTTCTATTTAAGAAGACCTTTCAATATTTCTTTTATAGTAGGTTTAGCATTGCTTTATTTGTTTTTGTTTGTCTGAGAAATTTCTAGTTTCTCTTTTTATTCTAAATAATATTATTGCTGGATAGAGTATCTTAGGTGGCAGAATTTTCCCTTTCAGGACTTTGAGTATATCCTGCTGGCCTGCAAAGTTTTGGTAGTGAAATAAGCACATAGCCTCATGGGAGTTCCCTTGTAATTAACTTTTTGTTTTCTCTTCCTACCTTTAGAATCTTTTCTCTCTTTTGTTTGTTTTTATTTTTTAATTTTCTATTTTATTTTGGAGTATGGTTAATTTACAATGTTGTGTTAGTTACAAGTGTACAGCAAAGTGATTCAGTTACACATATACATATATCTGTTCTTTTTCAGATTTTTTTTTTCCATATAGTTTATTACAAAGCATTCAGTAGAGCTCCCTGGGCTATGTAGTAGGTATAGTAGGTCCTTGTTGTAGAATCCTCTTTATCTTTTACTTTTGCCATTTTAATTATGATATGTTTTGGTGGGGGTCTATTTGAGTCCATCTTATTTGGGACACTATGTGCTTTCTGTAGGGCTTCCCAGATGGCTCGGTAGGTAAAGAATCCACCTGCAATGCAGGAGACTCTGTTCGATCCCTGGGTCAGGAAGACCCCCTGGAAAAGGGCCTGGGAACTCACTCCAGTATTCTTGCCTGGAGAATCTCATGGACAGAGGAGCCTGGTGACCTATAGTCCATAGGGTCTCAAAGAATCAAACACAAATGAAGTGACTGAGCACATCCACATATGCTTCCAGTACCTGGATATCAATTTCCTTCTTTGTGTTTGGTAAGTTTTCAGCCATAATTTCCTCAGATACATTTTTGATCCCCTTTTCTCTTTCTTCACCTCCTGGAGCCCCTATCACACATAGGTTGGCACACCTTATATTGTCCTATAGATCTCATGTTACTTTCTAAAAAAATTTGTCTTTTTGTCTGCTGCTGATTGGGTGGTTTCCATTATTCCATGTTCCCAATGACTTAATTCATTCTTTTGCATTATTTAGTCTGCTATTCATTGATTTAAGCTCACTTTTTATCTTGGCAATTGAGTTGTCTAATTTTGATTGGTTTCTTTTTATAGTCTCCAGTTCCTTGTTACAGTGATCGGCATTTATGTCAAAAATCTCCCTTAAAAAAATTCCTTTAGCATTTTTATTACCTCCTTTTTAAACTTGGCATCTAGGTAGACTGATGAGACCTATTTTACTCTGTTCTCTCAGGGAATTTCTCTGTTTCATTGGGAGTAGTTTCTCTGCTTTTTTCATTTTACTTAAGTTTCTATGTCTCTATGAGTTTAGGAGAAACAAGTATCTAATGTGGTCTTGAAGGGCTCTTTTTTATGTGAGAGCATCCCTCTGTAGGGGTTTCCCAGGTGGTGCTAGTGGTAAAGAACCTGACTACCAGTGCAGGAGATATAAGAAGTGTAGGTTCAATCCCTGAGTCAGGAAGATCTCCTGAAGGAGGGTACAGCAACCCACTCCAGTATTCTTGCCTAGAGAATCCCATGGACAGAGGAGCCTGACGAGCTAGGATCTCAAAGAGTTGAACACAACTGAAGCCACTTAGCATACATGCACACACCCCTGTATGTGTGTCAAATGTTTTTGACATGAGGGTTGTTTTTGGTGTGGATGCCTGCTGTGTCTTTCCTCAGAGTATGCTGGCTGTTATCCCCTTGATAGGGGCTGTGATTGATTAGTGTTATGGTGACTAGAACCTGAAGTGGATATTGGGCAAGATCTCCTCTTCATTCTGTGGCTGTCACAGATCTGTTGGGGTTAGGGTTGGCCCCCTAGTTGGATTAGAAGCCCCCAGATCTGGCTCCAAGCTGCAGTGTGGGATCAATGGAACTGGAATACCCCTGTAGGGAAAGGAATGGCTGAGTACACCTCTACAGGATCCGTCTCTAGGATGTGAAATTCTGTGATGCTGCCCACCACTTGGTGTGTACACCAACAATGTCTGCCACTGCTGGACCTGCCCTTGGACCCGTTCCCCCTAGTAGAGATGATGCTTGGCTCAGATATCAGCCCCCTTCCATCCTATGTGAGCTCACAAAGCTCACTGCCACTGGAGCCAGGCCTGGTGAGCACGCTGATAAAGGGATTCTTATGGCAGACCCATGCCCTGTCCTGTGCCCAGTGATATTGGAGCTCCTATGGTGGCACTGCATCCCACTCTGCACATGTGAACAATGATGGCCCAGGACCACACGCTAAGCCCTTCTGGCTGTCTCTGTGCAGCTAGACTGAGTCTTCTCCCAGGGACTATCCACTGAAGCCTGAGTTTCAGCGCCTAGCAACTGCATATCAGCAGTCCCGCCCATCTTTGGTTTCCAACTTGGAAGTAAAGTGACTGGCAGCCATCAGTACCCATCCCTCTGGGCAAGCCAGCACTTGCACACTCTGTGTGAGCAGATTGTCCCCACCAGGTCACTACCTGTCCTTGGAGGCCTCTCACCTGACAGTGGGGATTCCCTGAGCAAGGGAACCTTTCCTCTTTCACAGATCTCTTCCACAGGCACAGGTCTTATCATGATACCTTTCTCATGGTGGTAGGAGGAATCCTACCCAATTACAGTGACCCTTTCTTGGCTGTGTAAGAGATCTTTTGCCAGGTTTCAGTTGGTTTTTTGTGAGAATGTTCCCTATGTAGACATATTTTTGATGTATTTGTGGCAGAAGGTGAGCTCCATGTCCTTCTACTCCACTTTCTTAATCTCCACTCCTCAAGTATAGACTCCTAAATTACAAAAAGATTACAAGTTTTGGGGAAAAAAAGACTGGAAAGCACAGAACAGAATAAATAATAAAATCATTTATAATATAATCTTCCAGATAAATTCATCATTATTTGTAGACTTTAACTTATATATATATACATATTTTTCCCCCAAACAGAATCATCCTCTGCATTATTATTGTTTGGTAAAATGCTTTTTCACTTCACAATATTATTAAAATTTTCCATATCATTACATGTTCTTTCAAAAAATTATTTTAATTAATGTATTATAATTTTATCAGTGATGGTATTAACAGATTCCCTATTGTTAAACATTTGTTTCCATTTTATAATTATTTATGATGCTTCAATGAACATGACACTGATTATTTCCTTGAGATAAGTTCTCAGAAATTGAATTGCTAGGTAAAAAGTGTTGCATGTTATAATGACTTCTAATATACTCAGCTAAATTCCCCTTTAAAAGTTATTTTCTTTATAATCCCATAATAAGCACCAGAAGGTGACCACTCACCTCAACAGCAAAGAATATTGGATTTGTATTAATAGTTTCCAATTTGATTGGAAAAAAAGAGTATTTTATTTTTATATACATTGCTTTAATTACATATGTCCATGATCATTAATTCAACTCTTAAAACTTGGATTTCTTTTTTACTTTCAGCAAGATAATACAGAACTGTAGATTCTCCAACCATCTTAAGGGGCCTTAGGTAGCATAGTCAACTATAAACAAAAACATCCTTCTGCATCTCTCTGCAGTGAAACATGAATATCCACAATGAGTACAACATACAGAGACCATCAATACCCTCTCTTCTTGACAGGTTTTACCACCAAATGAGCTCAAGTCAGATTAAATTGTACTGCTATATCAATGCTGGAAAAATATTTTCAGAGCTTTTCTACTTCCTTATTGAATATAAGGGATGGTGGACATGTAGTAAGGATGGTCATTTTTTCCTTCTCAATTGGCTATTCATATTTATTCTTTATATAAATTTGTTGTTCACTTTTTATTAAGATGCTTGCTATTTTCTTCATTGGCTGCAATTGCTGTCTGCACATTGAAGATATTACCTCTTTTCTTGTTACATGTATCATAAATATTTGTCTTGAGTTTTATTATGAAGATTATTTGCAGGTGTTGTCACGCTTGAGCCTGCTCAAGAATCACCTAGTGTATCTGCATGTGGTAAGGAGTGGCTGTGTATGTGTGCATGTATAGGTGTGTGTCTGTGTCTGTGTGTGTGTGCACATGCATGTTTGATGAAAGTTCCTGAGCACTGCTCATAGAAAATGCTATGTAAAAGGTAAGGATAAGATTCTGGAGTCTGAATCTTAGAAGGCCCAAATATGATTCTGATGCAGGTAGTCAGAGACTCACATTTTTGTTTGTGGCTGAGTTTGTTCAATGTGCAGCTATTTTCACTTTAGGTCTGGTGAAATCTATCAGTCTTTTCCTTTGTGGTTTCTGCCTGATGCTAAACTGTGGGCACTGTGTTTCAAGAGACACTGACAAACCAGAGAACTTCCCCAAAAGTCAACAACCAGGATATTGCAAGAACCAGAATAACAAAGGAATGATGGAAGGAATGGGATGTTTGGCTTAAAGCATAGACTTTAGGAAGGAACATGCTGGTTATCTTCCACTGTCAAGTGGAACAAAGCATGTAACCATTCTCTATTGTACCAGAAGGGTGTACTAAGAACAGTGTGTTGAAATTTAGAGCATCAAATTCATCGCCCGCCTTGAATTTCCTGTTATACAGTATCATGTCACTTCTCTGGAATCTCTTATGGTGCTGGTTGTCTTTAGGAGAACCCTGTGTCCTATGAGAGCCCTCCCAACCCCAGCCTCATCTGGCAGCCTCACACTTACTCCTGTGACCCCTTTCCACAGTCATCAATGTGCTGCCCAAACTAGGGCTTGAATTTTCTCAAAAATCTAGACAGGTTCATGAGTCTTCTCCTTCTCAAACCTGAGTTCCATAAGTTATCTGATCTATTAACCAATAGATCTTCCCTTCCCTCTGCCCTGAGCCAAATGGCCCAGAATCCTTGGGAGTCCATTTCTCACATGACCTTTTTTCTGAAGTTTCACCACTGTGACCTTATTCAGAAAAAAGTCATTGAAACACTCAAAGATGTGTTTATCTGCTCTTGCATATATTAATGTGAAGTCACTCAGTCGTGTCCGACTCTTTGAGACCTTGTGGACTATAGCCAGAAAGCTCCTCTGTCCATGAGATTCTCCAGGCAAGAATACTGGAGTGGGTTGCCATTTCCTTCTCCAGGGGATCTTCCTGACCCAGGGATCGAACCCGGGTTTCCCACATTGGAGGCAGATGCTTTAACCTCTGAGCCACCAGGGAAGCCCTAAGTAGTTAATATTTATTAGGTATAGGCTAGGTACTGGTGATATAAAGATGAATTATATATATATATATAATTTATTCTAAGATTCTCAGCATCTCGAAAATAAAGATTAATGAAAATTAAATGAAAAAGTTTAGTGAATATTTAAAAATTGGAGAAAGGATCACAACTACATAATTCACATTTCCACAGTTACCAAAATTCAAGTGAATTTATAATGCATTCAGATATAAAACTATGTTTAAGAAGATAAGTATAGAGGAAAATAAATTAAATTTGCCTGACTTATATAGAAGAGTAGCAGCATTGTGTTCTGAATCAAATGCATAATTTTTGCCGAAATGATTAAGTGGAAGATGTTTATGCTTCCATTGGAAATTGACTGGTGTTATACAGCATGTTAACTGAAAGACATGCTCATTTTTACTTCCTTAGGAATCCTTATAATGTTCAATAAAGTGGCTGCATGTTTTTGCATAACAAAAGAAAATGTGCATAGTTAATCACTGAATTTCTTGGGATAATGAGCATGTTACGTATTTTAGCATCTGTTTTATTTATATTTCATTGTGGCCATTAATGGATAATTTTCCTTTCCACTGTATAGAAGAAAATTTTTTCTTATTGTTGCACAGCAGTTTGAAGTATGAGTTGTAGTTTTTCTAGAAGCAAATTACTCAAGCGTATTATTGTATTTGGAGTCAACCCTTTCAGATATCAGTGTGCTGTGCAGCTGAAGTTCCGAGCCAGTAAGAAACCCACAATTGGGGGTCAGAAGCTCTCAATATTTTAATCCCATATCTCCACACTTTCAGAGTTGGCTAGAGAGCTCTCATGAAATGCCCATTAAGAAAAATGTATTCCTCAATATTATACACATGAGTTAATTAGCCAGACCCAAGCCTGAACTTCTGTGAAAAGTTCTGTAAACTTCTGTGGGAAAAAAGAAAAATGTGTTTTTCTCTGTAAAGCAGTGAGCCAACTAAATAATTTCTAAATAGTGGACTTGTCATCCTAATGCAGTTTGACATTATCTCTAGTTGATCAAAAACCTGAGCTTTTTCTCAAGGTGATTAAGAACCCTTTTATGCTTTGACTATAGAATATCTTGAAAGTTAATACTAACTGTATTAGCTAAGGCTGATTTCCTTTGCAAGTTCCAAAGCAGTGCAGGGTGCACTAGAAGGTGGAAGCCATCATACTTACCTTAGAATCAACACCATTTGGCCAATGTGATGCAGTAAGAGTTCCCATAAATATATATTGAGTTGAATTAACTTCATTTGCCATGGATTATGGAAACTACCAAAAATTTCAGCAAAACTAACACTGTCAGTTCTACATACAGTTTGAAGCTTTAAGGAACAGTGCATTTTATTCAGCCAGTAAGTAAATGTAGCTCTGAGAAAACTATTAGCTCTTATAGTTCATTCATACAGCTACTTTTGGAAACTATTATCTCAGACTAGACATTCTAATTCTAGCCAGGCAAATTCTAGCCAGGCAAAACAAATGTCATAATCAGTGTTACAATCCATAACTAAAAGTGATCTTTGCTTGAGATATGGAACATTTTTCCCTAATGTGCATCTTGAATTTTTGCTACCATTTCAGCTCATTTGTTTTCAGTGAATTCTAGAATCTTCCTTTCACAGAAAGATCTCATTACCAGGGAGTTCAGAGACCATTAAAAAGCCCAGTATTATGAGGTAAAGGGAAAGTCAGAAATAGTTTTTAAAAGAGATTATAAACAAAGTCTGCTATATCCATGATGCCTTACCTCAATGACTCTTGAAATCAGAGTGAATCGCTTAAGGAATTTAGGGAAATGATATGATGTCAGAAGTAAGAAAATATATCTTAATATATATAGACACAATTGCATTTCCAAAACTCTAGCTTCTGCAGATATGTCACAGAGGCCACTGAGGGGGAGACCAAAATCTTAAAACTGGTGGTAAATGGAAGTGGGACTATCTACCTCAATCAGAACACCTTCCATTTTGTTGCAGATTCCTATACAGTTTCTCTCAGAGTTTCACTGTTCAAAATATTTGAACACCATACCTCTAGAACAGTACAAAAACATAATTTTAAATTATTTATGAAGAAGTCTAAGGGTTTTGAAAAATCAAGCTGCAAACATACAGAAAAGACTTAGTAAAAACAGGCATGAAATCATCTTATTGCTGAATATGAACCACCACCATGCTATGGCTGCCAATAAACAAACAGACCAAAAAACTTAATGGGAACTAGGGCTATACTAAAAGAAATATCAATTCAAATTTGACATGATAAATTCAGTTCTAGTCTGAACTGCTCAGCTGACTTATCCAGAATTGTGTTCAGAAAAATTCCTATAAAACTGNCTCCTCCTGCCCCCAATCCCTCCCAGCATCACATTACAGTCTTTTCCAGTGAGTCAACTCTTCGCATGAGGTGGCCAAAGTACTGGAGTTTCAGCTTCAGCATCATTCCTTCCAAAGAAATCCCAGGGCTGATCTCCTTCAGAATGGACTGGTTGGATCTCCTTGAAGCTGCCTGGAAAACACTGGTGTTTTCACAAGCCAGATGACGGTGGGACCATCTACTAAGTGTTCCTCAAGCAAGAGCTAGTGACTGTGAGATCAAACCCTTCAGCTGCTTTCTGTCAAATAAATCCCTTCCATTTGACATCAAAAATGGTTGCCCTGTAGCCAAAAGCCTTAGATCTCGCTCGCTTCTCTCTCACTGAACGCTAACCAGAGTCCAGGATGCTGTCACACCATTGATGTCTTGATCTTCACTCTCTGGTGAGAAATGGAATATTTCCTGCCCTATCAGGAAACAGAGCATGTCACTCGTGCTCATGCTGAGTCGTGTCCTACTCCTTGTGACCCCGTGGACCATAGCCCACCAGGGTCCTCTGTCCATGGGATTTCCCAGACAAGAACACTGGAGTGAATTGCCATTTCCTTCTGCAGGGGATCTTCCTAATCCAGGAACCAGACTCTTGTCTCCTGCATTGGCAGTCAGTCTCTTTACCCCTGAGCCACCAGGGAAGCCCATTCGATAATCAGACAGGGACATAGTTATTTAAAACAAATGTGTTCCTTCAAATTTGGGATAAATATGAGTGGTAATTCAACATGAAATATCTTAACAATGTAACAAAAATTCTCATATTACTTTATACTTTGAAAGTCTTCTTTAAAATTCTATAAAATGAAATCAAGGATGGGGAAAGAAAGGGAGGGAAGAAGGCAGGGAGAGAGGGAAGGAAGGAGGGAAGAAGTGGAAGATAAAACTCACACCTCTAATCGCGTGTTATTAGCAAACAGAATGTTTTATTCATCACATAGAAACTTTAGATCTATGAATCATCTCTTGGGACTTTTCCTCTGTAATCAAAATACCAGATGATTTTTGTCTGCACTGATCATGGCCAGTGGAAAACTACTGAAATTATTCTTTCTGTAAACTTTTGTTAATAAACCTAGGAAAAGTGCAGGATTACTTGGGAAATTAAATAAAAAGGTTTCTAATGAAAGGATTCTATTTTGAAGTCCATCCTATCATTGCAATCCTTCCCAAACACAGAAGTTGGAATCTTTGGTTTCCTGATCGTTTTCCAGCATGCTCCCTGATGCATTTGTGTGGTTTTCTGGGTTCTTGCTTCCCTGAGGGCTCAATGGTAAAGAATCTGCCTGCCAGTGCAGAAGACACGGGTTTGATTCCTGGGCCAGGAAGATCCCCTGGAGAAGGAAATGGTAACCCACTCCAGTATTCTTGCCTGGGAAATCCCATGGACANGCTGCAGCCTACCAGGCTCCTCCATTAAATATGCAAGGTGACAATGTACAGGCTTGACATACTCCTTTCCCAATTTTGAACCAGTCCGTTGTTCCATGTCTGATTCTAGCTGTTACTTCTTGACCTCCTTATAGGTTTCTCAGGAGGCAGGTAAGGTGTTCTGAGATTCCCATCACTTTAAGAATTTCCTACCATTTGTTGTGATCCACACAGTTAGGGTAGTCAATGAAGCAGAAGTAGATGTTTTTCCGTGATCCAGAGGATGTTGACAATTTGATCTCTGGTTCCTCTGCCTTTTCTAAATGCAACTTGTACATCTGGGAGATCTTGGTTCACATACTAGCTTGAAGGATATTGAGCATTACCTTCCCAGCATGTGAAATGAGGGCTATTGTGTGGTAGTTTGAGCATTCTTGGCATTGCCCTTCTTTGGAATTGGAATGAAAACTGAGCTTTTCCACTGACCTTTTCCAGTCCTGTGGCCACTGCTGAGCTTTCCAAATTTGCTTGCATATTGAGTGCAGCACTTCCACAGCATCATCTTTTAGGATTTGAAATAGCTCAGCTGGAATTCCATCACCTCCACTAGCTTTGTTAGTATTGATGCTTCTTAAGGCCCACTTGACTTCACACTCCAGGATGTCTGGCACTAGGTGAGTGATCACACCATCATGGTTATCTGGATCATGAAGATTTTTTTGTGTAGATCTTCCATGTATTCTTGCCACCTCTTCTTAATATCTTCTGCTTCTGTTAGGTCTATATTGTTTCTGTCCTTTATGATGTTTTTTTCATGAAATATTCCCTTGGTATTCTAATTTTCTTGAAGAGATTTCTAGTCTAGTTTACTGTAATCCCTAAAAGAAAGTAAGGATTAAAAATACAAAGAGTTAAGGATAGAGGGGGGTAAAAAACTGCTCAATTGATTCAGAATTTGTACCAGATTTGACTCAGGCTTTTTTTTTCTTTTTTTTACTTTACATCAGTTGTGTTAAAATATTTTAATAAAGAAAAAAACCTAGAGGCACATACACTTGACGGATTTAGTAATGTGGGCCGCTGGTGGCATTGAACATGAAACTAACATGCTCACAATAAAGTTTCTAGAAGTTCAGGGTAGATTCTTAGGATAGTACATACATGCTAATTCAGTAGTGTCCAACTCTTTGCAACGCTATGGACTGTAGCCTGCCATACTCCTCTGTCCATGAGGATTCTCCAGGCAAGAATTCTAGAGTGGGTCACCTTGCTCTCCTCCAGGGGATCTTCCAAACCCAGAGTTGAACCTATGTCTCTGAAGTCTCCTGCATTGGTGGATGTGTTCTTCACCACTAGTGCCTCCTGGGAAGCCCTCTTAGGATAGAATAAAATCTAAAAGAAGTAAGAAAATGAACAAAGTCATTTTAGAATAATAGTTTTTATTTAAATCATGTTCTTATTATCTAACTCATGCCCATATCTTTTATCTTGTTAATCATCATAGCAGTTCAATCAGGTGGAGTACCAGTTACAGAAGAACAGATACTCAGAGAGATTAGTAGTCATGTTCAGGGTCATCTAGTTAATGCAGAGTCAGATTAAAAGGAAGAATTTCTGAATTTCAAATCTGTATCATTAAAGTTAAAACTAAAATGTATTAAATAGTAGCAGTGTTATGCATGCATGCTCAGTCACTAAGTCATGTCCCACTCTTTTCTTTTTATTATTATTGTTTATTTATTTGTTTACTTTATTTTACTCTACACCCACTCTTTTCTGACCTCACAAGGAGCCCACCAGGTTCCTCTACCCATGGAATTTTCCAGACATGAATACTGGAGTGGGCTGCCATTTCCCCTTCCATATGATCTTCCCAACCCAGGGACTGAACCTGCATCTATTGCATCAGCAGGCAGATTCTTTACCACTGCACCACCTGAGGATATGTTTTCTATAAATAGAGTGAATTTAAGACATGGAAATCAGCATGTTTAACTTAATTGCTTGAGTTCTGTTAGATGATTCATAATTTTTGTCCAGAGAACAATGCAGGTAACAATTTCTTGCCAAATACTTTAGGGTAGTCCATGTAGTATTTATGCTGAAAAGGATAGATCCTGGGCTCAGATTTGCTGGGATAAACCTGATCCCCATTTACTAATTTGTTATCTTATACAAGTTTCTTAACCTCTTAAGTCCTATTGTCTTTGTCTATAAAAAGTGGATAATAATAATAATAAACATTATGATTCTTAAAATAGGAGAGGAATAAATAAATGAATTGGTGGTAAGGAATAAAAAGTTAAGCAAGCTAAACCACTGTTGTACATATATTTTATACATAGGTACAGACATACATGTATTTCCTATTTGCCATGAACTACTAATTTGTATTTTAGGACATGTCTAATCCATTTCATTTTCTAACCATTCACTAGAGAAATGACACAGTTTTTCAGGAAAATAGAATGCAAGCTTTTATGGCATTTTACTGATTTTTAGTGATCTGTGTTGATTAATGAAGCTTTATTGGAAACCAGAAGCAAATAATTCCTAGACTCCTGGTTTTCAGTTTTAAAGCACTCCATTAGGCATTGGAAAAAGTGCCTGAAAGTTACATTTTAAAAGCTTTTCTTTTTATACCAAAGCCTTTTCATTTTCCCAATAAGGTCTATATGTAAAACATGATATCACTCATGAGTAAGTACATGTTGGTAAGTACATGAGTAAGGGCACTTTATGACTGTACTTTATAAATGTTTAGATTTAGATATTTCTTCCTTGCCCTTCCTCCCCTCTCATGCTGCACTCCACAGCTGTTACAAAATTATTTATTCAAAACAATGTGAGTAAACTTCAGCAAAACCCACTGTTGGCTAGAACAGTTTTTGCATTCCCAGAAATTGAAGCTGCTGACAGGAGTAGTGCTATGAATTTCAGCATGTGAGAAGCAAGATTGAGCTTTTAAATTTTTATTTGAAACTCAGTCCCTTCAGTAACTTCTACTCCTTTCTGCTGTGTATAATATTCCTTTGTGGTTTTGGAAACTTGTAGAAAACACCTCCTGGCATCCAGTAAAATAAGAAAGTAACAGAGCTGCTGGGAGGGGCAGAAGAGGCACAAGGAGGTGGAGGGGGTGATCCCAGTTCTTGTCAATCATAGCCTCCATCCTTGAGAGACACCCTCTGCTATAGACTGGAAACCTGACTCCGTATTTCAAAAAGACCAAATCACACATTTGTCTGAAAAGGAAAATAATGTATCTTCTGATGGAGATGAGGACAACCAGCCTTGCAAGAGATCCTTAGGAGTCAGAGTCACAGCATGTATGCCATTCTAACACCCACATTTTCACATCTAACTGCATCTCAAAAGCCAGTGGATACACTTAATACTTTATTCCTGTATTCTTTTCATCA
>SJYV01052681.1:398595-483103 GCA_006410875.1 Neotragus pygmaeus | reverse complement strand
AAAAAAAAAAAAAAAGAATTGGATCTCAACCTAAATATTTAACACCAGGATCACTTTTAGGTGAAATAAATATATTAAGGAGAAAAATGAGTAAAAGACATAGTTGATAAATGTAAATGGTTAATAAACATTAAAGGAGATTCAACCTCACTCATAACTTAGAAAAAAACAATCAAAGTAAAGATCATTCATTTTTTGCCTATCAGATATAAAGGCCATAGGACCTCATTTATGAACCCTGTAATCTTGCTGTAATTTCTACTTTTCTGGAAAGGTTAGCCAGTATCACCGTCACTCTATTTTAGCACATTTGCCTACTCACTTTTTAGCCAATTTCCAGCTATGGAAGGCCTTTCCTGTTAAAATATAATGAAGCTTGAGGAAGAAACAGCTCAACCCTATCATCTCTAGCCATTTAATTACTTAGCTGTGCATGTAAAGAATTTGTTTTCTTAAGAGATACCATGTAGTTGCCTTTGTGGTGGATGGGGTGGAAGGGGAGAATGGTGCTAGGGAGATGTGGGCTAGAGACTTTGAAGGAGGGGAGGGATTGTTTTTAAAATAGAGGTATCAATATGCCTATTGGCTTCCCTAGTGGCTCAGAGGTAGAGAATCTACTTACCAAGGCAGGAGATGCAGGTTCAGTCCTGCATCTGGGAAGATCCCCTGGAGAAGGAAATGGCAACCCCCTCCAGTGTTCTTGCTGGGATAATCCCATGAACAGAGGAGCCTGGTGGGCTACAGTCCATGGGGTTGCAAAAGTCAGACACAACTTAGCAACTAAACAGCCACCACCACATATGTCTATAGGCATGTTTGAATTTTTGACCATATGCACATTTTCATATTTTAAAACTGGCATAGCATCTAGAACAGGGTTGGTGTTTGTCACACTCTCCTGAGAAGATGAACTGGGTTGGCATTGGGTTCAGATATAGGCATTACCTTCTAAGATTGGTCTGTGAGCTAGCCAGAACATGTTAGAAAAGGTAACCATGTCACAAAGGAATTTGCAGTCTTGCCAGAACAGGCATCTGGATATGTTATATAGTTAGCTGAATGAGGAACTGGGGTAGAAATTACAGCAGTGCTCATGAAAGAGAGTCTCGAAAAAGAATGAAAATGTGTTGGCTGTGGGCTCAAGGAATAGGATGGCGTCTGGGAGGATATTAAAGGAAACAGCTTTGGATTGATGGAAGAAAAAAATGCTAAGCAGCAAGGCTCTCTGAGGAGGCTGCTGTGGTCAGTAGTGAATTCTGTCATTCAGAAAGCTGTGCAGGACTAAGCCTCCTGTCAGTCAGGTAAGGGGGGCAAAGGGGTAGAGATCAAGCTTGGGATTCTACAGGCTCACAGACATAGAGAACAGACTTGTGTTTGCCAAGGGGTTGGGAGGTGCAGAATGCGGGTATTGGGAGTTTGGGATAAGCAGATACACACTGTTATACACAGAATGGATGAACAGCAAGGCCCTACTCCAAAGCCTGGGGAACCAATTCAATATCCTGTAATAAACCTTAATGAAAAATAATATGAAAAAGAATGTGTGTGTGTATATATATATATATATATATATATATACATATATATCTGAATCACTATGCTGNCAAGGCCCTACTCCAAAGCCTGGGGAACCAATTCAATATCCTGTAATAAACCTTAATGAAAAATAATATGAAAAAGAATGTGTGTGTGTATATATATATATATATATATATATATACATATATATCTGAATCACTATGCTGTACAGCAGAAATTACCACTACATTGTAAATCAACTATACTTCAGTAAAATAAATTTTAACAAACTCAGGATTCTTAGAGGTTATCCTAATCCTTCTGGTATTCATTGTTGGTAAGAGCCCTTAGATATTTTAAAAGATAAAAAAGAAATAGATCTATATAAGAAAACAAACTTAAAATAGGTTGTAAAGCTAGCAGTCAGCCAACTAGTCTCTCAAGAACTCTTCTGGGGAACCAGCTCTTTAAAGCAGAACGACAGCAGATTGCTAGTCATGTCTAAAGGCTACAGGACCACTTTTATCACCTTTTCCATTTGGCTTTGCGATTTTTCTAAAGGTTAGCCAGCTTTACCACATCTTAGCATCTTGGAAAATCCAGGGAATACTCCCTTCTTTTCAGTTTGCTTCCAGCTGATGGATTCAAGACAGCTGCTTGTAGGCAGCAAGAGGAGATATGACCTTGGAGCAAAAGTGGTAAAGCAACTTTGGCCTCACCTTCCCTTCCTCAGACCAAGTCCAGAAAGTGAATGTTTAATATCCTTGGGAAGATTTCTGGCCTCTGTTCCTAAACTAATCTAAATTACACAAACACAGACCATTTATCAAGGTCAGCCTGCCACGATTTGCATATCTAGCCAAAATGTTCCCAGTACAAAGGGTGAGCAGAGGATAAATAAAGCAGAAATAAGGTGCTGATTCAGTTCAGTTGCTCAGTCATGTCTAGCTCTTTGCAGCCCCATGGACTGCAGCATGCCAGGCTTCATTGTCCATCACCAACTCTGGAGCCTGCTCAAACTCATGTCCAACAAGTCAGTGATGCCATCTAACCATCTCATCTTCTGTCGTCCCCTTCTCCTTCTGCTGATTAGTCAAAGAAAAAAAAAAAGGTGCTGCCTAGTAAAAAAAACAACAACAACAAAAAACATTAAATATTTAACAATGGAAGAGTTAGCTGGTTACCTGAATGGTATTTTGTTTCATTACTATGAGACCAAAATGTGCTTTTCTTCTTTTTTAATAACCTAAGAAACAAAACCCTTTGCAATTTAGATGGAGACACTAAGACTTTGAAGGATATTAACATTGTTGACAAATAAGGGAGAAGTGAAGAAAAAGAGACAGCCAGCTTGAAGGAAGTGGTAAAGGAGACAATATTTGCAACCCAGAAATCAGCTCCAACTCTCCTTTTCAGGCCTTATTTCCTTCAATGATAAGCAAATTCTCTAAAACTAAGTAGCCCGTACTTAGAACTGTGATTCTCCTCCAGTTTTACACATTCACCTTAAAAAATTGTTGGTGGTGGTGAATTTGAGGTTCTTTCTTCATCACAAAATAGTTGGGAGATGAAGCAGAGAGGTAAAGTGAAAATTTATTTAACCAAAGACACACTCTTGGAGGGAAAGCGGGCAGGCAGGTGAGGAGCTGCCACATTGAGTTTCTTTGGCAAGCTAATTATGAGGGGCATACAATGAAAGGGTGGAATATTCACTAGTGAAGGAGGAGTTTGGGGGTTGACTTCCCTGGTTTTCATCCCAGCTCCATTTTCCTGATGGGAGAAAGGATTTCTGCCCACCATTAGCTTAAATCAGAAATGTCCTGGGCTTCCCTGTGACTCAGATGGTAAAGAATCAGTCTGCAATGTGGGAGACCTGAGTTCAATCCCTGGGTTGGGTAGATCCCCTGGAGAAGGGAATGGCCATCCTCTCCAGCCTTCTAGCCTGGAAAATCACATGGATAGAGGAGCCTGTAGGGCCGCAGTCCATGGCATCTCAGACACTGGGATCACAAAGAGTGGGATCGCGAAGACTTGGACACCATGAGCAACGAAAACACACAGAAGTGTCATGGTGTTGGTGCATTATGAGAAAGGTAAGGAGAGCAAAGTGAGCAAAAGGTTACTTTTGGACTTGAGAGATTCCCACCTTTCCCTACCTTCCTTTGCTACTCAAACACGTATCACCCAATTTCCTATCATTTCCTGCTTTCCTTTGTCTGCCCTTGGGCCCCCACTGTGTGACTTCCTGCCACCTGGCTCATGCTCCCATTTCTCTGCTGCTATGTAGCTATCTGCCTGCTGTAACTAGTTTACATCAAAAGTTGATATTAAATAAGCTCATCCCCCAAAGACAAGTACTGTATTATATGTTTCACTTATGTGAAATACCTAGAATAGTCAAACTCGTAGAGGCAGAAGGTAGAATGGTGGTTGCCAAGGGCTGAGGAGGCAGGGCATAGAATAGAGTTATTATTTTATTAAATGCAAGAGTTTCAGTTTGGGCAGATAAAGTTCTGGAGATGGATGCTAATGAGGCTATACACCAGTGTAAATGTACTTAAAACTACTGAACTTAAAAATGTATTAAATGGTCAATTTTATGTTATTTTACTACAATTTAAAAGAAACAAAAAAAGTTAAAATCAGTAAATAATAATCAGTAAGATACCCTTGTAGTGACTGGCTTTAAATGTCCACAGTCTTGCGTGTGCTATGTCACCATCTCTCTGAAATAATATTTTTGGTAGGAAGAGCTTGGCACTAAGCTGATCATCCTTGAGTGTGTTTGGTAGACCGTGAGTCAGAACCATGTCCATGGCCTTGACAGGGAGTTTGAAAGCCTGATGGAATCCCACAGGGAGGGCAACCTGGATTGGGAGGTTGCCTGGATTGGTCAGTGCTGAGCTCAAGGATAATGAGGGGAAAAGTGACGGGCTGAAGACAGACCAGACAGACTAGTACAAAAGTCTTTAAGGATTAAGGTGAACAGAGAGCTAATTGTGATTCATTTACATAGTCAACATATCATGATTATTACTTCGTTTTCTGATTGTTAATGTTATTTTTCAATAAGGATGTAATTAATTCTACATTTTAAAATTGAAAGTATACTGAATAGTGAGCCTGGTGCTGTTAATTGTCTCTTTTTCTATGGTCTGCAAATAAAATGACAATTAAGGACAANCATAGTCAACATATCATGATTATTACTTCGTTTTCTGATTGTTAATGTTATTTTTCAATAAGGATGTAATTAATTCTACATTTTAAAATTGAAAGTATACTGAATAGTGAGCCTGGTGCTGTTAATTGTCTCTTTTTCTATGGTCTGCAAATAAAATGACAATTAAGGACAATATAGCTTCTTATCCTCTACTAGATAATTTATCTCACTTGTATAAGAACAGAATATTTTAAAGGTAAAAGGGACCTCACAGATCATCTACTAACTAAGGTTTCATCTTTTAATAAATGAAGAAATTGAGATCTGTGAAACTGTGTGCTTTATAGCATCTTTCCTTTCTTCTAAAATTCTATCCATTCCATAAAAATAAAATCATTTTGTTTAATTCGATTACCTTTAAATAAGTTAACTTACATCATTTCAATCTAGGTCTTAGCTGGAAAGCCAGACTTCTATTATTTGTTCCCACTTCTCTCCTTTTATTATGCCCTAGAAAAGATTATTTTGGACAAATGTTTGGCAGTGTATTTAATTTATAAATGACATATTGCTTTAGTAATGGTGTATGCCACTTACAGTGTTCCATGAGGGTGGATCTAAATCAACTTTCAGTTCCTACATAATGATGCCTGTACCATGTCTTTCAATCTTTAAATGGATTAATAGAGTTTTGGTCATCCTACTTCAAAATGCAGAGTGTAGTTGTCCATAATCTCTTGTTCAAAATATACAAGCAGTGTGAAGCACACAAGATGCATGACAGAGTCTCTTCTTCTTCTCCTCTCTCTTCCTCTTTTTCCTTTTCTCAGCAGTGAAAGGACTCTTAAGTCTGTTTTCTCTTAGACTCTTGCACACATTGCATGATAGTTGAAGTTGGAGCAGCAGGACATGCTTGGTTCCGTTTTCCAGGCCGTGTCACTTCTGCATATGTTGCTGAGTTGCTCTTCACTGTGTCAAATGTAGCTTGACCAATTTCCTCCAGAACACAATTTGAGTCAGCAGAGTGATTTCAGAGTTGAGTGCCTATTCTAGCTGACAGTCTATGTAAATTTTAACTGAGTTTTCCAACACAAGGGTAAAGATGCAATAGGCCAAATGTAAGTAAAATCTTCAGCTCACTGAAGTGGTTGTCCCTTTGCAAATAGTTGTATTAAGTAAGCATATCATTGAAAATAATGTTCCTCCAAGGGATGCCATGTGAGAAGAGATCATTTTAGAAGCCAATGAATTAATTTTAATTGCTTTTTCTCTGATAAGGACATTGATTTGTTATTTCTTTAGACAACTGAATATAATTTGTTAATTTTCTCCATCAAGATTTTTATTCAGTCTGTCTTTACATATACACACAGACACACACACACCAACACACACACACAGTATGTGTATGTGTAATCTTCCAATTAAATCACTTTTACCTATCCTTTAATATTTTATTCCATGGTGAATAGTTTTCTAAATTAAAAGTTTGAAATTTTCCCCATAGGTACAAGATTCTGGAAGGATTTCAAAGCCATGCATGTTAACCTCAGATGTAGAAATAAATTTGAACTCCAAAAAACTCATAAATGTGATAGAATCATAAAAATCTCTGATGTGGACCCAAGAATACTCTTGGGCTCAAAGGCACTTAAGTTTTAAGTATTCACAGAGAAAAAAGGTATTAGTTTCTCTGAATGATTCTTACCTTGCTCATAACCTCACAGTTCTGGTAGCATGCTTAAGTATGTATTTAGTTGCAAAGGAAACTCTCAGCATAAACTCCAAACCCTCCACGCATGAGCACAGGAGAGTTCTGAAGAGACAATCATCAAGGTAATTAATTAATTTTCTTATATCTGGCTGTGTTCCCAAAATAATTTAGGGTCATAGCATTCTTCAAATAAAATGTCACTTCCCTCTTAGGAAACTTTATGTTTTGCTTAATAATAGAGATGATTTTTCTTACAAGAGTTACCAATCAGTGGATCAAATTGACAGGACAACATTTTTTTAAACTCAAAGAAATAGTTAAAAAATAAGAAGAAGAAAAAGAAGAAGTACAAAAACGGTAGCTGTCCCTATCATTAGAATTTTTCCATAAAATGTTTCTATAGTGAGCTCTAAGAACAACAATTTCAAATAAGCTGCATATTAGAATTTCCTGAGCTTTTAAAAAAAATACCTATATTTGAATCTCACTGTAGAGTAATTGGGGTGCTAGCGGTAGCACCCTGGTCATGCTAGTGGTAAGGAACCCAACTGCCAATGCAGGGGATATGAGACACAGGTTCGATCCCTGAGTCGGGAAGATTCCCCCAAAGGAGGAAATGGCAACCGACTCCAGTATTCTTGCCAGGAACCTAGGAGCCTGGCAGGCTACAGTCCCTGGGGTCACACAGAATTGTACACAACTGAAGCAACTTAGCACACAAGCACATAGAGCAACTGAAGTGACTCTGCAAGAGTAGTATCCAGTGAGTCAAGCCTGAGCATCATGGCCTCAGAGGGATATGTTTATGATTTAGTAAGAGGGCTAATCACAAACGGGGACCAACAGAGTAATAGAAAGTACTTGACTCAGCTTCTAGTTAGAATCTTATATGGCATTGTGTTTGAAAAACAAAAAGAGAGGGACCTTTGGGAGTTATGTTTGGGAGGCTACAAAAAGTGTTTTTATGGAGATTTTCTTAAAAGAACAACAATATTTAACACTAAGGACGTCTCAGAAATTACCAAAGCATAGTTTAAGATAGAACACATAGGATAAAAAGTTTGTAGTGCCTGGTAGGTGATGGTATTAATTATTAATTACCACATATTATAAAGATATCCATTATATCTAACTTTGTATTTATTGAATTTATATCTCAATTATTTTCTTAAATTTTCTTTGGACTGTTAATGCTAAGACCTAATTATATGAAAAAGAACAAAGGGGAAAGCATTTTATTTCAACTGTAGTTTTTGTTTTTAGATTAAGAAAAGGAGACTTTTGTATCTTTGGGGCAATTTGTGCTGATAACAGCAAGAACCAAACGAAAAAAAAAACCCAAGACACAGAAGGAAGCTTGAAGTAAAGCATTAGGATTATTACAATAGACTAGACCTCTTTTCCCATCAGAATTCATGTTTCTCTACAAGGCTCACTTTCCTCATCCTTAAAGGGTGCTGCTTTTGCTAAAGAGCTGATTCCTTTACATCCTAGCCTGTATCTCTAGGTTTAAAGTCTTGTGCCAGTGAGATAATAAAAACTGGGGGTTGAAAGCCTTTCTTAATCACAGTGAGTACTGAAACTATATTATTAGTCAAGTATACATTGGTAACAGAGATTCACTGGTATAAGAATTCAAACAAACCACACTTTTGTCCCTCTTAAAATACCAGAGTGGTATCAATGATACATCTTACCACTTTCAAAGGCTTAGATCATAAAGTGTGATGGAATATCTTCAGACTTCTGCAAATCTATGTTTAATTTTTTTCCATGAAAGTTAGTAGATGATAGATCAATTTAACTCATTCTTCAGGCCCTCTGTTATACAAGTTTTCTATTGTTTGTTTAAACAAACAATAAGTTAATTTATTTATTACAAAACATGCTAAAAAAAGTCACCCACTCAGTAAAATATGAATAATGTAGTTATTTTAACAACTATGAAAACTGGAATCAGGTTGTCTGGGTGTTTTAGCAGAATTCATAATGTAGAAAATTAACCTCATTTAGAATATGTTGGTTTAAGCAGTACAAGTTGTTTCCTTCCAAGTGCTTGTAGTATCCCTCTATTATTAACCACAGCCTGGCAATTGACATTCCTGACAGATCAGTGTTGGGTGCTGTTCTATGTCTCATTATCTGAGAATACATTCTAAAATCTACTTTTTAGCTTCTCAGAGAAGTGCTGAGCACTCTTTTGGAAGTAGCATCCTTCTCCCCCTGAGGACTTAATCTGTCATTTTTCTCCTAATTTAGTAAAATCCAGCTGCCTTATGGAATAGATTCAGTTACTCACTCACTCATTCTTTCAATTGATTTTTTATCCTCTTACTCTGTTCTCAAAACTATATCAGGCATTAAGAACATATAAGATGAATAAGACATAGTTCTTGCCTTCAAGTTGTTACAATGTAGCAGAGGAGAAAGACCAAATCAACCAACTTGACATAGGCAGGGTGCTCCTAATAGGCAGGGTGCTTCTTTGGAGCAAGGTGCTCCAAAGAAGGTCTTGGCTTCAAATGTCAATTTAAGGAAATGAAAAACAGGAAAGATAAAGTAGCCAATCAATAGGTTATGTTTCCAACTGACCAGTTTTTATCCAAAGTATATGCCCATATCATTGATACTTTCTTAAAAACTCTCACTATCATTTTCTCTTTCTTCTAAAAATAGTTCATTTCTGGGAATAGCCTATGTTCTTTAGGAAAGTCTTGCCTACCATACTTTTTTAAATCACTCATGACATACAAATAAATTCAGATTCTGATGCAGAAATCTGATATGAGTCACACAGGGATAAAATAATTATCTTTTGATTGTGGATTTTTAATAAAATTTAAAAATTAAAATCAAGCTATTGCTTTTGTCAAAATTCAGGTGAGTTTACATAGTTTGGAGTATTTTCTGACAGTTTATCCCAAGTGATTTCTAAAATCAGAACTGCTCTTAGAATGATGTTCCTGTTCTCTACACAGCACTGAAATTGGTAGATATATCACCAATGGCATAAAAAAAAAAACCACACTAAAACACTGAAATTGCATTTCCCAAGCAATCGCCCTCAGTAAAGCCTTTTCTGCATTGGGGTCATTTAGGAGACTAGTGAACAGATTTATCTTCTTTTCATTTTTATTTACTTTACATGCCTTTTCCCCTTTTGTTTCTTAAGACAAATATATATGCTTGATAACTAAAAGCTGAAAAAAGAACATTTTACTGAAAAGAAAGTTAAGTGATTTTAATTTGGGGCATAATTTTTAGTAGTATTAATCTATAAAGAGAAATAGTCATAGGAAGAAATTTTATGTCATCTTAGTTCTTTTGAAAATTCTTTGCAGAACTATAATCACTGGGAAAAGCATGAAATTAGAATTAATCTGACCAGCAAACTTATATAACTTTTTATGAGTATTTAAAATAATAAAATCAGCAGACCCAAAGTAAATGGATATACAGTGCTGTTTTTTATTATTATTTCCAAAGGCCGAGGAAACTAAAAATTTTGTGCATGGTACTGTAAAACTTAAATGATGCACAATAGTTTGAAACATGAGTTTTTCTTATATAACTTGGCCTTTTCAGGTCTATATATTTGTTTAGAAATCTGTATCTTTTCGTTTATATTGCTTTACAATGATCAAGTTTGTGTTTGAATTTAGTAATGAGATAAGTGTTTTGGATTTGTCAAAATGAATGTCTAAAACAAAAAGAGACTTAGTTCTGTTTTATTTGAAACTTCCTTTCCACTGGCTATTTGGAAATTACATAAACTCCACCTAGTTATTCTGTTTGAGACATGTGGCATTACCCATGATCACCCAATCTGTATTTCCCTTGAATCAGATACGATCAGATATGTATGGAGAGCCCTTAGGTACTGGCTTGTGAGGAGTTCATTTGTATGATGGATTGGGGAAAACTGGGGCAAATAATCCATCCTATGGGAGGAATAGAGGAACTTGATAGAGTAAGCTATAGCACCACAAGAATGGAGTGCATAGGAACAGAAAGAATGCCTAAAGCAGGAGGCTGGATCAGCCTGAGAAGAAGCAGAATTGAAAACATTTTAAACAATCATTAGCAGGAGACAAAACCAGCAGTTCTAGAAAGTCTAGGCTAATGAGAATCCTCAGTGTCTTTCCAATATTTTCCTAGCAGGTTCATGAACATTATCTTCTATGGTCGATGTCTGTTGAAAGTCAGGGAAAAAAGAAGAAAGAAATGGAAAAGGCAGATGCCACTTGGTAAGAGAGAGAACCAAGTTCATGTGCAATTGTGAGACTCATTGGTCAACTTCCCAGTAATAGTGTATATGTGTTAGAGAGTGGGGGATAATAAGGCAATTTTTCAAGAATAAGAAGTCTTAAAATGCCTCAACATCCTTTTCTTCTGGAGATGCCTTGGGGAAGACAGATGAGTAAGAAAAGAATGATAGTGACAAAATTACATGTAAAACAGACACAGGAAAAGAACCACACTCAACAACAAAAGTAACCCCAAATGTAAGTTATAAAGGAAAAAAGTGTAGTTAAATTATGCTCCTTTCATTCATTTCTTATTTATAGTATTTATAGTCTTGTCTTTTGAATGAGCTCATGGAGTCAGCAGAATTAACAGAATAAGGGGTATCATCTCAGTGCCTCACTAGGTATTCAACTGAGTTCCTCTAAGTCATTTTCTTTTGTTTATTTCATTTGGAATATCTTTTTCTAGTTTCTTTTCAGCTTTGACCTCTTCCCCAAGCTGTAGACCGATAGACCAGTTGACTTCTGGACACTGCCACTGAGTATCCTATAGGAGTCTCATACTTGACATCAGAACTTGTTTTATGACCTTACTGCTGCTGCTGCTAAGTCGCTTCAGTCATGTCCGACTCTGTGCAACCCCATAGATGGCCTCCTACCAAGCTCCTCTGTCCCTGGGATTCTCCAGGCAAGAACACTGGAGTGGGTTGCTATTTCCTTCTCCAATGCATNTGTCACGGGTCAGTCCCAGAGTACCCAAATGCTGCTGCTGCTGCTAAGTTGCTTCAGTCGTGTCCGACTCGGTGTGACCCCCACAGACGGCAGAGCCCCCACAGACGGCAGCCCATTGGGCTCTGGTGTCCCTGGGATTCTCCAGGCAAGAACACTGGAGTGGGTTGCTATTTCCTTCTCCAATGCATGAAAGTGAAAAGTGAAAGTGAAGTCGCTCAGTTGTGTCCGACTCTTAGTGACCCCATGGACTGCAGCCTACCAGGCTCCTCCGTCCATGGGAGTTTCCAGGCAAGAGTACTGGAGTGGGGTGCCATTGCCTTCTCCGACCCAAATGCTAGGCTTGGGGAAAAAAAAAGACTTGTAAACCGCCAGTCTAATCACTGTCAAATGCTCTCCACTCTGATTTTATCCTTTGGATAACTGAGTACCCAACAGGGGAATAACTCACGCAGGGCCACGTGACACCGCAGAACCTGGAAGTCAGACAGGACTCTGACCCGCGGGCCAGGCCTCCACTTCTAATCAGAGCTTGGCTCTGACATGTGCCTAGGACTGCCAGGCACCCTAGGGAGCAGCTGGCAAAGACCCGCCCTGGAGGGCTGGCACAGAGGGTGTTGTGTGACCCGTGGCCTCAGCACTCTGCATGGACCCAGCACACCACAGTCACGCCTAGGGGCTGTGATCTGAGCCCCAGAGGAGCAAGCACGGGACTGGATCAGTGGGCTGGGTCCAGGCCCAGCTCCATCACTCTCCAAGGATGACATGTCTCTCCTCTAAGTTTAGTCTCCTGTCTCTACAACAGTATGCACACCCTGTGCGTGTAACAGACCCGGCAGGGATGAGCCATAGTCCTCTGCACCCTGCGTTTTGTTCTCCATCCTCCCCTTCCTTCCACCTGGGGGCTGGGCTGGGGCTCCAAGGCTGGAGAAAACGGACGAGCGGCAGATGGCAGGAGCACATTGGCCATGACCCCGGGTGGCCTGGGGTCTACTTGACCTCGGGCTCATCATCTGGCACTCAAGGGCTGGGCGCTGATGCAGCAAGAATGTGAGACTGCTGTAAAGTGCTGCAGTGTGTGAGGGTCTGGGGGCGGACCAACGCCCAGGGCCCAAGAGCCCCAGGAGCTTGTTCACAGAACAGTGGCTGTCTTGGGATGTGATTACTTTAATTTTACATTTCTTATTTCATCCTTCTAAATGGTCATTATTTTATTCTATCCTACAAATAAAAACCACATCATTGCAGAAAAATTGGAAAGCACAGAGAGAAAAGCAAAAGTGTGGTAAAAATCACCAGGTAGCCTACCTTAAAGAATGACCATCATGACCATGTTGCCTTGTTGCCTTCCATACTTTCACTTTTAATGTGGATCTATGCGTGATTACTGGGATCACATTGACTTTTTTTGTATATTGCTTCCTCCTTCCCATTTTGGATTCTTTGTTGCCTTTCCAACTGTTTCTGAACAGCCAGTACCATCTCCTGAATTGAGGANTTTATAGTATTTATAGTCTTGTCTTTTGAATGAGCTCATGGAGTCAGCAGAATTAACAGAATAAGGGGTATCATCTCAGTGCCTCACTAGGTATTCAACTGAGTTCCTCTAAGTCATTTTCTTTTGTTTATTTCATTTGGAATATCTTTTTCTAGTTTCTTTTCAGCTTTGACCTCTTCCCCAAGCTGTAGACCGATAGACCAGTTGACTTCTGGACACTGCCACTGAGTATCCTATAGGAGTCTCATACTTGACATCAGAACTTGTTTTATGACCTTACTGCTGCTGCTGCTAAGTCGCTTCAGTCATGTCCGACTCTGTGCAACCCCATAGATGGCCTCCTACCAAGCTCCTCTGTCCCTGGGATTCTCCAGGCAAGAACACTGGAGTGGGTTGCTATTTCCTTCTCCAATGCATGAAAGTGAAAAGTGAAAGTGAAGTCGCTCAGTTGTGTCCGACTCTTAGCGACCTCATGGACTGCAGCCTACCAGGCTCCTCCGTCCATGGGATTTTCCAGGCAAGAGTACTGGAGTCGGGTGCCACTGCCTTCTCCAAGGCATCTCGAGAAGAAAAGGATGTTGAGGCATTTCAAGACTTTATTATTGTGGCCCAAATTGCTCTGCCTCCTATATTTTGTGGTGGTTGTTAATGATGTCACCATCTGTTCAGATTCGATTTTTGCTTCTTCCATACCTTTGGTTCTTGTATCCAATATATTAACATCAATACCAACATTAATTTTACAAATCTCACTCCCAAATTCCTATCATCGGCCTCATCATGCCTTGCAGAGACTTTTACTGTAACTTTTTAATATAAGACTCTCCCCACTCTAATTATTAATCTTCTTACATTATTGCTACAGTCATCTTCTTAAGGACCGATTTGATCTCATCATTCACCAGCTCCAGAATCTCTGTTGGCCCCATTGCATGTTGCATAAAGTCCAACCTTGGAAGTGTTGGAAATAAAGCCGTCAGCAGGTCCCTCAGCCCCATCCCTGCCACTCAGTTTCAACCACACTGAATTTCTCACCCTTCCCTGCACAAGCCTGGACCATTCACACCTATCTTTATGCTCTTTGACAATTGCTTCAGTCGACAGAATATTAATCCTCTTAATTGTCTTTTCAACAGAGGACAAAGATCACCTTCTCTAGGAAGCCTTTGTAAATGAACTCAGGCAGGATTCTCTGTTCTTTGGCATTTTACTTCCTACCTGCACCATAGCACTTACCATATTTAATGACTTTCCTATCCTGGTGTCTGTGTCCCATTAGACTGTGAGATCCTGTAGGAGAGAGAAGTATCAAACCTGTGTGTTCCCAGAGCCTCACAGGGAGCCGAGACAATATCTGCAAAGTAAATGTTGGCTAAACAAGTGAACAAAGAAGCAAAGCATAATGAAATGACTTAAGTCAGAGGAAGGACACTTAGAGAGGTTTCAGAAAGCAGAACAATGGAGGGCAGGATCTAGTTAAATGCCGAGTAGAACATGCTAAGTGTCAGAACTGTTTTTAGAAAGTAAAAGTGTCACTTTTCTACAAATGCTTAGAAAATGATTGAGCACTTATGAGCAGCTGGCTAAGGTGTTTGTACATGAGATAAGAGGTGGCTATACTAAATGACCTCTAATTCAATTCAGAAGTTGTGTTATTCTTCCTTAGTAACAATGCCTCAGATCATCTGATGATTTCTAGTAATGAGTAATAGCTGAATTTTAACCCTGGTTCTGGAAGCTTATTTCTCATAAATAATTGAGGATGTACTCAGTTGGAACTCAGCAGAGCCAGGGAGAACAGTATATTAAGCAAACACAAATGACAAACTGTAATTTTTAGAAGACTGTACATAAAAACCAAAGTATCATGTTTTTAACATTGCAGGAGCGGGGTTTGCCTTGAGTGCTTTCAGAGCACTTCCTCCCTCTCCTGCCTTGTAGGGATTGGCATTAAGGGACATTGTCTGGCCTACATTTGGATTGAGTCCAGCCCTGTCTACTTGTGGTAAATTGTAGCTCTAATATCTCTGTGGGCTTTATAAAACATAAATAATTATAATGCATTGTTTTTATATAGCATCTTTCTCTGTGGAGTCTAAAGTGCTGCACGGATGTGTTATCTCATTAAATCTCATGACACACTGGGGACATTGGGAGAATGCAGGTGATATTATATCCCCTTTGAACCCAGAGCTGAAAAGGAATTGCTTCAACCAAAAGTAAATAAAAGCATGATTGAATAAAAGCAAGATTTATAAGACAATATAAGGTTAGAGTTTAAAGAAAGAAATTGACTATTAGAATTAAAGAGTTTTTTTTAAGGAATTTATCTGAAAAATATGTGTCTAGAGTGTGCTTATAAATGTTTTAGCTATGAAATTAAAATAAAATGTGATAACTTTAGAAATTTGAAAAACAAGGGCTTGTTAAACCATCTGTAATTTTACCACAATAACAGAACAAATTTGGTATATTATCTCCATAATGCTAGTTTTTAATTTGGATTTTTATTTACTGTATACAGGCAAGATTATACTTATAGTGTATATTCAATNTTAGAAATTTGAAAAACAAGGGCTTGTTAAACCATCTGTAATTTTACCACAATAACAGAACAAATTTGGTATATTATCTCCATAATGCTAGTTTTTAATTTGGATTTTTATTTACTGTATACAGGCAAGATTATACTTATAGTGTATATTCAATATTATAAATTATGTATTTTTAACTTAACAATATGTCATAAACTTTGCATAATTATAATTCTGAGAAGCTTATACAATTTTCCATGGAATGATATGCCATAATTAGTTTTACTCTTCTATCTAAGTTTGTTTCTATTTTTTTCATTAGAATGAGTAATAACAAATTGAAACTATGCACAAGTTTTTTTTTTATTTTAAGCTATTTCCTTAGTAGAAAGATTTCCACATGCAGAATTATCGATTAATATGGATGTATAAGTATCTTATAACAAGTCTATATAAACATACTCCACAATTAGCATGTAAGTCAGAAAAAGAAATAGTAAGAAAATAAATCTGTCTAAAGACTTACTATGTTTATAGGTTGGCAAAGCAGCCGGTTTAAAAGTGAAAAATCAATTTTTTGTCAACACTCAAACAAGTGGTTTGATTTTATTTTCCGTCATGTCTTTATTTAATTACTTTGATAGTGTGAAACCAGATAGAAAAGAGAAAGTTGACCCACAGAAAGCACAAATTTGTACCAGATGGAGGAAAATAGATTTACTTGGATAGAACAGATAATTTTTCTGCCCTTTTAATTTACATGGCCAAATGTTCTCTGAAAATAATTAGGTGTGTATGTGAATATCAATACCTAACGTCCTATTTTATTGAGGTAAATAAGACTGCGGTTTTCTTATTAATTATAGAGGCATTGGGTAAAATGATATGCATATAACTGTTTTTAGTGGTGAGTTTTTATATTGTTATCTGATTTATGCCATAGTTATTTACCAAAGTCATTACTTCGACTCAAGGATAAAAAATATTGGCTTGAAATGGTGTTGAAATGTGATGTAAATACTGGCCAAGGAAACTGCCAGGCTGATGTTACTCTAAATGACCATCAATCTAAATGATAACTTGAGTATGAAGTCAATACTAGCTTAAATATGGGTAAGGCATACAGTGTTAAGCATGGACTTGGGAATCCTGAGGTTTTAATCACTTTTCTCAATATTCTGATGGATCTTAACTCATATGTCCATGTTTAACTGTTTTATAGTTGAAAGCAATGTTGCAAACTGACTTAGGTTTATGTAGGACACCAAAAACATTTCTACTAGCTCACAGAAATTTTGCATATCATTCATATTTTTTATAGCTTTAGCAATAGTGTTCAAATAATATGCATTGAACATTGTGGCAGCTCTATAGGTTGCATTTTTTATTTTACTACATATTCTATTAAGAGGATCTCTCTTGAGGAAAAAAAGAACTTAAGTCAAAATTTTATAGGAAAAGAGGATCTGGTGAAATAACCAAGATGGCAGAGTAGGAAGACCCTGAGCTCACTTCCTGCCCTAGACACACCAAAATTCACAATTGTTCAAAGAGCAACTATCTATGAGAATGACATGGAGAGAAGGAGAAAAGAACTTCTACAACTAAAGATAGAAAGAAGGAACCACAGTGAGATAGGAGGCATGAAGACACAATATAGTTAAGACCCATCCCCCCACACCCCGTTAGGTAACACATAAATGAACATTGTTATAATTGCAGAGGTTCTTCCTACGAACTGAGGGGTCCAAGATCCACATCAGGTTCCCAATCCCATGGGTCCTACACGGGGAAGGCTGAACCCCTAGAACATTTGGCTCTAAAGACTAGTGGGGCTCACTTTCAGGAGAACCCGGGGGCTATGAAACATAGAGACTATATTCTTAAAGGGCTCACATAAAATCTCAATGCTCTATGACTCCAAGTAGATGCAGTGATTTGAAAGCAAGCTGGGTAATACACACTCATTGATCTTGGAAAGCCTTTTGGATAAGGAGGAAGCAATTCAAACACCCTGGGACATAGAAACTCACAGGAGCCATTTTTGGGAGCTCATCCTACTACAAGGACACTGGTGCCATTAAAAAGCATTTTGGAATCTGCCTTCTAGCTTACTAGCTCCAGGAGCTGGCTCTGCCTACCAGTACCAGTCCTAGGACACTTCAGGTCTAACAGCTAGCTGGGCAGGGATATAGCCCCACCCATCAGCAAGCCAGCTGTCTTAAGACTCCCCAAGCCTCCAGTTTTTATAGGACCAGGTCTTACCCACCAGAGAGTCCAGCCCCAGCCCTACCCACCTGCCAGCCAACAGGATCCAGGAGCCCCAGGATCCTGCAATCAGAGACCCTGGAACACAGCTCTGCCTACCAGTCAGCTGGCACTAACCATAGAACTCCCTAGGCCCTAAAACTACTTACCAGCAGGCTTAAGCCACCTCTGAAACCTCTTGGCCCTATAGCCAGAGACCCTAGGACCCAGATCTGCCCTCCAGTGGGCCAGTATTAGCCCCAGGAGTAAGCCTCAGCCACCAGCCCCAGGACTAGTGAAGCCCTACAGCCAGCCATGTCAACACATAGCCCATCCTCCAGCAGGCTGGAGCTACCAGGGATGCTGGTGCTTCCAGGGCCTCAGCCCCACCCACTAGCAGGTTAACACCAATTCTGGAACATCCTGAATCTCTTAGAAAGTCGTGTCAAGATCTGGCTTCACCAGCAGATCAGCAGCAGCTCTGTCATGTTGGACCCCTCCCCTTTCCCCAGCCACCCCCTGTCCAATAGCAGGTAGACACTAACCATGCAACCCTTCTCCAACCATGGTCTCAGGACCTCATAACTAGCGGCCATTCTAGGACCCACCTCCACCCATGAGTGGGTCAGCACTTGCCTTAGGACTCCCCAGCACTCCATAACCAGTTGCCTCTGGGCCAGCCCTGGGACCAGGATGCCCTTGACAGTGCAGCCAGCTGTACCAGAACATATTCCTGCCCACCAGCAGCAGGCAGCCTCCACACAAGGCAAGGTCAGATAGTTAACAGACCAGTGGCCAGCTTTCCTACCACACTGCCCACAGTAGTCAACCCACCACAACAGAAGGACCCATATAACTCACATAGGAGGACCCCTAAAACATATAGCTCTGATGACAGAGAGGGGTGCCCTGCTGGGCCCCATAGGACATTTCCTACATAAGGTCATTTCTTCAGATCAGGATATGAAACTAACCTAGGAAATACAAAGAAATAAAAGCAGTGAATTAAGTGAAATGAGGTGACAGAGAAAAGTATGTTCCAAGTGAAAGAGTAAGATAAAACTCCAGAAGAAGAATTAAGCAAAATGGAGATAAGCAAAATACTTGAAAGATAGTTTAAGGTTTTGATCATAAAGGTGCTCAAAAAATTCAAAGAAGAATGGATGAACAGAGTAAGAAGTTAGAAGTTTTTAACAGAATTAGAAAGATGTGGAAAAGAATCAAACAGAGCTGAAGAATAATATAACTAAAAAAAAAATAGAAGAAATCAATAGTAGATTAAATGATACAGAGGAACAGATCAGTGAACAGAAGTAGTGGAAATTACTCAAGCAGAATAACCAAAAAAAAAAAAAAAAAAAGAGAGAGAGAGAGAGAGAGAGAGAGTAGACATCAACTACAAGAAAAGAATTGCAAAAATACACACATGGAGGCTAAACAATGTGCGCTAAACAACCAATGGGTCACTGAAGAAATCAATGAGGAAATTTTTAAATACCTGGAAACAAATGACACGAAAACAAAATGATCCAAAATCTCTGGGATACATCAAAATCAGTTCTAAGAGGGAAGATTATAGTGATACAAACCTGCCTCAGGAAACAAGAAAAATCTCAAACAACTTAACCTAACACCTAATGAGCTAGAAAAAAAGAACAAATACAACCCAAAGTTAATAGATGGATTGGAAATCATAAAGATCAAAGGAGAAATGAATGAAATGGCTACTAAAAATCAATACATGATTAATGAAACTAAAAGATGGTTCTTTGAAAAGATACAAAAATGTCTTTAGCCAGATTCATCAAGAAAAAAAAGAGATGTCTGAAATCAGTAATGTCAGGAATGAAAGGGAAGTTACAGCTGAAACCACAGAAATACAAAGAATAGCAAGAGATTATTATAAACAATTAAACATCAATAAAATGAACAACCTACAAGAATTGGATAAATACCTAGAAATGTACACTTTCCCAAGACTAGAAAAAGGAAGAAATCTAAAATATGAACAGAATAATTGCCAATAACGAAATTGAATCATTCATTAAAAAAAAAAAAAAACCTTCCAACAAACATAAGTCCAGGATCAGACATTTACTGGTTAATTCCAGCAAACATTTAGAGAAGAATCACTATCTGTCCTTCTCAAACTATTCCAGAAAACTGTAGAGGAAAGGGTACATCCAAACTCATTCTACAAAACCAGCATCACCCTAATAGTAAAACCAGACAAAGATATCACAAAAAAAGAAAATTATGGACCAGTAACAATGATGAGCATAGAGGCAAAAAATCTCAACAAAATATTAGAAAACCAAATCTAACAATTAAAAAGTTCATACACTGTGATCAAGTGGGAAAATCAGAGATGCAAGGTTTTTTCAGTATCAACAAATCAATCAAAGTGATACACTACAAACCAATTAAAGAGTAAAAATCATATGATCATTGCAATAGATGCAGAAAAACATCTGAAAATTTTCAATATTTATTTATGATAAAACCTCTCACAAAGTGAATATAAAGGGAACATCAGTTCAGTTCAGTCACTCAGTCGTGTCCGACTCTTTGCGACCCCATGAATTGCAAGACACCAAGCCTCCCAGTCCATCACCAACTCACAGAGATCACTCAGACTCAACTCCATCAAGTCAGTGATACCATCCAGCCATCCCATCCTCTGTCGTCCCCTTTTCCTCCTGCCCCAAATCCCTCCCAGCATCAGAGTCTTTTCCAATGAGGCAACTCTTCGCATGAGGTGGCCAAAGTACTGGAGTTTCAGCTTTAGCATCAGTCCTTCCAAAGAAATCCCAGAGCTGATCTCCTTCAGAATGGACTGGTTGGATCTCCTTGCAGTCCAAGGGATTCTCAAGAGTCTTCTCCAATACCACAGTTCAAAAGCATCAATTCTTCGGTGCTCAGCCTTCTTCACAGTCCAACTCTCACATCCATACATGACCACAGGAAAAACCATAGCCTTGACTAGATGGACCTTAGTTGGCAAAGTAATGTCTCTGCTTTTGAAAATACTATGTAGGTTGGTCATAACTTTTCTTCCAAGGAGTAAGTGTCTTTTAATTNNTGTTCTTTGGAAGGACTTATGCTAAAGCTGAAACTCCAGTACTTTGGCCACCTCATGCAAAGAGTTGACTCATTGGAAAAGACTTTGATCCTGGGAGGGATTGGGGGCAGGAGGAGAAGGGGACGACAGAGGATGAGATGGCTGGATGGCATCACCGACTCGACAGATATGAGTTTGAGTGGACTCCAGGTGTTGGTGATGAACAGGGAGGCCTGGCATGCTGCAATTCTTGGGGTCGCAAAGAGTCGCACAGGACTGAGTGACTGAATTGAACTCTTTAAATATTTGGAATATTATATAATTTTCCAATGTAATGATGCTTCAATGTTTCAAATTGTTACTATTTATTTGTTTATTATATCTGCAATAAGTTTAATCATTTTTATCAGAGTCACTGAAAATTATAAAATATAAACATGGATATATTTTTTTCTTTACACCATGCTTAGCATAGCTGGATAAGCAATACAGATTTTAAATATAAATAAATATATATTGCTTTGTTACTTACAGATTTATTAATATTTAGAACTAGCCTTAACCTTTCTTTGTTACTGTTATTATCTAGAGGCATCAAAGCTGATACTATGCAAAATTGCTACAAGGTTGCCTTTCTATTCTGCTGTATACTCTCCTATAATTTCATTCATGTTCCCCTCTAATTTCACTGCTGCTGCTGCCGCTGCTGCTGCTAAGTCACTTCAGTCGTGTCCGACTCTGTGCGACCCCACAGACGGCAGCCCACCAGGCTCCCCCGTCCCTGGCATTCTCCAAGCAAGAACACTGGAGTGGGGTGCCATTTCCTTCTCCAATGCATGAAAGTGAAAAGTGAAAGTGAAGTCGCTCAGTCGTCCCCAACTCATAGCGACCTCATGGACTGCAGCCTACCATGCTCCTCCGCCCATGGGATTTTCCAGGCAAGAGTACTGGAGGGGGTTGCCACTAGAATCTATCTATTTAGGTTTTCTTCTCCATCAAACCCTGTTTTCAGATCTTTCCATTCATAATGGCTTTTTGTTTTGTTTCGTTTTGGCTGCTGCAGGTCTTCACTGCCAATGAGGCTTTCTCTAACTGCAGCAAAGGACGGTTACTCTCTCATTGTGCACAGACTTTTCATTGCAGTTGCTTCTCTTGTTGCAGAGCATGGGCTCTAGAGCATGCGGGCTTTAGTTGTTGTGGCACATTGACTTAGTTGCCCCAAGGCACGTGGATCCTCCCTGATAAGGGATCAAACTTCTGTTACCTGGATTGGCAGGTGGATTCTTTAACCACTGAACCACCACAGAAGTCCCATAACATTTATTAAGCTACCATCTCCCAGGGCAATGTAAATCTATCCCTCTATATTATGAGATGCTAGGATTAGGACTCGGCAAATCTGTTTATCCTTTGTCTATTATGCATAGCCAGTAGAGAGGAGAGAGAGAGAGGTGGAATATGGACTTAATTTTTATATGTGAATTGCTCGTGTCTTGCCAGCAACAGCCTAGTGATTCCAGTCCCTAGCTGTCTTCATCACTCCAGATGATACCTGAGAGGCAAAGCTGGGAAACTGCCCCATTAAGTTTCTGAGTCCTGCATCCATGGGGCCAGTCCTCAAACTTCTAGGTACCAGATGCTGCTACAGAGCTCCGCATACTGAGCAATATGAATCCCAACTCTGCAGGGTCCCCTCCTTAAACTTGTAGATTTAGATGATTCATACTTCTTCCCTTTGTTTCTCAGATGGCTACTTCCTACAGTTACTGTCTCCATGTAACTTAAATATTCATCCTCTGCTTTTTCATTCTTCCATCATTGGAGAAGGCAATGGCACCCCACTCCAGTACTCTTGTCTGGAAAATCCCATGGACAGAGGAGCCTAGTAGGCTGCAGTCCATGGGGTCGCTAAGAGCCGGACATGACTGAGCGACTTTTCACTTTTGTGCATTGGAGAAGGAAATGGCAACCCACTCCAGTGTTCTTGCCTGGAGAATCCCAGAGATGGGGGAGCCTGGTGGGCTGCCGTCTGTGGGGTCGCACAGAGTCAGACATGACTGAAGCAACTAAGTGCGAGACTTTAAACAGACCTCATGCACACTGCCTGGAGAAGGAAATGGCAGCCCACTCCAGCATCCTTGCCTGGAGAAGTCCATGGAAGGAGGAGCCTGGGGGCTACAGTCCATGGGTCGCAAAGAGTCAGACATGACTGAGCGACTAAACCAAAACCATCATTTGCTTAAGCAACTCTTTATCTTAAACTCTTTCTATTGAAATAGCTAATGTGGTTTCTGATTTCCTGTATGGACCCTAACTAATCCCAAAATTTATAAATAACTGTTTGAAATGTTATATTCTTGGAAGTTTTGGAAATATATCAAGAAGAGTGAAGGAACACTTGAAGCCTCCAGTTCAGCCACCCAGTTGTGTCTGACTCTTTGTGACCCCATGGACTGCAGCAAACCAGGCCTCCCTGTCCATCACCAGCTCCCAGAGTTTACTCAAACTCATATTCATTGAGTTGGTGATGCCATCCAACCATCTCATCCTCTGTCGTCCGCTTCTCCTCCTGCCTTCAATCTTTCCCAGCATCAGGGTCTTTTCCATGAGTCAGTTCTTCACATTAGGTGGCCAAACTATTGGAGCTTCAGCTTCAGCATCAGTCCTTCCAATGAATGTTTAGGACTGATTTCCTTTGGGTTGGACTGGTTGGCTCTCCTTGCAGCCCAAGGGACACTCAAGAGTCTTCTCCAACACCACAGTTCAAAAGCATTGATTCTTTCATGCTCAGCTTTCTTTATAGTCCAATTCTCACATCCATACATGACTACTGGAAAAGCCATAGCCTTGACTAAACAGACCTTTGTTGGCAAAGAAATGTCTCTGCTTTTTAATGTGCTGTCTAGATTGGTCATAACTTTTCTTCCAAGAAGTAAGTATCTTTAAATTTCATGACTGCAGTCACTATCTGCAGTGATTTTGGAACCAAAAAAAAAAAAAAGTCTGCCACTGTTTCCACTGTTTTCCTATCTATTTGCCATGAAGTGATGGGGCTGGATGCCATGATCTTAGTTTCCTGAATGTTGAGCTTTAAGTCAACTTTTTCACCCTCCTTTCACTTTCATCAAGAGGCTCTTTAGTTCTACTTCACTTTCTGCCATAAGGGTCTATCAGTAGGTAGTATAGACTTTCATGGGGATAGAAAAAGAGAAGTTTTCCCTCCATCCAAATAAGCATATTCTACCAAGGCAGTTAATTTTTCCCATAGGCAGGAGAAATTCTCTTACTAGGGGAGAATCAGACTTTTTGTTTCATATAAGCCTTCAAACAATTAAATGAGATACATCCATATTACAGTGGGCAACCTGCTTTATTCAGTCTACCAATTTAAATGTTTTGTTGTTCAGTCGGTCAGTCATGTCCAACTCTTTGCGACCCCATGGACTGAAGCATGCCAGGCTTCCCTATTGTTCACTATCTCCCAGAGTTTGCTCAAACTCATGTCCATTGAGGCAATATTAACAATCATCTGTTAACTTCATCTAAAAATATCCTCATAGAAATAGCCAGAATAATGTTTCACCAAATACCTGGGCACGCCTTGACTCAGTAAGGTGACACATAAAGTTAACTGTCTCATTTGCTAATAAAATAAGGGACCAGTTGGGATATCCATAGTCAAGTCAAATAGCTGTAATTGAGGAACTTCAGGGTAATTCCCTAGTGGCTCAGTCAGTAAAGAATATGCCTGCAACACAGGAGAACTACGTCCAGTTCCTGGGTTGAAAGGATCCCCCGGATGAGGGCATGGCGACTCACTCCAGTATTCTTGCCTGGAGAATCCCATGGACAGAGGAGCCCAGTGGGCTACAGTCCACAGGATTGCAAAGAGTCAGACAACAACTGAGTGACTAAGCACAGCACGGCACAGGGTAACTCAGTGTTCACTGGAGATTTTTCCTTCTATCCTGCCTTCGTTGTGTGAACATCATGTGTCTTTATTGTTTGGAATTTTTGCCCTGTTGGCCAGAATTGTTTGCATCTTTCTTGGCTGCTAGAAAAGCTCTTTAGTCCTTAGGCTTCCACAAACCATGAGTACAAGTCAGTAGCAGAGCACTGATAAAATGTACAAAGAACCAAGAAAGATCCTGGGAAGAATGGGCTAAATAAGAAGATATAAAACACCCCAGATTATCTTTAAAATTATCTATACTTTGTTTTAAATGGACAGTGAATTTTAAAGGTGTATGATATTTTCCTAAGGGCTATACTAGTCCAGATAGGGTGCTTCTGGAAAAAAATTAGACCAGGAATCAGCAAGATGTGCTTCCTCTTCATTAGGAATTTTTGATGATGCTTCCTTTTGTTATCTGAACTATGTCAACAGAAAGTAAAACACAGGGTCTAGTAGTCCACAAATTTTAAATTATTCAGAGACTGATTACATGGTTTGGGAATTACTGTATCTCTATTCATATTTCACACTTCCATTAGCATTAATATCAACAATAAGAGTATGTCTTTATAAGAATGAAATTCTTAAAATGGGATCTTTTTGATCTGAAAGAGATTATTTAAAGGCACAAACCATGCCTACTCCAAGAGTACATACAGGTATGCAAGCTGGATCTAAAAGAGGCAGAGGAACCAGAGATCAAACTGCCAATATCTATTGGATCATAGAAAAAACAAGGGAATTCTAGAAAAAATCTATTTCTGCTTCATTGATTATGCTAAAGCCTTTGACTGTGTGGATCACAGTCCACATCATAATCCACAATTATGGAATAGATGGGAATACCAGACCACCTTACCTGCCTCCTGAGAAATCTGTATGCAGGTCAAGAAGCAACAGTTGGGACCAGACATGGAACAACAGACTGGTTCCAAATTGAGAAAGGAGTATGTCAAAGCTGTATATTGTCACCCTACTTATCTAACTTATATACAGAGTACCTCATGCAAAATGCCAGGCTGAATGAAGCTCAAGCTGGGATCAAGATTGCCAAGAGTAATATCAATAACCTCAGATATGCAGATGTCATCACCCTTACGGCAGAAAGTGAAGAAGAACTAAAGAGCCTCTTGATAAAAGTGAAAGAGGAGAATGAAAAGCTGGTTTAAAACTCAGCATTCAGAAAACTAATATCATGGTATCTGATCCCATCACTTCATGGCAAATAGATGGGAAATAATGGAAACAGTGACAGGCTTTACTTTCATGAGCTCCAAAATCACCACAGATGGTGACTGCAGCCATGAAATTAAAAGACGCTTGCTTCCAGAAGACAAGCTGTGACCAACCTAGACAGCATATTAAAAAGCAGAGACATTACTTTGCCAACAAAGGTCTATATTATCAGAGCTATGGTTTTTCCAGTAGTCACGTATGGGTGTGAGATTTAGACCGTAAAGAAGACTGAGTGCCAAAGAACTAGTTCTTTTGAACTGTGGTGCTGGAGAAGACTCTTGTGTGTCCCTTGGACTGCATGCAAGGAGATCCAACCAGTCAAGCCAATGGAAATCAACCTGACTATTCATTGGAACGACTGATGCTAAAGCTGAAACTCCAATACTTTGGTCACCTGATGTGAAGAGCAAACTCATTGGAAAAGACTGCAATACTGGGAAAGATTGAAGGCAGGAGGAGAAGTGGGCAACAGAGGATGAGATGGTTGGATGGCATCACTGACTCAATAGACATGAGTTTGAGCAAACTCCAGGAGATGATGAAAGACAGGGAAGCCTGGCATGCTGCTGTCCATGGAGTCACAAAAAGTTGGACACGACTGAACGACTAAACAATTGGCTACTCCCTAACAATTGCTGTTGTTGTTGCTGTTTTAGTCCCTAAGTCATTTGTGATTCCAAGGACTACAGCCACCAGACTCCTCTGTCCATGGGATTCTCCAGACAAGCATTTCCTTCTCCAGGGGATCTTTCTGAACCAGGGATTGAACCTGAGTCTCCAGCATTGGCAGGCAGATTCTTTACCACTGAGCCACCAGGGAAGCCCACTCACTAATGATGTGGTGAGTCAATTGTCTTAAGAAGGGAAGGTAAATTGCCAAGGCTTACGAATGAGTTAGTAGAAGGGATTAAAATTAGGCAACTGTTTCTTGTAAACTAATTTGCTTACACCTCTAGGGTACTTCAAGTGAAGACTATGACAACAGAAATGAAGGTAAGGATGACAAAAGGATTTAAATTTTTTGTCTTACTCTTATTCCTTCTTCTATGGAAAATTGGAAATTAACTTCAGTAAATTACCTCTATTCCTGGAAAAGATATGTAATGTTTCCTAATCCAGGGTCTCAGACCTAACATATTTATATATAGTATAATATAAAATAAATATAAACAATATAAAACTATATTGTGTATCTATACTTACATTAGATATTTTAGATGTTACAGTGGTGGCAGTGGATTAATCACTAAATTATGTCCGACCCCTGCACCCCCGTGGCTTCTCTATCCAGGGGATTTTCCAGGCAAGAACACTGGTATGGATTGCCATTTCCTTTTCTGGGGGATCTTCCCAGCCCAGGAATTGAACCTGGGTCTTCTGCATTGGGGACAGAGTCTTTACCAACTAAGCCACCAGGAAGCCCTTAGATATTATAGATATACCTAAAACATACTGTATATCTACAATACATATAATATTTGTGTAATATAAATACACATAAACACACTGCTGTTCTTTATCTTTGAAAATGCTAAGATCAACCGTTTTCTTTTCCTTGCTTATGATTACAGCTGAAAAGCCTGAAGAATCCCCAGTTGGCCTGCCACACTGACACTTGTATAAAATGGCCTTCCAGAGCACTGATGTCCCTTGACTCCAGCATCGTCCCTGGCTGAAGCTAGTATCAGTCTGCTTTCTACCGTGGTCCTTTTAGCACCCAGAAACCTGGCAGGCCTGTAAAGCAGGCTTCCCAGTAAGGTTGTAGAAACCAGGAACTTAACCTCTCGATTCACCCTGGCTATTCCCCTTATACTGCACCTGTGCTTAAGGACAAGAAAACCAGAGCAAGAACAGGGAAAAGGGCAGGTGGTCCACACAGAAGGTGCCTGTTCTTCCGAGAAGAGCTGGAAATTAACCCTACAAGAGGTACACTGAATCTGAGTGGCTTGCTTTCCAGATACAAGGATTAAAAAGCGTTACCCTGATTAAAATCTGTCCACGGCTCCCCATAGCCTCCAAGCGAAATGCAGAGCCAGGTCCTTTGTGATTTTACCTCTGACAATTTATCCAATCATTTCTCACTGCATTTGCCCAATGCCACCTTCCTACCTCAAAACCCTGAATTGTATAACAGTGGTTATACGTGAGCAATGGTTCAACACCTGCCATGACCTTTCACCTTCCCATTCTTCTGCACATGCTAATAATAACTGTGCTTGGGACACTATTTTATTCTACATCACTTGCTAGTGCAAAGTGCCATTCTCACCTCTAATATTCTCTCAGGCAGGAACCTTCCCTCCCTCTGGTTTATTGTAGGGTATCTGTAGTAGCCAGTCTTTACAATGGCCTGTGATTATATCATTTCTTGATATTCACAATTTTACCATCTTCTCTTAAATTAAGTAAACTTGACCTATGTATCAGTTTAGTCTGTCAGTCATGTCTGACTCTATGCGACCCTGTGGACTGCAGCACACCAGGCTTCCCTATCCATCACCAACTGCCGGAGCTTGCTCACACTCATGTCCATCAAGTTGGTGATGCCATCCAACCATCTCATCCTCTGTCATCCCCTTCTCCTCCTGCCTTCAATCTTTCCCAGCATCAGGGTCTTTTCAAATGAGTCATTTCTTCACATCAGGTGGCCAAAGTATTGGAGCTTCAGCTTCAGCATCAGTCCTTCCATTGACTATTCAGGTCTAACTTCCTTTAGGATTGACTGGTTTGATCTCCTTGCAGTCCAAGGGACTCTCAATAGTCTTCTCCAACACCACAGTTCAAAAGTATCAAAAAAGCATTTGACTTGTGTAACCTAATGGAAATTGTCAGATATGTGATTTTTTTAACCGAAATATAGTTGATTTACAATGTTGTGTCAATATCTGCTGTACAGCCAAGTGATTCAGTTTGTGTTACATATACGTACATTTTTTAAACATTCTTTTTCATTATAGTTTATCACGGATACTGAATATAGTTTCCTGTGCTATGCTGTAGGATCTTATTGTTTATCCATTCTATGTATATAGTTGCTCTGTCATATCTATCTCTTTATGGCCCCATGGACTGTAGCCTGCCAGACTCCTCTATCCATAGCATTTTCTAGGCAAGAATACTGGAATGGGTTGCCATTCCCTACTCCAGGGGATCTTCCTGACCCAGGGATCAAACCCACATATCTGTGTCTCCTGCATTGGCAGACAGATTCTTCACCACTAATGCCACCTGGGAAACCCCACTTCTATACATAATAATTTACATCTGCTAACCCCATTACCCAGTCCATCCCTCCCCCACATCCCTCCTTGGTAAGCACAAGTTTGTTCTCTGCGTTCCATTGTCTATTTACTTGTCTGAGGCATCCACTAGGCTGAGGGTATCTTGACTGCAGAGAGCAATGCCTGATTTAATTTATAGAGTTTCAATGGTCCAGCAGAGGATGACTCCTAACAGTTGTACAGGCTGTACAAGCCTGCCAATGTGCTGAAGCAAATGGGGACTGAAGTCCAGCCCTGCTCACCCAGCAAATGAAAGGTCCTGCTCCTACTATGGAAGAGAGACACACTCCTTCCTCAGTACTCACTAAATCCTATCAAAGGGTCACCATTCTAATCCATCTATTGTGTTAGGAAGGGTCTATTCAGGAGATAGAAACCATGTATACTGTGACTAAGGAAGGTTTAATACAAACAATAATGAAATACAACAGGGGATGGGAGTAACAGAGGGAAGTTTCCAGGGTAAAGAGAAGTCGAAACAACACAGGAATCACTGACATGGGCATCAGCCATTACCTCCACCACTGAGGCAAAGCACCCAAGTAAGGAATAAACCTAAAAGAGAGAGACCCTTGTCCACTGGGGCCAGGATACAGGTTTTACTGGAGAAAGCACGAGTCCCAGAGATGGCAGAGAAGTTTGCTGAGGTGCAGCCAGAGCAGACATTCTGGAAAGCCATGCTATGGAAAACTGAAGTAGGACACCAATTGCAAGGTGCCTTACTGCTGGAAGAGAGCACACAGTGGAACGGGAAGAGGGACATATTTTCCCATGTCCCTCCATCATCCTCCATTGACAGGCTTAATTTAGTGCAAAAGAGAAATGTGGCAGTATTGCCAAGGCAAGGAAGAGTGGATCTGTGGCTGAAAGGCTGTGGACTGATAACTGGCACATCCAACTAAAAAGCATCCTTTTTCTGATTTGTCTACCAAAAAGAGATGCCTTTTTCAGACTCTTAAGAAGGCACTCTACATTGGTTTCTGAAATAGTCATGGGTGGTTTGGGGTACTTTGTGTTCAAAGGTTGTTCTTTAAAAAAAAAAAAATTATTTGTTTATTCGGCTGCCCCAGGTCCTAGCTGTGGCATGTGGGATCTAGTTTCCTGACCAAGGATCGAACGCAGGCACCCTGCATTGGGAGCAAAGAGGCTTAGCCACTGGACCACAAGGGAAGTCCCTCAAAGGTTGTTCTTAGTCTCTGCAACCATTCTGCTCAGATGGCTGATTCTCGGAGACAATTTATGCAAGTATCATCTCTTAGTTGGGCTTTCCAGATGGCACCAGTGGTAAAGAACTCGCCTGCCAACACAGAAAATGTTAAAGATGCGGGTTTGATCCCTGGGTTGGGAAGATCCTCTGGAGAATGTAAAGGCTACCCACTCCAGTATTCTAGCCTGGAGAATTCCATGGACAGTCCATGGGGTTGCAAAGAGTCAGACACGACTGAGCAACTTTCACTTTCATTTTCCAGTATTCTTGCCTGGAAAATACCATGGACAGAGGAGCCTGGCAGGCTATAGTCCATAGGGTCACACAGAGACGGACATGACTGAAGCAACATAGCATGCACACACGCGTGTTCATCTTTCTATTGACCATACTTTCAAACTGAACTTTGCAGCCTCTTGTTTTGTGTGACAATTTCCATCATAAAAAATTGCTTATCAAAGACATTTTAATAAGTTTATAGAACTAGATTTACGTTCACTTTCCAACTGTTTACATTTCTAAAGATCCTTAAATAAGTGAGGATATAGATATATCAAAATAGAGGAGATGGTGATTTGTAGCGTGCTTAGTTGCTCAGTCACGTCTGACTCTTTGCGACCACATAAACTGAAATGACCTACACAGTGACTGGTTTCCCTCTCCCTGTGGCTTCCTTTCCCAGAACACAACAGCCTGTGCTCTCGGAGCTTTGATGTCAACAGAACACCTGGATACCTTGTTGTTACAAATGTAGGCCTTGCAACTGATGTCATGTACATCGACTGAGTCTGACAGATGAAAGATGAAATGCTTCCCAATGTGGAACCTGATGAGGATACAGGACTTCTGTCATGTTCAGGCTGACTGGTTCTTAAAAGCAGTTTGGCTCATAACATCTGTCAGGAAAGGGTAATGTTTTGTGACATCAAATCACAATTGTATCCCCACTAATAGGGACATCATAGTAATTGATACCTGCGTAGATTCACTCAGCATGGAACTGTGGCTTGTCATCTCTTCCTATTTGTACAACTTTTCTCAAAAATGAAATGATAGCATTGCTATAAACACCTAGCAGTCTGTTTATCCTGCCGATCTCAAGAAACACACTAATTATATGTTGAAGGAAAAGTTCAACTTCTAAAGTATTTAGGGTAGAATCAATGTCAGTTAGTCCAGACAACATTTATGGAGTCTGAAGAAGTTACAATGAAAGAAGAAATTATATCCTTGCCCAGAAGTAACATACAATCTACTATTTCTTGTCATGGCTCAGATAGTTAAAGAATCCACCTACAATATCAGAGACCTGGGTTTGATCCCTGGGTTAGGAAGATCCCCTAGAGGATGGCATGGCAACCCACTCCAGTATTCTTGCCTGGAGAATCCCCATTGACAGAGGAGCCTGGCGGGCTACAGTTTATGTGGTCGCAAAGAGTCAGACATGACTGAGCAACTAAGCACGCTACAAATCACCATCTCCTCTATTTTGATATATCTATATCCTCACTTATTTAAGGACCTTTAAAAATGTAAACAGTTGGAAAGTGAACATAAATCTAGTTCTGTAAACTTATTAACATGTCTTTGATAAGCAATTTTTTATGATAGAAATTGTCACACAAAACAAATTTATACACAAGCTTTAACTGTTTTGCTATATTTCCTGGAGAAACAGAGGAGGGAAAAAAAAACAAGACTTGCAAACAAATAAGATGTGTTGAGCCTAATAACCATTGCTTTTAAGAAAAGAAATAGAGGCAGCTACTGTAAATCAAACTTACATATCAATAACTTCTTTCCAGACAATCTAGACAATAAGCTTGGTTAGTACTAACTCAAAGAGATAGAAATGATGTCAATGAGAAAGGAAAGGAGTCAGAAGTACAATGATGATAGTAAAAACGATAATTAATGTTAACATTCCCTGAACTCTTTCCCTGAGCCAGGTACTGTTATAAGCCTCTCGATGGATCTATTAGTTAGGCATCTCCAGAGAAAATACAATCCAATTTTTTCTCTAGAGAACCCTGAAACAGATAGGTATAGATATACGGCCATACATATATAGAGAGAGAGGCTTCCTGGGTGGCGCAGGGGTAAAGAATCTCTGTCAGTGCAGGAGGCACAAGAGATGCGGGTTTCATCCCTGAGCTGGGAAGTTCCCCTGGGGGAAGGAATGGCCCCCACTCCAGTATTCTTGGCTGAAGAATCCCATGGACAGTGGAGCCTGGTGGGCTACAGTCCATGGGGTCGCAAAGAGTCAGACTTGATTGAGCACACACACACACATATATATATAGAGAGAATCATAATATATATATTCTTTAATGAGGAGGGCATGGCAACCCACTCCAGTATTCTTGCCTGGAGAATCCCCATGGACAGAGGAGCCTGGCAGGCTATAGTCCATGGGATCACAAAGAGTCGGACACAACTGAGCTACTAAGCACAGCATATTATTTAATATAAATCTCTCTCCATATGGACTGAGAGAGTGAATGATTATAGTAATTGGCTCAGGTGATACAGAGGCCTAGCCTCTCTTCTTTGAAAGCTGGAAACCCAAGAAATTCAGGGTATAATTCCATTTAAAGCAGAGGCTTCAGAATCAGGAATGTTGATATCCAAGGGCAGGAAAAGATGAATGACTCTGCTCAAGCATAGTGAATGTGCCCTTCCTCCACTTTTTTGTTTAACTCAGGCCCTCAAGGGATGGAATGATGCTCCCTCACACTGACGAGGAATTTCCTCTTTACTTCAGTCTACCAATTCAAACGCTAGTCTTGCCTGGAAACACTCTACAAACACACCCAGAAATAATGAGCACCCCTTTGCCCAGCCAAGCTGACATCAAATTAGGCATCACTGGTGAGTACTGTCAGTATCAGTTAATGTGATTCCTGTTTTAACCACACAGCGCCACTGTGTATTCCCGCAAATGAAGAGAGACACACATGTTAACATGCATTCATCTATTTATGGAAGAACATAAAATTTCCATTGTTTTTAACCTACAACATACAAAAACCACAGTAGTTATAATGTTTACTTTAGTATTCTTGCCTTGAGAACCCAATTAACAGTATGAAAAGGCAAAAGGACACCGAAAGATAAACTCCCTGGGTCAGTTTAGTTCAGTTCAGTCGCTCAGTCATGTCCAACTCTTTTCAACCCCATGAACCGCAGCCCACCAGGCCTCCCTGTCCATCACCAACTCCTGGACTCTACCCAAACCCATGTCCATTGAGTTGGTGATGCCATCCAACCATCTCATTCTCTGTCATCCCCTTCTCCTCCTGCCCTCAATCTTTCCAAGCGTCAGAGTCTTTTCAAATGAGTCAGCTTTTTGCATCAGGTGGCCAAAGTATTGGGGTTTCAGCTTCAACATCAGTCTTTTCAATGAACAGCCAAGACTGATCTCTTTTAGGATGGACTGGTTGGCTCTCCTTGCAGTCCAAGGAACTCTCAAGAGTCTTCTCCAGCACCACAGTTCAACAGCATCAATTCTTCATCCCTCAGCTTTCTTTATAGTCCAACTCTCACATACATGCATGACCACTGAAAAAACCATAGCCTTGACTAGACAGACCTTAGTCGGCAAAGTAATGTCTCTGCTTTTNCGTATAGATGTGAGATTTGGACTTTGAAGAAGGCTGAGCACCGAAGAATTGATGCTTTTGAACTGTGGTGTTGGAGAAGACCCTTGAGAGTCCCTTGACTGCAAGGAGGTCCAACCAGTCCGTTCTGAAGGAGATCAGCCCTGGGTGTTCTTTGGAAGGAATAATGCTAAAGCTCAAACTCCAGTACTTTGGCCACCTCATGCGAAGAGTTGACTCTTTGGAAAAGACTCTGATGCTGGAAGGGATTGGGGACAGTAGGAAAAGGGAATGACAGAGGATGGGATGGCTGAATGGCATCACTGACTCGTTGGACATGAATATGAGTGAACTCCGGTAGTTGGTGATGGACAGGGAGGCCTGGCGTGCTGCGATTCATGGGGTCACAGAGTCAGACACGACTGAGCGACTGAACTGAACTGATCATCATATATATTCTTTCTCATTGTATGTATTTGAGCCTCAGGAAATACAATTGAAATCTTTCATTGATTCTGAGTTAATTAGTATCTCCTGTAGTTGTTTACGTTATAACACACAGGCATTCTTTGTCTGTATTTTTTCCAGAAAAGAAATATGAAGAAGTCTGCATTTCTGGCTAAGGCAATCGTGTATCTATATTTAAAGGCAAATGATACCTGATTCTTTGAAGTTTTTAGTATGGGTATTTAGTTGTTAAAGAGTGGATTTATTATTTAAAAGAGAAATGCAATTATTAAAAACCCAGTATCTCTGAATTGAGAGTGGGAATGGGGATCTATCAGCGAGCTATAACTTTGTAAAACAATTTAGAACCTTTATAAAACTAATTTCTGAAGACAGCCTATTGCCTGAACAGTTTCATAATGATGTAGACTGGCCAACTTCTCCTCTAGTGAGAAGTAATAAATCAAGTGCACCTGGATTTATATAGGAAAAATAACATATTAATTGATTTATGTATATGTGTTATAGATATCCATAAAACAAAGCTTCTGGCAACTACAAATGTAATAATTTCAAATTTACCTATGACTCACCAAGTACAACTGAATGCTTGAAGGCAAAATTTTATGTTTTATGTTTAGTTTTTATGATTGCTTTCATGTAGCTTTTCTGTGCATTAAAAGTCAATTTTCAGAACCACAAGCTTACCAATTTTTACAAATAAAAATTTTATGAGATATTATCCTGAGGTAGTATAAAATTATTTTCTGATAATTTTTACCACCTTCCCAAAGTTCACTGTTACTTTGTTTCCCCAGGATATTGTTTGTAATATTTCTAAATATGACATTTTTCATTAGAAATCTAATATATTGAACAGAGATATTATATGGGGCTTCAATCCCATAATATTAGTGATGACTTTTCAATGTTGCTTACACTGATAATTCTGTTTAAAATCAAATATCAAGACAGGCTTTAAATGGATTATTAATAACATTAAATTTATAAAAATTCTGTTACCTTCTACCTATCATAATTATGAACAGGAAGAATTAATCCTTGGAGAGGTTCCCAGAAACACAGTAACTTCAATGACATATAGAATAAGGAAGACTTGAGATAAAATAAAACAGATTTTTCAGAGAGCTATGCAGAATATATATTTTTTGTATTGTTCAGTTTCTAAATCATGTCTGACCCTTTGCAACCCCATGGACTGTAGCACACCAGGCTTCCCTGTCCTTCACTGTCTCCGGGAGTTAGCATAAACTCTGGTCCATTGAGTCAGTGATGTCCTCCAACCATCTCATCCTCTGTTGCCCCCTTCTTCTCCTGCCCTCAATCTTTCCCAGCATCAGGGTCTTTTCCAATGAGTTGGCTCTTTACATCATGTAATCAAAGTATTGGAGTTTCAGCTTTAGCATCAGTCCTTCCAGTGAGTATTCAGGGTTGATTTCCTTTAGGATTGACTGGTTTGATCTCCTTACTGTCCAAGGGACTCTCATGAGTCTTCTCCAACACCACAATTTGAAAGGATTAGTTCTTTGGCATTGCCTTCTTTATACACATTACATAAAATTATAATATATATAACTATATTTATATATAAACACAAGGAAGAAAGCTATAAAGATAATATATGTTAAATGTCTTATATTGTTCTTATAGTTCTCTTTCTCGTGTTTTTGTGCTACCTTGAGTCACCTACATAATATAAAATTTTATCACTTAATGATATGTCAAGCCACAATGCGTTAGTAACACAAATTTCACTGTTATTCAACTTCCAAAGAAAGATTAAAGTTGTGTCTTTTTAGGAAGTTGCAAAGTTTAATAGCCAGCACTGAAGTGAAAGTGTTTGTCGCTCATCATTATCTATCTTTTATGACCCTGTGGACTGTAGCCTGCCAAGTTCCTCTGTCCATGGAATTCTCCAGGCAAGAATACCAGAGTGGGTAACCATTCCCTTCTCCAGGGGATCTTCCCAACCCAGGGAATTACACCTGGGTCTCTCACATTGTAGGCAGATTGTTTACCATCTGAGCCACTAGGGAAAAGTGAACACTAGTGGGCACCAAATCACCCCCAAATTAATCCTGTTTTGTAGTGCAATGATACAGGAGTCTGCCATCAGAGTATGATGAAAATATTCTCAGGTGAGAAAACTGAAGTGCAAAGAAGTTAGGGAGAGAGTACTCATTGCTACAAGTATTCTAAGTTTAGAGCCAAATATATGAATTGGCAGTAAAAATTCTAAGATGGCCATAAACCATCTAGGGGCTTTCCAGGTGGCTCGGTGTGGGGGTGGGGTAAAAAACCTGCTAGCAATGCAGGAGACCAGAGATATGTGTTCGATTCCTGGGTTGGGAAGATCCCCCTAGAGGAGGGCATGGCAACCCACTCCAGTAATCTTGCCTGAAGAATCCCATGGACAGAGGAGCCTAGCGGGCTACAGTCCATAAGTGGCAAAGAGTTATACATGACCTAAGTGACTGAGAACAGCACAACATAAACCATCTAGAGTTAAACGTGCACCTCAGCCTGAGTATTTTGCGGCTTTGTCAATGACTTGCAGGATAGACACAGACCCACTGCCATTCTTTGACTTTGCAGTGGAAATGAGACAGGATTCCCCCCTCATGTGCTGCAGGTACCAAGATAATTCTAAGAAAATATTATTTCAAGATGAGCTACAATATACCACTAACAGCAAAGTTTTAATTACAGATGTAAGTTAGCATCCAAGGGAAATACACATTGATGTGACAATTGGCTTTTAGGTGGGAAGATAGTTGGAATGTTAGTGCATAATGAAAAAAGTAATGAACAAGCTTGATACGGTATTAAAAAAAAAAATCTTGAGTCAGACTGAGAACCAACCCTTTTGATACTCACAGTGCAGCACTGGGCAAGCTACTTGACTGTTCTCTGAGCCTCAGTTTATTCCCTTATAAGATGAGAAAAATTTTCCTTGCCACATGTATTTGCATGTGGTTTATTGTCGATCAAGTGCTTGATACAGAGCAAGTTTATGATAAATGTTGGTTTGTTTTGTCTGAATATAGTATGAAAATACCATCTTATTAAAAGGATTTTTTTTCTCTTAAATAGAATTATTAATAAGGGGGATGCAGTGAAACACAGTGATACTGATTTAATTTCATCTAATCTTTTCTCTCCCAGTTGTCTGTTGGGTTATAGTATGGGAAGAGTCTTGTGATATCACTGACCTTCATTGTCTATATCTGCAGAAGGAAGAGCCTAGTTTCTTTATTTGTTAATGCTGTTTGATATTCTTTGAGAATAAATGCATTGTATATAGTTGGTATTCAATATGTGTTGAATTAATTGAATTGTATGGTGCAATTCAATTAACAGATACAATTCTATGTGGAAGTAGCATGAGTTAGTAGGAAATTCTTATATAGACTTCACATTCAGTCTAAAAGTGCTGAGTGGATTCTATAAACCAAGCCAACTATAGTCACCTCGGGCTTTTCTGAATGGAACATGTCAATATAAAGACAGGCAACTGCTAAGATGCATGCAAGGCTTCTTTACCCCAGCTTGGAAACTTGTTTTTCAAAAGGACCCTGAGGGTGGTAGAATCAATCTCCTAGGTTTCCAACAAGTAAAACAATGTATTTTTGGTTTTTCTTGGCCAATGACCTCTGAACTAAGAATAGGTTCAGAAAAGTTTTAGATTCACTGAGGTATAATTCTCCAACAACAAAATGTATTTTGTTCTTTCCATCCCTCCAACCTGCCTCTATATATCTTGTTTTTCTAGTCTTTACTCTCTTACTTGAGGGTTGATAATTTTTCTCTAGAGCTCAGAGGATGAACACTCTTGACCTAAAACTCATTGAAGAAAGGCGTGGGATTTCTGGTAGTTCAAATCCATTGCTCTAAAGGTTTTACTTTCTGTTCACGTTATCACCAGACAGTGATAACTGGGGGTCAGAGGCAGACACTCTGTGACTGTCTTCTTTGAGCAAGATGAAAACAGAAGGAAATCACGTTAGTAGAGCAGCAAGGGTCCAGCCTACTGTTTCTAAAACTCCATTGCACTCTAGATACAGTGAACTTAGCCTAGCAATGTTTTGTTTCAGAAAAGCAGCCCTCTTGACTTCACAAAGAGTGATGGTCAGAATATTTAACTACTGATACAGTGAAGGTATTGATCAAGCAGAGTAGACAGCAGCTGTAAACAACCAGTGCATCCATGCTGGTGCACACATTAGCCATTACAGAAGCTGTGGAAAATATCAAAAGGAAATTTAAGGTCTCACTCAGAGTCCGCTACTCAGTCAACGTTGACTTTATTTTACACTAACAATAATTTATTTGAAATTAAAAGACTTGTAGTCTGTCTCCAGCCTCTCTCCTGCCTCTTTACTCTGTTCCTACTAAGAGCAAACCTCCTCATAAGAGATCTTTAGTTATTGTCTCTACTTCTCACTTGCCACTTTCTCTTGAGCCAGGCAGTCAGGCTTTTGTCTCCAATTTTAGCTTCCTCTGGAGCTTGGGGATCTTATCCAGAGCAACAGTCCTGACACTGCTGAATCCTATGGTTAACTTTCAGTCTTCTCACTCCGACTTTCAGCTGCACTCAGTGAAGCTGACCACTTCTTTCTTCTTGAAACACATTTTTCACCTGGCTTCTAAGATGAACTTTCTTTTGTTCTTCTTCTTCTTCTTCTTCTTTTTTTTTTTTGTTCTTCTTATAACATATGTCATTCTTGTTCTGTTTTCCTTACTGGCTTCTCCTCTTCCAAATTCTAAATGTCAGGGTGCCTCAGTGTTCGGTCCCTGGTGATCTTCTCTTGGCTTTCTATACTCCCTTTCCAGATAATTTTATCCAGCTCTGTGGCTTTATATCATTGTGACTCCCACACCTACATCCCCAGTCTTTTTTATTTTTATTTTTTGGCCATGCCACATGGCATGTGGGATCTTAGTTCACTAACCAGGGATAGGACTCCGGCCTCTGCAGCAGAAGCTTGGAGTCTTAACCCCTGGACTGCCAGGGAAGTACCTACATCTCCAGTCTTGGTTCCTCCCCTAAGTTTGCCAACTGCCTACACAATACCTCTACTCAATGTTTAATAGCATATTATAAATAGATCTCTAGATTTCTTATCTACCTCCCTATCTTCTACAAGTTGATTGGTTCCCCTAATTGTACCTTCTCAGTAAATGATACTGTCATTTACCAGTTGCTGGAGCAAATGGCAAATTCAGAAGCTTAATTGGTGCTACTTCAAAATACATCTTGATCTGAACACCTGATCAGCATTGTTGAACCACCATCATCTCACACCTAAATTACGACAGTCATCTTGTGTGCTGTCCTTAGTTGCTCATTTGTGTCTGACTTTGCGACCCCATGGGTTGCAGTCTGCCAACCTCCTCTGTCCGTGGGGATTTTCCAAGCAAGAATACTGGAGTGGGTAGCCTTTCCCTTCTCCAGGGGATCTTCCCAACCCAGAGATTGAACCCAGGTCTCCTGCATTGCAACTGGCCTTTATTCCTCCTGCAGCCAACCTACCACTTTCCACATCATTCACCCTGCTATATCCCCTTATATTCTTGCCATTTCTTGAACATTTCTGGTTCATTTCCTCCTCAGGGCCATTGCATTAGCTCCTCCTTCTAGCTGATGTCCTCCTCTAGAGGTGTGCAGAGCTTGTTCTTTCATATGAGTCAGTACTCCATACAAAGATCACCCTCAAAGAAGCTTTCTTTTGACTAACTAAACTAGTACCCACCCCTAACTCACCATGCTCCATCCCCTTACCCTGCTTTATTTTCTTTAGAGCATTTATCTCTATTTGACATCATACTGTATTTCTATTTGTGGATTGATTGTTCTCTCTTCTATTAGAATATATGCTCCATGAGACATTGTTGACAAAAAATTATGAAAAAGGAACCTATTGCAAGAAACACTAGAGCCCTTTACCTCAACCACACATCTGATATTTAGATCAACCTTATATCTTCTCTATGGTTTGTGAATATTTTTATATTGAATTACATTTATCCACTGATCTCCACAATTATTATTTTTTCACAGAGAAAAATGACTTCAATATTAAATTAAAATTTTACCAAGGACAATATCTACTGTTTTGACAGTATGCAATTAATTTTCCTATATAGCTTATAGAAGAAATTAGTCATTCAGACAATTGTATGTGACCATTCCTGGCAGCATGCATAGAGCCAGAACAGATAACTGGAGCAGTGACATTTTATACCAAATGTGCAAATACAATAAAGCACAAAATAAGCAAGGGCTGTTACTATTGAACTGCAGCCAGTGTCTGAAAAATAACATGAAAATGTGATGTTCAAAAACTTTCTTCCACCAGACTTCACATTTTCCTCTTTAGGAAAAGAGTTATTAGATGGTCTCAATTTTAAAATTATCAACTTATTATATAGCTAATATTCATTCATCTTAAGTGCAAAATAAGTCAAGTTGTTGTTTGATGATGGATGGAAGATTTTATCCAAAAGAATCTATCATTGAGTTATGACACCATGTTTCTTTAGTCTTTGTATTAGCTTTAGTTTTCAGCAACTTGTCCTAGTCAATGGTTTGCCTGCACCCTACCCCCTCACCCCTCCACACACATAGGAGTCTGTAAAATGTCAAGCACTCTTTCAGTGCATATTGCTGAACTGTACTGCCCTGGTGAGGGATATTGATTTCCCATTATTCCTAGAGGCCACATGATGTATTTCTGTTAGCTGTAAACACTTACAAGAATGACTTTTATTTTGTCCTTTATTGCATCTGTCTGCCAGGGCAGGACATCTGTAAATGAGGCCTCATGCTTTTCATCAGACATTCTTCCACCTTTGTGCTTAAAGGAATGATGCCTTCAAACTGTCTAGATATAATAAAACTTATCTTAAAAAACCCACTGCTCTGGTACCAGAAACTCATGGTAGTCTCTTAAAAGTAACAAACTACACTCACTTCTCAAATCTACTTTGGGTTTGACTTATTTGCTTTCTCTATGGGCACTAAACTGTTACTTAAATCTCATTGATGTACATTGGCTTCAAAATTAGCCAGGGAAATTCCTATTGGCCTTTGCACGTGAAAAGGATTACTGATGAAGCAAATACGTTAAACCACACTACCAAATATGCCTTTAGGATGAATTAGATTGTTTGAACAACAATTCTGAGAGTTCATCCATATCTAAAAATGTGTTAAAATCTTGAGTCAACTTCTTTCAACATTTTATGTAAGGATTTACAGTTTGACTTGGATTTGTCTTAGTGATGAAAGAGATCTGCTATCTCTTCTACTCATTGAAGAAAGCCTACTACAATCAGAAAGACAAGATTTTTCCCCAAACCTTTTAAATCTTTTAAATACCATAAGTGACTCCTGAGAGAGAACTCCAAAACAGTATGGAATTCATTTGCCCAGAGTGAGAAAAAACAATAATGAATATTAGAAGAAAATGAGAGTATAACTTATAAGAATAATTGTCAAAAGATACCTATAAGAATTAACCTGCTGATCTTTCTCTTTTGTACATCCTTCATGTTTATTGCTGGGCATCTCTGATATTCGTCATTGCCTTGATCACCTTCCTAGTGTCACCCATTGTAGGAAATGATCTAAAATTTTTCATCACATATTGTTTTACATTCTCTTTTCTTATTCTCTAACTTGGTTGAACGTGTCTCATGAGCTCCTTTACACTTATATGGGAATTAAAAGGGTATCTTGGATCATCACAATGAGCATTTTTACTAATTCCCTAAATATTAACTGCCTCATCTAACGGTATTTAAATTGACCACTTTCTTCTTCCCATTATATACTGTTTCCTTTCCTCTGTGATCTTTGGCAAATGACTTAATCTTTGGGTTAAAGAAATGATCTGTCAAGCTGTCTAGATGTAATAAAACTTATCTTAAAAAACCTACTGCTATCATGCCAGAGCCTGATGGTAAAATTTCTTAAAAGTAATTACTGTCTGTGTAATTGCAATATAATTTGTTATGCTGCTGCTAACGCTTCAGTCGTGTCCGACTCTGTGCGACCCCACAGACGGCAGCCCATTGGGCTCCGTCATCCCTGGGATTCTCCAGGCAAGAACACTGGAGTGGGTTGCCATTTCCTTCTCCAATGCATGAATGTGAAAAGTGAAAGTGAAGTCGCTCAGTCATGTCTGACTCAGCGACCCCATGGACTGCAGCCTACCAGGCTCCTCCATCCATGGGAGTTTCCAAGCAAGAGTACTGGAGTGGGATGCCATTGCTATAGGGGAAGAAAAAACATTTTTTTTCATTATAATGAATCTCAGTTTGATGTGTAATATTATTTACAAAACCACACATTTATTGCTCTGTTTAATTAAATTCCATTTACATGAAACCCAACATTAATTGTATATCTTTAACTTTCAAAGAGCACCATTCATCAATTCATCAAGTATATGAGTTCTTAGTATATACTACAGGTATGGAGAAATGTAACAGTGAACAAAGCAGGAGAAAATTCCTTATGTTCCTTGGTGCTTACATTCCAATGGGAGAGGCAGGTAATAAACAAACAAATAAGCAACATCTACTGTACATGAAGGTTTCCAAGGATTTATTCAGCTAAGTGATACCATGGCAGTTTTGTCAATTAGGAGAAGTGTACTGTTGCTGAAAGAAATCAGGCACTTAAGATTCTTAATAAGAATCAAAAATATCTTCCAAAGCATGAGTACAATTCTTTAGACCACCACTGTTCACTGTCATCTAAAATATTGTTGCTAGGACACGGTAAGCAGAGAAAAACCAAGGATGCTTTACAAGCTGGGGACATTTGGGGTAGAATAATGTTCTGATATTCATGGACCTCTATTCAGTTCTGAAATAGGAAGAATGGAGATTAACAAAGGGAAAGAAGCAAATCTGTAAAGTTGAATTTTGAAATCATTTAAATCCTTATAATCTAAATGCCTATAAAGAGGAGATATGCAAATTATTACACTGAAAAATGGTATTTTTGATCAGTATTTAGGAATCTATTGTCAATTCCTTTCTAAATTTTTATCTATACTTTTGGCAAACTATTATCTAAACTGTATCTTAAATTTCTCAAAAACCAAGTGGCTAGTCTTTAGCTCCTAAAATATGATTTTTGTTCTGAAACCATGGTTTCATTTTTGCAGGGTAAAGTATTCACTGTTATTACATTTTTATCCCCTAATACTTCTCTAGATAGAAATGGGGGCCCCTTCATTTGATTTGGGAAATTGAATACTAGTTGGGGAATTCAAAACCATGTTGGTTTCAAGCTTGAGTTCCTCTGCACAGTACCAAGTGCTTTTCCTGAACCCCAGGGCATGTATCTCAATGAGAAAATGTGAGGAAATGATGAATCCAGGATATCTTGAGACTATATATTGAACACCATCCTGAAAGTCTATCTGGATGTGATCCATGAATAATTGAGCCACATTTGGATGGAATCACATTTGGACACATCAGTCCCAAATTACTCGTCCAAATGCAATTTGGACATCAGTGTTCAAATGTGATTTTTATAGCTATAAGCAAAAGTAAACCCTTGTATGTAAGAAATCTGAGTAGATATATACCATGACATTTCTCATTTATCTTTATGTGGGAAATATACCCAACTGAATAAAAATTAGCTGTTTCTCATATATGAAGCAAGATACAAAGTTGGAAGTCTGTTCATTACCGTAAGCTGATCATAACTAGAGTAGGGTAAGTAACACAATGTACTTAAATCATTCTCACATCACTAAGCCACAAATGGGACAGACAGCTGAAGGCACTGTTGGATTTGAGAGGAAACCATAGTAAGGAAGCTTTGAATTGCTGAATACTGATAGCATTCCTTAAAGAATAGAGTAAATGGACATATTATAATGTAAAATCACAGGACCAACCTGTCTCTGCCCCAATCTAGGTAGCTGAATACATCTTGCTTCGTCAACGTTTTCATCTGATGTTCAAAATATAATTTTTTAAATGTATGCAGAAGGAAAGAACATCATGGCTCTCATAACATGTACATACAATCTGTGCATGAAACTGCTATACATCCACAGTTTTGATGCCAAGAGAATCTCAGTACCTGCTAGTAATCTCCTGTTGGTCAAATCTCCCTACTCAACAGTCTAATTGGAAATCAATGACCTTTGGGACAGTTGATTAATGGAAAAAAAGTTACAGTTGATCTTCTTGGTCAAATTAGGCTTGGATAAAATATAAGAAACTTTTGGGGTTGGGGTGGGGAAATCATTTAAAGCCACTCACGGAACTGACTTTTGGTGAGAGATGAACATGCAATGACTGTTATCAGGTATAGTGTACATGCCCACTCAATTGCTCAGTCGTGTCTGACTCTTTGTGACCCCATGGCCTGTAGCCCACCAGGCTCCTCTGTCCATGAGATGATCCAGGCAAGAATACTGGAGCAGGTTGCCATTTCCTCCTCCAGGGGATCTTCCCAACCCAGGGATAGAACCCATGTCTCCTGTGCCTCCTGCATTAGCAGGTGGATTCTTTACCACTCTACCACCCGGGAAGCCCCCAGAACAGGTATAGATAATTCTAGTAATGAGTCAAAACCAGTTAAGAGTCATCAGTGTTCATAGTCAGAGGCAGCATGGCCCAGCAGAAAATTCTTTTGCCTGTGCTCTGCCATATGACAGCTACCTCATTTTGTCACAATTTCACCTCTCTGAGGCAAATTTTTCTTTTCTGTAAAATGAGTTAATAATAGCAAGATTTGGGAGGTTATTTTGTATGTAATTATAAGCATGTAACTTAGGATGATGCTAGAACATTGCCAGTGCTTGAAAATGTATGCTCCAAGTGTCCTTGGGTTTCTTTGGCCTGTAGTTTCACATGTTGCTAGGTTACCAGCTCCTGCTCCATGGTAGCAATGCCTCCCCCATCACAGTGAAAGTCTGCCACAGTTATTCCTGGAGGTCACTACAGTGTGAGATACACATTGCACAAGAAATTAGTTTGCTCCTGTTCTTCTGTCCTCCACTGAGGTCACTCACGTGTCCCTTTGAGAGAAATGACCTTCCCTATGGTCCTGCTCCTGGTGCCCTCTGGGAGGACTCTGCTCTGACCAAAGTCCCATCAGAGACTTCAGGAGGCCAGCACTATGCAGTGGATGAGGGCAGGAGAAGATGACCTTCGTCCTTTTCCACTTGGTCCCTGAAGCAGCTTTGTGTGTGATTCTCCTGAAAACAGATCTGTCTGCTTCCTCTGCTTCACTCTCAGGAACACTCTGACCTTGCAATGATGCTGGGGAAATCAGCCATGCTCATTGACTATTTCTGTCTCTTCCCTCTGTTTCCAGGATTGTGCTAGTTGCTGTCCAGGCATTATCTCACCTTCCCAAGAAGCCTGTGGGATTTGGAGATGATGGTGGGGATTGAGAATATCATTCTTCTTCTTCTTTTATCTCCTATTTTAAAAAACAAAAAACATACTTGAGGTATCACTAACTTCTGATGCCTCCATTAAGATGAGCCCAAAATGTATTGGAAGTGGTAGCAATGCTTATTATTACCATTCCATTCTAAGTCATGGTCAAAATTTACACTGATTCAACCCTGCGTCTGCAGAAATATACAGAGTAGGAATTGAACTAGGGGCTTCCCTGGTGAATCAGATATTTAAGAATCTGCCTGCAATGCAGGAGACCCAGGTTTGATCCCTATATTTGGAAGATGCTCTGGAGAAGGGAATGGCAACCAACTCTAGAATTCTTGCCTGGAGAATTCCATGGAGAGAGGAGCCTGGCATGCTACAGTCCATGGGGTTGCAAAGAGTCAGGACATGACTGAGGAACTAAACTACAAAAATAAGAGTAGCGGGGAGAGGGTGGAGGCAGGGAGTTAAAAGACTAAGGAAAACAGTTCTTAAAACCCAAATCTGGTCTGGTCGTTTTATTTATTTATTGTGTGGCTGTGCTGGGCCTTCCTTGCTGCAAGGCCTTTTCTCTAGTTGCGGCAACCAGGGGCTGCTCTGTATTTGTGGTGTGTGGGCTTCTCACTGCAGTGACTTCTGTTGTTGTGGAGCAGGACTGTGAGTGTGTAGGCTTCAGAAGTTGTGGCTCCTGCGCTCTAAACCACAGGCTCAATAGCTATGGTGCACAGGCTTAGTTGCTCTGAGGCATGTGGGATCTTCCCAGTCCAGGGATCAAACCCATGTGTCTTGCATTGGCAAGCAGATTCTTTACCACTGAGCTACCAGGGAAGCCCCTGGACGTTATAAAGGGGGAATCTGAGAGACTTTATGTATCATCTCTTTTATTAGTTCTTTCTTTGTTTTTAATTTCTTAGATGGTGTAAGATACTACTCTCATATTTTGCCCCAAACTCTCTGTCTTCATCTCTTAAAAAAAAAAAAAAGCAAAGAAAGAAAAGAATGCCATCATCTAGATGAAGAGGAAGACTTTCTCCTGTCCTCTAGGCTACATTTCCTGAATTCCTCTTTCTATCTCCAAGTCCGGTTGGGATATAATTAAGGGACTATTTGAGGGGTGGTGAGGATTTGATCCCAGTATACAAGAAATCCCTAGAGATTACTTTCAAACTAAAACCAATTTCATACCCAGTAGAAAGCTTTCATTTCATGAAATGAAAAGCTAAACAATAACAGTCCAAGAACATCTTTTCAAAAGAAAGTACACTAAGTACACTTGCCCAATTACCACCAAGAAGTAATCACTCCCTTTTTTTTTTTAATTGAAGTGTAGTTGATTTACAGTGTTGTGTCAGTTTAAGGTATACAGCAAAGTGATTCAGTGATTCTTTTCAGATTTTTTCTATTAACAAGGAATTAAATGTAATTCCCTGTGCTATACATACAGTAAGTCCTTATTGTGTGACTATTTTGTATAGATAGTAGTGTGTATCTGTTAATCCTAAATTCTTCCTTAAATCAAGAAATGAGAAAGGGAATTGCTCTATTGATAATGTTTTATGTTTCTTATCTTGGACTAGTGAAAGAGTCTCTGGTTATCATTGCCAAGCATATTTTTTTATGGCAAATGTCAGTTATATTTTAGCAAAGGGCTGAATTCAATTCTAATTCTTTGCAAGTGTCTTCTGAGTAACATAGAGCAAGATGATATCAATGAAAAAAAAAAGTGCACTTTAATAAAATGCAATAGTTCACAAGTATTATTCTAATCCATTTTCTACTAATATTTTAGATCAAAATATTCCAAACTGATCCAGCATCAGTGCTTTGGGTTTTCTGAATTTCCAAAATTACATGTCTATTTGCTGATAATTTCTGAAAAACCAGGAAAGGCAAGACCAACAAGATACTGGCATATGCAACAGTAGTAAGGGATGATTTTGCATCATTTTATTTTTACACTTATATATTTATTTCTTATAACCGGCTTAAACTTATCCATAGATCAAAAATTAATAAAAATTGAAAGATTTCCTGATTACCACCACTCACATATTCTTCTTTCCTCTAAGGTTTGTTCTCCCTTAATCAGAATTTTCTGCAAAGAGGGAAGTGGAATGGCTATGGAAACTCCTGAAATGTTCATGCACACTGTTATCAGCACACCTCAGTTAGCTTCATATAGAGAAATCTCAGAAAAATTTAACTTTTTATGTCAAAATAATGGATTAAAATTTTAAAGTAATATTTTGTTTACTATTTTTTCATCTCCAAGTTCTTTAGAAAATATTCACTAACTATAGAACTGTTTGTTAATTTAGGGATAATTTTATTACTGGAAATAAAAACATGGATTCAGCTTAAAGGTTTCTTCATTATTTAGTGTATTTCTTCTTCACTTGCTAGTTATGAACTTTAATTTGGTGCTTCTATCCAAAAACCAAGAGCAGATGAGTCACCTAAAAATATCCTCATTTGCATCTTTTTTCCTTCCTTGTGAGAAGGAGGGTCATCCCACATGATTTTTCCTTGACAACAAGGAAATAACTAATGACAGTTTTGGAATTAATTCACTGTGCATCTCTCAGGCTAGCATGTCAGGCCCTCCATCATTTGGTTCAAATTGATGCTAAATTGCAGGAGAATAGGACAGAAGATTTTGGCATTTTTCCATTCCATATAGTTGCTAGCACAGATGATTAATAAAACTGCCTTGATGTGAATTAAGGAACTTGGTTAAATGAATTAGGTCCTCTTTGTCTTCTTACAGAAAATATGCTGGTGTAAATTTCTTATTTTTAAAAAATAGTGGAATAAAAAATAACTAAATTACCCCATATTTATAAAATATGGTTCACTTCCTTCCTATAAAAATTTAAGATCAGATCTCCATAATGAAAGAAAGAAACATATATTAATGCACATCAATTCTGCATTGGCTTCTTATTATCACATTAAAGAGAAAATCTGAGGATATAAGTTATGACTTAATTTTAATTTTGATTGCATACTGCTACCTAATGTACATAAAACAACCATCACAGAACAAAACAGATACACCCAACAGCTGGCTGCATTTAAATGATTTTAAAATAAGTACTTATAAAAAGTCAATTTTTGGTGTTTTGCTGCTTAGGAATGAAACAAATCACAGATATGTTGTCATGTTGGTTTTCTCTGACAGGACTGGGAATTTCCACATTTCATGGGAGATGTTGATGTAAATCTTCCCGGTTTGCATACTCCTCATATGCAGTTCAAGATTCCTTTCTTCCAGAAGATCTTCAAGGAGGAATATCATATTCACATAACAGGTAAAATTCTGAATATGCTTTGATTGTCATCTGGTTAAAGTATGCTGGCTGCTTTAAAAATGAAAATGGTAACAGTTTAGAAGCATCTGGCAATACAGTTTAGTTTTACTCACTTAGCAGTGCAAGGTGGTTCCAGATCATTGGGGGGCTCTGAACCATCATTCTGGACTTAAGTTCCTGGTGCTTTAACAATGTCAGCTTCAGCATCCAGTGGGCAAACGGGAATAAAGATAATGGGAAAAATGACTGAGAGAGTTTGTCTGTTTCTTAGCCACTTGGCCTGGAAATAGAGCATGTCACCTCCACTCACATTCCATGAAGAGTACCTAGTGAGACAGCCCCACACAGAGTCGAGGAGAACCGAGAGACATGATCTGCCACTGAGCACCCGTGGAGCATCAGGTCTTATATTCTAGCCTAGGAATACCACTAGCTGTCTCTGCCACACTCCATAGGCCACTCTGCCTGGGTTTTGTTCATTAGGTGGATTTCTTTTTCACAACATACAGCTCAGTATAGTTTTTCAACATGAATACTCTTTGTGCTTTCTTCTTCATTTGCTGCTGAGATCAAAACAATGGTATCCTACAGTTCCAGTCAGACCACATTCCTTTAGGAAGTTCAGGCCACTTCTCATTAGATTGAGTGAAATTTACTACTGTGGCAAGGCTCCATGTTTGCCTCAAGTCATTCTCTTGTGGATCCTTAGATTATTCCATTTACAAATGTGTCCTACTCTTGAAATGGCTTGAATATGATTTATTATAATATTCTTTCATGACATCCTAGTCATTCTCATCTAAACAAGTCTTCTTGGAGTTATGTTTTATAATTCTTTTTTTTCTCTTTTAGCAAGAATCAGTAAGCTACATAATCAAATAAAGAATGGCATTAGTTCTGAAGCTGTTCAAATGCAGGTAGTGAACGTGTGTGTTTTAAGGACAATGGCCTAGGATCCTACACCTGCTATAATAAAAACTGCCAAAAAAGTCTGTGCTTTCACGACCGTCTGTGCTGCCGAATAAAAATAGCCTGAGCGCAGAGCACGTGAACATCTGAGTGCTGCAAAAAAAAAAAAAAAAAAAACCTTTACTTCCCAACTTGAAGGCTGTTTTTTGCTTTGAGCATGAGGCGACCTTCCTAAATTGGAGAGTGAGCTCATGAATAGGGAAGATGTAGCAGGTTTCTTTTCCTATTCAAAATGAATGAGGCCCGTCTATTAAATTTGCTGGGTAAATCAATCAATTTGAGTTCAGGTCACATAGTGTGGTTTCAGAGTCCCCACTTAATCTCTGCAGCACACTGCCCTCTCAGACTTCTAAAACAGCTATCCCACACATGGTATCGTCATATCCCTTTGGGTGGGCTTTTGCCAGAACCATCTGTTCTTACTATCAGCTCTTGTCTCAGACCATCATGGCACTAATATTGTCTCTGACTATCAGAAGGCTTTTCAAAAATATCCTATTTGAGTGCAGAACATCAAGTTTATAAAAAAGGAGAGGAGAGGTTCGGAGGGAGGCTCAGAGAGTCCATTGGCCGGAAAGGAAAATAAAACTGTTAAAAATATTTAATTCAGGGCTCTTATGCATAGCTTTGTCATATATGCTGTCATTTATAGACAGGGGTGGGGCAGGTTTTGTGGTGCTCAAAGCTTACATAATTCGGAATGTTCTACTTAAGAATGCATGTGTGTGTGTGTGCCAGGTCACGTCAGTTGGGTCTGACTCTTTGTAACCCCGTGGACTGTAGCTCACCAGGCTCCTCTGTCCATGGAATTCTCCAGGCTGGAATACTGGAGTGAGTGGCCGTGCCCTCCTCCAGGGGATCTTCCCAACCCAGGGAAACTGAAGAAAGTCAGAACGTTCCCCCTTTTGTTTTGTCTCTGTTGTTCTCTTTGTTCTGTGAATTGACTGAAGAGGTTGCTGAAGCCATTCTGGAGTACCACCCATCTGCCCTGAAAGGCCTTTGACATTACTTGATATTGTAAAATAGTTGTTTCTGGGCAAACGCAGGTAAAATCTCTAAAACATAGTGCACCGTGTTGTATTTTAACATGCTTAATAGTTAGTAGCCCACAAACTTCCAAGAGAATCACAAATCCTAGCTTGATAGTTTCCTCCAAGTTCTACTTCTTTTTGTAGGTAGACCTTAATGCTTTCCTGGTCAGTAAATATAGAATCAACCCTGGGATATCTGTCAATAGTTCTGAAGCTTTAGTTTGTATAGGAATCACCTGGAGAGCTTGTGTAAACAATCCATCAGCCACACACCCAGAGTCAGATGCCTCAGGTATGAGGTAGAGCCCAGAATCTGCCATTCTCTGGAGCACCACCAGTGATGCTTATGCAGGTAGCCAGAGGATCATACTTTGAAAACTGAGAAACATTTCCTGTAATCAGAATTCCTCTCATCTCAGCATTTATGTGCTTTCTATAAGTCTTATCAAAGAAAACCCAAGGGGCAGAATACACATTCAATAGAAATAGGGTAGGGACATCCCTGGTGGTCCAATGGTTAAGAATCTGCCTTGCAATGCAGAGGATCTGGGTTTGATCCCTGGTGGGAGAACTAGGATCCCGCATGGAGTGCAACTCAGCCCATGTGCCACAACTACTGAGCCTATGAGCTCTAGAGCCCATGTACCACAACTCGAGACTCTGTGTGGGGCAACGAAAGATCTTGCCAGACACAACGAAGATCCTGCATGCCCCAACATTTGGCCCGATGCAGCCAAATAAACAAATAAAATTTTTAAATGGGGTAGTCAGTGAGAAAGGCTTATCTGAGAGGAGTTAGAAAGTTCAGAGCTGGGGCCAAAACAGAGAAGGTCCCAAAGCAGAGCATGACTAGAGAAAGATCCAGAAGAAGCTGGAGACAGGGCTAGAAAAGGATCCTACAGACTGCCAGACAGCTGTGTCTAATGCTTTCTGTGTTTGTTCTGCACCAGAAGAGCCTAGACAGGGATGGCTGGGATTCTTCCAGGGTCAAGGATGGCTTGATGGTCTCAATTATCATTTCTCTGTGATCTGGAAAAGACGTTCAGTGCATGCCGAGGCAATGGAATGTAAAGATTTGGTGTGTAGATTCCAGCCCTGCTACTAACTGGTGGCAGGGCCTTTGTCAAGCTCTTTAACCTCTTAGAGGTTCAGTATTTTCATCTCTTAAATGGGGACAGTGATGGTACTTATCCCATAGGATTGCAGTGAGGATGAAATTAATTAATATGTACAAGGCACTTAAAGCATTGCCTGCCGTGAAGCAAGCACTTAGTAAGTTCTCACTGTTTTTACCTAAAGCTTTTCCTTTTATCCATTCAGAATCTGCTTTCCCTATAATTCAAAAAATACTAGATAGCCTGAGAGAGGGCTCTCTGATTATTTATCAACTATTCTGAGTTCTTTGCTGTTATGTAAATAGCAGTTATGTTCTGAGTCCTCGAGAAAGACAAAACTAGGAATGGAAAAAAAAATCTCTCTCCCAATGAAATGCTCTATATGTAGAGGGTTATCTGACACTGATGAGTTCCCATTGACATTTTAAAAGCCTTTAGGATTTGAGTATTTTTTAATCCTGATTCCTAGCTAGTTTTATTTATGCACATCAGAAATAACTTGAATTGTTGCATCTGTTTAGTTCATCTGGATCCCCCCCGACAGATGGTTTGCTGCAGTATGTATGAGCTTTCATTTTATAAGCTGAGCTACAGCTTATAAAAATAAATCATCTCTTTTCCAAGGGTGTGTTAAAATATTTTTTTCTGGGAATTTTGACTTTAATAATAAAGGGGATAAATGGTTAGTGATTTGGTCACACTGGTGCTTTTAGCTCAAGTCCACTGTTCATCCTCCTAAAAGTAAATGCTAAATACAGCTGTATAATTATCCCTTTCGCCCTCTCCCCTTTTACCTATAAGATGAGTGCAAAGATGGATTCAAAATATGATGTACTAAGTCTCTGGAGGCCAGAGAGGAATGGCCTCTCAATTCAGACTCTGAAGCTCCCCAAGTCCTATTAATGCCGATCCCGTTGGAAGCTCTGCCATCTGTCATCCCAGTCAGACAAAAGAAGTGCCCCATTGGTGGCCATCATCTGAGTAAATTAGGAGAGGGTTGGGGGAAAGGCCAGAAGGAAGGCCTGTGCATCTGCGAGGAGAGAATTCACACTACTGGCACTACGATGCCCGTGGGAACCTTTTGGCAAAGATGGAAGATGTAGCAGTAAACAAGCCTCCCTAGGTCTGTGTTCTATTTCAGTTTCCTGAGCAATGTGAGGGCAGAGGGGCTTCACAATGGCGAGAATGTGGAAAATAATGCATACAGATAATGTCCTTCGTTTTATTTCCATAGGTGCATGATTTCTGGCAAATTAGTTCCCAAGGATTGTTTTTTAAGGAGCTCTCCTGTGTCAATCAGATCATGGAAAGTGCTGGCAAGGGCAAGCCAGTGGTCTGTCTAGTAGAATATTCTGTCTGGCAAAATTAGCAAGGGACTTGTTATAGGGAAATGCAATGCATCTTCTTCACCATGACAGTCCCCAATGATCATGAATTTATCCAAAGCATACAAGGATCTCTTGCTATTCTCTTAGTTATGAATTTTTCTGAACCTTTCCTGCAGCAATTTCCATTTCCAACACCTTTGTGAAGCTCTAGCATTAAGTGTTTACTTACACCTAAAGCAGCAGTTCCTTTTATTTGTCCCAAACTCATCTTCTTCAAGGCCATGGTTGCTCTGCCCATAGGCTGTCAGCCCTTGCTGCCCCTAAGCTGGTCTGTCCTGTCCAGACTGAGGTGTCCTGGGTTCATTTATGCATAGATGAGGGTTTTTATATGCTTTTCAGATATTTCTCTTTATAGCCAGAAGAAAGACTTGAGATATATAACTATTCATGTTCTTTGAGACATAAATAGTTTGTTTTTCCCAATTTTCCAGACTTTATCTGATTTTAGCAGTATCTTAGAATTCACCAGATCATTGTGACAATGGCATTTGATTTGAAAGACTAGAACTTCACTCCTTGAAATTTTTCTGGACATAGTATTTCAGACTTTACTTATTGATTAATGGACACTTTCTGACTTAACATGTGTCTAAAACTAAACAAGGATCTAGAGAATACAGAAATGAGCATAGCACAGTTCCCAGTCTCAAGAAAGTCAGAGTGTGATGGTAATTGAATTCAGTACAACTTCACATCCGTTTCTTTTGCTTTTCATCATCACAAGTTTCTACCTCTATTCATCATATTGGATTATGTCCTAAAGGAGTAGTCTCCCACTTAAGAAAGTAACAATGACAAGAGAGGCATTTTGAGAAGCTATATTCATTTGCTTTTAAGTCTTGAGATAATTTACTAACTCAGTTCTTATTAGTTCATGAACTTTTTAGTAAGTATCTTCAGTTTGCTCAACCGTCTCCTCATGACCCAAGCATTTAATGTGGTTTCTGGATATTCTTAAACGACCTGGTTGCAAGGGGGGTGGGGGGTGGGGCCAGTGCTTAAAGAGCAGCTGACTCAGAGTGCCCTGTTTACACTGATCAGGTCTGGAATGAGAGGATATTGAACTTGAACGTGGCCAGGAAACGTATTACAGCACACTGTTATGTATTTAATTATACAAACTTCATCTTCTTCAAGATCAGGATTTCCTGTGATCACATAATGGGTGCTGGTGACTTTGTGGAGCATGACCCCTGGGCATAGAGTCCGCCCAAATGGTGGCACCACTTGCTACAGGGGTGCTAACGGCACAGCTCAACCTCAAGGCTAACTGGCAACCCTACTGAATGAAAGATTTTTTTTAGTATTATAATTGCATATTTGAGTCATGAAAGGTTCGTTATCAGTGGAACTATCAGCACATATAGTATTTTTCCTTAGTTGAAAAAAATAACACTTTTCCCCAAACTCTTGTCATTTCCTATGCTAAGATGAGGCTGATATTTAATGAAGAATTCTTTTAAAATTAACTAGCCCAGGATTCTCTAAGCTCCCACAAAGTATTATCATCTTAATATCATTTTTGCCAATCAGTAAGATTCATTACAAGCACACAACACCGGAAAGAAGCAATCCCACAACACCATGCAGGGATTTCTCATTAAAGGAGACAGTGAGGTATTTCGAGAAGGAGATAAATAGAAATAATGTATAGATTCTTACCCTTCCTCCTTGCTGATTTACATTAGGCTATGTAGTTGAAACAACAGGGGGAAATGCAAAAACTCTCATACAATTAATGCCAAAATACCAAACCTCTTGTTATGGTTGGTTGACTGTACATTCACAACAACACACATGAAAAAATGACAATAGAAGCGCTGTTAGTCTTTTTCTTTTTCTGTGTCTTACACCTTTTCGTGTGAGCCATTTCAGAGACTCAAATTTATTTTCTATGGTAAACAGGATTTCTGAGAATATACAATCTTTTTTTTCTTTTTTAAGGAAAGCTTTCTCCACTGAAAAATGTGTATTGCATCTTTTTTGTTCTAATGGTGAGATTTCCTGCTCCATCATAAAACATTAAGGTTTAGGTGGTGTTTATTTCATAGACTCATCAAGAAGACTTTTAGGACTAGGAAGAAATCTTAAGGGTTATATAACTCAACTCCTTCACTTCACAGACACGTACACTAAGTTGAGTTGTCCCACTTGACTTTGCTTTCTAGTTTGCTGCATCTCATAAAAGTAATTTTTTAAAGAGGAGAGAGTATTACAAAGGTAACAAAACACTGTGTAGGAAAATGGAAAAAAGGGCTGTAGAGAAAGATGGACATCCTTCCTCTGTACCGATGGATAAGTGGAGCAGGAGCTATGTCAGGTGGGCAGGATGCAAAAAGTAAGAAGAGCCATTTGTTCTCTATTTTCAGCAGCTGCATTTTCAACTGAGCAACTACAGCAGTGGGGAAGGGCAAGGCTACCTTCACAGAAGCAGAACAGGAAATAAATCGATAGGAATCCTGCCTCAGCTAATTCTCTCCCGTCCACACTTCCCCACCCCGACGTGGTCTCTCGGCTGTGGAAATGGAGTGGGGATATGGGGAGAATCTATCCCCTGTTATTTAGCTTCACATTTTGTGTGCGTTTCTCTGGACTGCAAGCTGTAGACAAATTATCAATTGCTAGGGATTTTTAACATGTTAACTATGCTGATTCACAATGCATATTTACATTTAGATACACATAATGAGGCCTTTTAGGTAATTAGTTCAGTGAAAGTAAAAGTGTTAGTTGCTCAATCCTGTCTGACTGTAGCCTACTAGGCTCCTCTGTCCATTGAATTATCCAGGCAAGAATACTGTAGTGGGTTGCCATTTCCTCCTCCAGGGGATCTCCCACCCATGGATTGAACCCAGGCCTTCCACGTGGCAGGTAGATTCTTTACCACCTGAGGCAGCAGGGAAGCCCAATTGGTCCAGTGATATCTACCTATTAATGTCACTGCTCAGTAATTCATTCTGTTTTATACAAACTGAAACACTGAGGGTATATCTTTGTTAGAAACCATTAACATGCTGTTCTCTCTACTTAGATCATATATTAAGGGGATTGAAGAAGCAGAGAGAATAAATTGTAGAAATAATACTACCCTACATTTTGGGCAAACAATATATTTCAGAGAGCTCTCAAATACCAGCTTTAGCATCATTCTTTCCAAAGAAATCCCAGGGCTGATCTCCTTCAGAATGGACTGGTTGGATCTCCTTGCAGTCCAAGGAACCCTCAAGAGTCTTCTCCAACACCACAGTTCAAAAACATCAACTCTTCGGTGCTCAGCCTTCTTCACAGTCCAACTCTCACATCCATACATGACCACTGGAAAAACCATAGCCTTGACTAGATGGGCCTTAGTGGGCAAAGTCATGTCTCTGCTTTTTAATATGCTGTCTAGGTTGGTCATAACTTTTCTTTTTGCTCAAATTCATGTCCATCGAGTCAGTGATGCCACCCAACCATCCCCTCCTCTGTCATCCCCTTCTCCTCCTGCCCTCAATCTTTCCCAGCATCAGGGTATTTTCCATTAAATCTACTCTTCATATCAGGTGGCCAAAATATTGGAGCTTCAGCTTCAACATTAGTCTTTCCAATGAATATTCAGGGTTGATTTCCTTTAGGATTGACTGGTTGGATCTCCTTACTGTCCAAGGGACTCTCAAAAGTCTTTTCCAGTACCACAGTTCAAAAGCATCAATTCTTCAGTGCTTAGCCTTCTTTATGGTCCAACTCTCACATCCATACATGATAACTGGAAAAACCATAGCTTCAACTATCTGGACCTTTGTTGGCAAAGTGATGTCTCTGCTTTTTAAAATGCTGTCTAGGTTGATCATAGCTTTTCTTCCAAGGAGCAAGTGTCTTTTAATTTCATGGCTGCAGTCACCATCTGCAGTGATTTTGGAGCCCAAGAAAATAAAATCTCTTACTGTTTCCATTGTTTTCCCATCTACTTGCCATGAAGTGATGGGACTGGATACCATGATCTTAGTTTTTTGAATGCTGAGTTTTAGGCCATCTTTCTCACTCTCTTCTTTCACCTTCATCAAGAGGCTCTTTAGCTCCTCTTCACTTTTTGCCATTAGGGTGGTGTTATCTGCATATCTGAGGTTATTGAGATTTCTCCTGGCAGTCTTGATTACAACTTGTGCTTCATCTAGGCCAGAATTTCACATGATGTACTCTGCATAGAAGTTAAATAAGCAGGGTGACAATATACAGCCTTGACATACTCCTTTCACAGTTTTGAACCTGTCTCTTGTTCCATGTCCAATTTTAACTTTTACTTCTTGACCTGCATACAGGTTACTCAGACACCTGTCAAACCACTTCAAAGGATTATCATGATTGTCGACTAAAACATATTGTCACAACCTGAAAGTAGAGAGCTATTTTATTTGGAGGGAAGGTTTAAGACTTCAAATCTAGGAAGTAGTTCTGACAAAACTGCTCTAAGGAGGCAGGAGGGGAAGTCAGGAAGTTTGAAATAAAGGGAGCAGGCAGTTTGAACATCGAAGATCAGGTGTCAAGGAATTTAGCACTGTATGTACAGGAAGATGCAAGCCTCTGGACTCACTGAATTCATTCCTTTCACATGCACCTCTGCTGTCTGGGGCCAATCTTGTTTCCTTGTTCACCTTACTCCTTGCATTCCCCCAGCCCCTAAGCAATCTCTGTAGGGGTGGCAGCATCTGCTAGATCTCAGTTTTGGGAGTCCTCTTTCACCTTTGGAGGCCAGATATTGGTGATGATTGTGGCATTTCTTGTTTATTAATATGGCAGGAGATTTTTCATTTCACAGGGTATAATGAAAAGTTGTGGAGCTGCAAGGTGATGCTAATGGTAACGAACCTGCCTGCCCATTCAAGAGATGTAAGAGATGCCAGTTCAAACCGTGGGTCAGGAAGACCCCTGGAGGAGGGCCTGGAAACCCACTCCAGTATTTTTGCTTGGAGAAGACCATGGACAGAAGAGCCTGGTAGGCTACAGTCCACTGGGTCGCACAGAGTCAGACACGACTGAAGCGACTTAGCAGCAGCAGCAGCAGCAGCAGGGAGATAGTAAAGGACAGGGAAGCCTAGCATGCCACAGTACATGGGGTCACAAAGAGTCGGACATAACCGAGTAACTGAACAACAACACTGGTGACATTCTCCATTTCACAGCACAAAAAACTGAATTTACATAGTTAGCAAATAGAAGGGTTTGGAGGAAGAGGACAGAATCAGAACTGGAAGGCATCTATTTCTGTTAACTCAATTTGAAACTAAAATCACTGAGATCTGGAGAGGTTAAACATATCACCCACGCTGTACTGAGTATTTGCTCTCCATCTGCTAGTGTCCAGGCTGCAGTTTCTGCCACTATGATTCCCTTCTCACAAATCAATAAAGATGTGTTAGAGCAGAGTAATGGTATCCATGTCAGGCAACACATTCTTAACTGGTGTCTCCTTCCTCTTGTCTTAATATGTGGACACCAGGTCACTTGAGAAGTGACATAACATGATTTTTTAATGTGAATGTTTAGTGGTCAGGCTGACCCAGCACCATTCAACTTGGGTAGAGAAAATAATTTGAAAGTATGAAAAAAAGCTCTTTCTCTCTGCAGGGTTCCTTCAGTTTGATCACTGTACATTCACTACTTTTTTTCCCTGATTTTTTTTTTTTCCTTTTACTGTTATTCACTGAGCATCTTCTAGCCCCCAGAAAAGACCCTTCTCTAAGCTGCATGAGCATTCCTCTTTTTCCTTTCAGATTCTGTGCTGCTGCTAAGTCGCTTCAGTCGTGTCCGACTCTGTGTGACCCCACAGACGGCAGCCCACCAGGCTCCCCCATCCCTGGGATTCTCCAGGCAAGAACACTGGAGTGGGTTGCCATTTCCTTCTCCAATGCAGGAAAGTGAAAAGTGAAAGTGAAGTCGCTCAGTAGTGTCTGACTCTTAGTGACCCCATGGACTGCAGCCCACCAGGCTCCTCCATCCATGGGGTTTTCCAGACAAGAGTACTGGAGTGGGGTGCCACTGCCTTCTCCGTGGTGCTGCTTATGTTCAATTTCTGACATCATTACCCTAGAAACAGAAACCCCATGTGGGAGACTGCTCTATTCATGAGTTGATAAATGTGATCTAAGCAGGGTTTTTCCAAGGGGCCTTTGTGAGCTCAGATGGTAAAGAATCTACCTGCAGTGTAGGTTTCCTCCATGGGTTAGGGGGGAATACCTCCTCCAGTATTCTTGCCAGGAGAATTCCATGGACAAAGGAGCCTGTTGAGCTACAATCCAAAGGGTTGGAAAGATTCAGACATGACTGAGAAATTAGCACTTTTTTCACTTTGTGAGTCAAAAAGTTGATGGTCAGTCATACAGGTTCAAGGACCTCTTCCCCTCCCCATAGCTTCATAACCGATGTCGTTTACAAAAGGAGAATAAGTATGGCTCTCCTACAACAGAGAAGGACCCAAAACCCCTCTCCTAACTGCTACAATCTGGAGAAGGCGATGGCACCCCACTCCAGTACTCTTGCCTGGAGAATCCCATGGATGGGGGAGCCTGGTGGGCTGCAGTCCATGGGGTCGCGAAGAGTTGGACATGACTGAACGACTTCACTTTCACTTTTCACTTTCATGCATTGGAGAAGGAAATGGCAGCCCACTCCAGTGTTCTTGCCTGGAGAATCCCAGGGACAAGGGAGCCTGGTGGGCTGCTGTCTACGGGGTCGCACAGAGTCAGACACGACTGAAATGCCTTAGCAGCAGCAGCAGCAGCAGCAACTGCTTCAATCACAAAAGCTACAAACTTAGTGCCGCTATGACATTGAATGAGAATCCCTGAACTTTTCATATCACCTGTCTCTTATTTTGCTGTGCCGTCTTTTCCTATGATAGTCTCCATTCTTTCCCTTCTCTCTGCCCCCTCTCTTCCACATTAGCTGATCTTTTTCTGTACATTATTGTATCTGCAGCATAATAAAAATATATACTAAAAGAAGCATAACATTTTCCAAACTGTTCCCTGTCCTCCTTTTCTTTTTCTACCACATGAATTGCTACTTCCTTCAAAATCCTTTCTGCAGAAGTTAGCACTCAGTTCTTAGTCCATTTTCTCAACATCTTCAGCTTTATGGTTTGTATCACTCCTTTGGCACCTGTTAGATGTGGCCTCTTATTATTATTATTTATCTGTTGATGTCTCTGTTTTGTTTTCTCCCATAAGATGTAAGTTCCTTCCTTGAAGGCAGTGACATATGCCCTTAAGATCTACTAAGGTATCCTCCACAGAGTCTATTATGAATACAATAAATATCTGGCAATGATGCCTGCCTTTGTATTTGGTGGAATTTCTCTGGCTTGAGTTTTCTTGATTTATTTTATGGTTGATTCTGTTTTCATTTTGAAGATACAAGAGGGCAGGAGCGGCTTGAACTTAACAGTATGAGGTGTTATAAGCATTTTTTCATATCTAGAGATGTTTCCAGTGTCCCCATTTTAATTTATAGTTTGGGTGTGCCAAATTAATCATTCAGGAAAGATTTCTCATTACAAATATTATAAACCCTGTAATAGTTGAGTGACTTTAGGACAGGCAGTTATAATTTCCCTTCCTGTGGTTTAAATAAATTCTCTTCATAGAGAAGTTGTACCTTTCCATGCAAATGAAGACATTATCATGACTTAGGCAAGGCTTTGATGATAATAATAGTGACAATTGCTGAGTTCCTATTATATAGCAAACATTGTGCTTAGTATATAATAATCTCATGAAATGTTAACCGCTTTAATAAGTACTGTTATTTTCTGCTCATAAAGAAATTGGAGTTTGGAGAATTTAAGCAACTAACTCAAGTTAATGTAGCTAGTAGGTTTTGGAATCCAGACAAGGATTTGGGAAGGCCCTCGTATTTGCACATTATAGGAGCCTGAAAATGTGTCATGATGATGATAAAATATTTTCCTAACCTCCTTTCCTTATCCAAGGTCATATTTAAGCTATGTGTTCTATTGAAGTAGGTATTACAAAAGACGTGTTTACCAGTTTTAGTTTAAGACATTTTCCCAAGATCCTAGCTGTCATATGAGGCACTAACTTCATAATGTTCAATATCATTATTTTTAAATACAAAATAATTTTGACATTATATATAATAATTTAACTAAAGCTTTTAGAATCTGTAAATATATCACATTATTTGCTATAGCAAAACTATGAGGTGTTACTAAGCCTACACTTCATACTGTAAGATTTGGAACAAATTATAATAAAAATTGTAATGGTGTATAGTATCCCTTCAAAGTTTTTCCACATTATTTCCATTTAAAGATGCAAAGATTTCACTAGATAATATGTCTCTAAATAATATCTTATTTATATAGGACTTTTAAATCCTACAAAGAAGTCATAGTGGTTATAGTGTCTCCAAATCATATCTTCTAAAGCTTTGGTTATATTTATATGTCGGATGAATGGATTCTGTTCAATGAGAATTTGATGCAATTATTTTTAAAGTCTTGAAATGAATGCTCAAGGATTATTGATCTGAACCACATCGACTAATAGTTTAATCAACAGGTCACCAACAAACAGCAATGTGAATTCAATTGATGCACTGCTGTGCTTACATTGCAAAATGATTTATTTCTTTCCCAGACATAATTATAAAACCGTAAGAGATATTCAATCATATGTTGGACTTCTCTAAGAATTTTATTAGAACTTGTTTTTAAACCTTAATTGAAATGTTCTAGAGAATAACCTACATGAAACCCAATTAGAGTATAGTGGTGGTGCCTTAAAAGCCAGGAGACTTTGTCTAGTTAGTGTAAATACCATAAATTACTGGCTCTGGGATCAAGAGTTACGTTTTCACATGCTTAATATCCATTTAGTAAATTCCCTTTGCCAATTGACTTAATGGCAGAATAGTACTCTCAAAAAATTAACATATCTAAAACATTAACAGTTTATGCTATAATACCATTATCTCCATTTTATAGGAGAAAACCCTATTGCAGTTTTATCAGTCTTTGACTAATACAAAGTATTTCTTTTTTAATGCAGGCAAATGGTTTAACTATGGAATTATCTTTCTCGTCTTGATTTTGGATCTTAATATGTGGAAGAATCAGATATTTTATAAGCCTCATGAATATGGACAGTATATTGGCCCAGGACAGAAGATATATACAGTCAAAGACTCAGAGAGTCTAAAGGATTTGAACAGAACCAAGCTATCCTGGGAATGGCGGTCCAACCACACCAACCCTCGGACTAATAAAACTTATGTTGAGGGAGACATGTTCCTCCACAGCAGGTTCATAGGGGCAAGCCTCGATGTCAAGTGTCTGGCTTTTGTTCCAAGTTTAATAGCTTTTGTGTGGTTTGGATTCTTCATTTGGTTCTTTGGACGGTTTTTGAAAAATGAGCAAGGCATGGAGAATCAAGACAAAACTTACACTCGCATGAGAAGAAAATCCCCCTCAGAACACAGCAAGGACATGGGAATCACAAGAGAAAACACCCAGGCCTCGGTGGAAGACCCACTGAATGACCCCGCCTTGGTGTGCATCAGGTCTGACTTCAATGAGATCGTCTACAAGTCTTCCCACCTGACATCGGAGAACTTGAGCTCGCACTTGAATGAATCAGCCAGCACCACCGAGGGTGATGGGGATCCCACGACTTCTAAAAGTACACCAACGAACTAGACCCACTTTTGGGGAAAGCACAAAGAGCAACCTTAAGTGTCACTTTCAGAAGTTAGTCTTTCCTTTTGTAAACGTGAGGTTTACATAGCGTTAGGTAAAGAAATACAAATGATGCCACAACGGTGCTCAACATGCTTTTTCTAGGACTCATTGTTTTCTACTCATATTATTATGATACCTGTGCCTACAGTATATCTAACAGCCCTCTAGAGATTGCTTTTCACAGTTGCACAAGCTATTTACTGACTTTACAGCCTACTAGATTAGCTGGTTACCCGCATATCCAATGTTCAACCATAGTGGTGCCTTGAGACATTAAACTTTTTAACTGTACCAGAAATGAAGCGTGGAACAGTTCTCTAACCTACTTCACATGGAGTTTTTTTTTTGTATACAATTATTTTGATCTCCACTTGATGTCTGAGCAGGAAACAGATATAGCCAAGATGTGGTTCAGAAAGTATGTCTCGCTTTGTTATTCAGCAGTGGAGTTGGTGACTTTGACAGCTGGACTGCAGAGAAGCATAGTGATTACCTTTGAATTTTTATTGGCTTCCTGCCAAATACAAATACAGATGCAGAATTCAGTAACAGGAGAACGCTAATCCAGCATGGGTCACTACTTGTGAAATGTGACTTTCTCCAACCAGTAATTGCAATTAGGTGATAATACATAATTATGTTTTTCTAATTACAGATAAATTGCTACCTGATTAAAAATCCTGCCCTTCACCTTTGGGACCAAAGGTTGAGAGGCACAGTTAGGTAAACTCTGAAGTTTATTGGCATTTACACAAAGCCCTAGAAAACCAAGGAACTGAAGTTTAAATCTTGTGAGGGTTGTGCAGCTTACCATCTACAATATTTGTACATCTTTCTGTAAATATGGCTCTGGGCAGTGAAAACTGAAAAACATATGCCAACCCTGAGCAAGGGAACACCTCTAAAAATCATGCCATGGAACTTTGTGAGGTAGAAAAGAAGATGCGCATGAAAAAGTCTGTTTATTGGCTTGTTTTGTGTTTGTGTTTTTGTGTTGTTTTCCTTTTTTTTAAGAACTAAACATCGCACATTAATAAATCAGAATTATACATCAGTAATTATGTGATCTAGTTTTTTGTTTATAATAGAAGGATCAATTGTATCTTAATTTAACAACAGCACCCCCCCCCCTTTTTTTTAACTCAAAGCCAGGCAAGCTAAGAAATAGGACAATCCCAACTTGCTTTTAATTTTGTTCCATAAATTGTGGTTACATGTTTCTTGAGGGGGTTGAGGAAGATTCACTTTTAAGGCAAAATTATTTTCTTGTCACATACCAACATAGCTCTATTTTGTCTTTATGATTTTTTAAACCTCTCTTGTTTTGATCTATCTGCTTTTAAGCTTGCTGCATGTTGAAATTAGCATGCATAATAGAACTACGCATTTATCTGTCACTTGAGAGTCAGCTTTAATAAACATCTTTCTACCATTGTTTTCTCAGCAATTGGAACCATGCCCCTGCTGTTTCTTTTACCTTTAATAGCCTGCATGGGGTACTTAGGAACATAAATATCTCTGACACTAAAATTGCAGAGATCAAGCTCACTATGGTAACCCATTGCCCCTTCTGTGCAAAGGAACTTACCACATTATCCCTGATATGTAGGAACATTGGCCATTACCAAATCTCCATAGCATGGAGCATTCAACTTTTGGCTCTGGGACAAGTAGATAACACCACTTAAGACTATATTTTTATTTTTTCTGAAAGTCATTGTCTTGTAGAATGAGGAAGAAATTGATTTAGAAAATGGCTGTTATTATCCGTATGTAGTCCTTATTAAAATATTATTTGAGGATCTTTACATGGCTCTTAAGGAAGAAGTACTTCATGAAGGAATCTCGTCAGCAGAGATAAGGTAAAAAACAAACCAATCCATCAACCTTAGAGCACTTAGGTGATTTAGGGGGTTTCCTGGAGAAACTGGATATCAGCTGATATGAAAATATGTCTTTAAAGTTTCCATGAATTTTAGTATCAAATGGAATAATTTCCAAGGATGACATTTTAATAGTCAAACAAGATTCAAGCCTTCAAAGGCTTCCAGTATTCAGTTGTATAGACCACCCTTGACCTTTTCATCTGCACATGGGTCTCCCTCCTTTTGCTACCTCTTTTGTTGTATTGTACATTCCATTTGCACCTATTCCAACTAAAGATTAGGAAATGAAATAAAATCAAAGTCAAAATCACACCCATCCAGGCTTAGTCTCAGATCTGGACTTACATGTCACTGGGTTATGACTCCACAGAGCTTTATGAATACCAAAACTTTTGGACTATCAAGGATACTTAAAAAATGTGTAGTAAATTAGAGAGTTAAAAGAAGAGGATTAAAAATTACTAACCAACTAAAGAAAGCATAACAAATGTGATGAATTAATTGCTGTGATGGTTAAGGACTATAAACAATTATATTTCTATTGTTCAGTAATTATAGTATTTTCTTCTGTGCAGTGTAGAAATTGTACTAATTTGACATGATTTTAGTATCCTGTATCATAGAGTACTTCATTAGCAGTTTAAATGGAAAATTAAATGAACACTTGAATTTTTGCCTTATATTCCTAGACATAAATCTTATCATCACATACCCATTTACATCATATAACCACAGTCAGTTATCTCATCTCCCTGTGTGGCTTCCTATTGTGTTCACTTATCTTCTTGCACATATCTAAGATCATCAGCGAATCCTATTAGAAATGTTAAGAATTATTTCTTCTTCATTTATTCTGAGTCCTCAGACACAAAATCCCCTGTCACCTTGATAGAATCAGATTTCACATGTAGTGTCCAGTGACACTACCTCTGACAAGACAACAGAAAGTTGTTCAACACAGACACTCATATCTGAAAGCAAGAGTCGATAGCACTGTCATATCTCATGACTGGGCTCTATGAGCAATTCTGTTACACTCTTTGGCTGTCTTATGAGTCCCATGCATTCACGCTAAGTCGCTTCAGTCATGTTTCTTTGTAACGCTATTGACTACAGCCCATCAGGCTCCTCTGTCCATGTGGATTCTCCAGGCAAGAACACTGGAGTGGGTTTCCTTGTCCTCCAGGGGATCTTGCCAATCCAAGGACTGAACCCACATCTCCTGTGTATCCTGCTTTGCAAGCGAGTTCTTTACTGTTGATCAACTGGGGAAGATAGTTTGTGATGCCAACTGTATTACCTGACAGCCAAAATCTCAACACTCTACCATTTCTTACTACAAACTGACACTTCACTCTTGGGTTATCATTGTTGTTCAGTCACTAAGTTGTTTCCGACTCTTTGCGACCCCATGGACTGTAACCTGCCAGTCTCCTCTGTCCATGGGATTTCCCAGTCGAGAATACTGGTGTGGGTAGCTATTTCCTTCTCCAGGGGAAGCATCCTGACCCAGAGATCAAACCCACATCTCCTGCACTGGCAGGCAGATTATTTACCTCGGAGCCACCAGGGAAGCCCTCATTCTTGGGTGCTGCTGCTGCTAAGTCGCTTCAGCCGTGTCCAAGTCTGTGCGACCCCACAGGCGGCAGCCTACCAGGCTCCTCCATCCCTGGGATTCTCCAGGCAAAAACACTGGAGTGGGTTGCCATTTTCTTCTCCAATGCATGAAAGTGAAGTCAGTCACTCAGTCATGTCCCACTCTTCACAACGCCATGGGCTGCAGCCAACCAGGCCCCTCCATCCATGGGATTTTCCAGGCAAGAGTATGGGAGTGGGATGCCATTGCCTTCTCACATTCTCGGGTATGCAACCCCAATCTGGGTATTGTGCTTTTATTGACTTTTCTCTCTCAGGTGGAGATGTGACTTCCTACGTTTTCTGGCCTGATTTCCCACAGCTTTGCTCTGCAGAACCAAACTCCATCCACCCTCTACCATCTGCCTAACCTTCTCTTTCTGTTATAAATATCCATGTCATTTTCCAATTATCTTCAACAAGAGTGACTTGTAAGCCACAAATGCTACATTCAACTTCTCTAATTGTTCAATTATAGTACAGCCTGGTCCAGCCTGAACATTCAGATGTGAGCCGAAGAATCAGACACGACTGAGCGACTTCACTTTCACTCTATCTGGCCTGATTTCCCCCAGCTTTGTTCTGCAGAACCAAACTCTATAATCTATTAACCACTCTGCCCTTAGGAAGCAGAGAGCAATTGAATTAGTTCTGCAACAGATAAACTGGCGCTTTTCTTCTTTGTCCCTATTTTTATTTTTAAACATGTTTGTGTACATGTGGTTGTGATTAACGAGAACAAACATAGATAAGAGACCCAAGGTCAGGCACGTTGCCTTGCTACCATTCAGGATGGACCAGGCTGTACTATAATTGAACAATTAGAGAAGTTGAGATGTAGCATTTGTGGCTTACAAGTCACTCTTGTTGAAGATAATTGGAAAATGACATGGATATTTATAACAGAAAGAGGAGGTTAGGCAGATGGTAGAGCGTGGATGGAAATGCAGCAAGGAAGTCTTGGAAACGAAAAATGGCAGATTTAGTGCAAATGGGCCTTGAAACTTCAGGNTGACATGGATATTTATAACAGAAAGAGGAGGTTAGGCAGATGGTAGAGCGTGGATGGAAATGCAGCAAGGAAGTCTTGGAAACGAAAAATGGCAGATTTAGTGCAAATGGGCCTTGAAACTTCAGGGAATGGAGGGTGGTTGTTGTCAAAGGAACTTCAATATGAAGTTATCATGAGGGCAGTCCTCCTGCCTGTTAAGCAGGAGACTCAAAAAGATATTGAATACAACTGAGGGGGTGACACAAAAGGTTGGATGGTTTCCTAAGCATCCTTACACTCAAATGATGCCGCATCTGCCCCAGGGAGTGTGATGAGACACAAAAGTGGGGATATAAGACCTTGGAAACAAACTACAGACGTAGGTGTTGGTGAAGGGGGCAACACGAGAAGAGAAGGATGAGATCAACATGTAACAGTTGAAAGGCTGCAGCTTCCTTGATGAGAGATCAGACATGAGGGCAATGTCTGTAGTGTATTATTAGCATACAAAAGCTGACATCTTGTGAATAAAAATATCTTGCAGATCCTTTGGGATAGACATTCTGAAAATTTTTAGTGAGAAACACTAAAAATTTAGTGAGAAACGCTAAAAAAAGTTAAGAATTATTATTATTATTTTAACATATGTAAAACACCACTGATTTTGAGTGTAAAATACCACTGATTTTGAGTGTTAAGAAGTATCAGTTATTTTATTTCAGAGAATATGAAACACATCTAATATATTTCAAAGGCTTATTTCTAAACTCTGTCTTCTAAAATAATTTTTCACAAGGTTTCAAGTTTTTTAACACAACATAATTTTACTACTAGCTTTTTAAAGGGCTTAACCTGCATGATTGAGAAGGACCACTATAATTTACAGTTGTGAATTACAGTAATAAAACAAATTTATAGATGTTCCTTATCTTAAATATTTTGTTCTATCTAGATTTTTGTTCATTCTTCATATCAATATTATACCATTATTTTCTAAGTGCGAACTATTGCATTTAATCCTCCCATTAACCATTAAGAGTAAGTATGGACTCCATAGACTGTAGCCCTCCAGGCTCTTCTGTCCATGGGATTATCCAGGCAAGAATACTCTAGTGGGTTGCCACTTCCTCCTCTAGGGGATCTTCCCGACCCAGGGATAGAAGCTGCATCTCCTACACTGGCAGGCAGATTCTTTACCACTGAACCACCTGGGAAGCCCTAATTTAATCTCATAGATGATGAAATAGGTTCAGAGAAGTTTATTAACTGGGCCAAGATAATAAAGCTAGCAAATACAGAGTTAAGATTTGAACCCAAATTTGCCTGAATCCAAAGCCCCATTATTTTCCATTACAATCCTTCATAAAGATCCACTGAAACTAGAGTATCTTTCAGACAGGATCTTTGGTGAGGATGACCTGAGAAGCAGTTGTAACACCATAATATGCATGCTTTCTAGCAATTCTTCTCTCTCAAGAATCTAAATTAAATAATTTCAAACAGCTGTCTGGAAGCAATTTGCACGTTAAATCATATGATTAAAACAGGTAAGTTTGAATTAAATGGCATTCATTGCCAGGTGTTCTGATTTAAGCTACATTTATAGAACCACAACACAGATTTGTCCTAATACAGTCTCCAACATTGGAACTGGTTTCTTGCATGGTTTCCTTTCCTGGTGGGAAAGGAAAGAATGGGCATCTGCATATTTTAAATGAACCCTCGGGCAGCTGCCAGAGTAATAATATGTAGTTATGAATATTTAAACTATAAAAAGTGCTTAGTGATTGGCCAGTTTTAGAAAGCATAATTTGAACATGGACTCTGGAAACCACCATACTTTGAAGTAATCATCCATAATTTATCATTTAAAGTCTTTACCAAGGTGAGTAAGCTATATTGTAATAAATAAGCACTGATCTTGAAAATATGACCCTTGAACACTATGAACTTTAGTTTCTAATCCATAACATGGGAATAGCTCACAGAGTTTTTGAAAAGAATAAGCTTAGACTGCATGTGAACACATCCTGTGAACAGCAACAAGCCTTGCGGGTGGGAGGTAATGGCCCAGGCCTGAGGTTCAGGTCCCTCCAGTGCTCATCTTTCAAGGGAGCTCGGGGGCTTGCCTTCACCAGCAGCTCCACACAGCGCTGAATGTGGTTAGCCTGTTTGTTCCCAGTTTTCTGTCTCTCTGTAATGGTTTTGAACTCTGCAAACTGCAATGTAATCCCTTTTCACTTTTAACGGAAGTTCAGATTCTTTAGTTTGGAGCAAGTGGCTAAATTGTCTGAAATCAATGAGCATAATCCCTTGGAGCTGCTGAGCCAAACTTATTCCTCAAGGTTTCCTCTGCTCTAGAGTTCTTCAATTATTTCTTTCCTTTTATGATTGCTTTACTAGCTTCTCCTATCAGGACTTTCTCACTGTGCCAGTAATCCACCACCTTTCATAAATCCTGAAGTGAAAGGGCTTGTGTCCTCACATTTAGACAAGAGCCAACACACGCACACCTGAGCCCCTGCCCTTCAGCATCTTCCAACTGTATTAGGATGCAGTCGAGGTAGCCATTTCTGAATCAGGGTGTTGCTCCAGCCTTGCCTTTCAGAAAAAGCCCAACTGCATAGCCCATGGCATTAAGGTGACGCTTCAGCCAAGCCGTGGTGCTTCAAAGAATGATATTTTAAAACAGGATTGTGGTTTTCCATTCAGCTTAGAGACATTTGCCTTGAATACATTATTTTATCTGGATAGTTCAGTTGACTTCAATCTAACCAACATGAGAAAAGATTTGTACTTAAAAATCACTCTTGAATGAAACAAAATGTGTAAGATGGGAGAAAAAGCAATGACCAAATCGAGAAAGACAACTATAACAATTACTATTGACAATGATGAAATTACTATAAAACTATCTTTGAACAAATCATAGTGTTCCTGAATTTTATGAGCAATATTTAGAATTTCAAAGATGCCAGAAAGCCGGCAGATTCTGCCATTTACGTATCCAAATGGTCTCTGGTGGGAATAAATTGCATTCACTTTGTGTCTCACAGGCCTTGTCTCCTACTGTCTGTCATTATCACTGACTGCCACACAGAGATCTCATCGTCTCTCCCCAGGATAGCTGCAGTGTTCTTCCCAACGCTCCCCTTTATCCAGTGTAATCCATTTTCCGCACATTAATGAAACAATCTTTCTATATCTGGTCAATTTACTTTACCTTTTCAGTGACCACTTATTGCTCAGTTAATAGTTTTTAATATTATGGTGCACAACTGCAAATTCCCTATACCTACACATAATAGGATTTCCTTTCTTGCTCATGTTGCAACTGAATCAGGTGTCCACTGGGTGGCCTTCCATTCAGCCATTTGGGGATCCAGACATATTCCAACAATGGTTTCTTGACTCTAGAGTTTTCTGTGTATTTAAAATGACGTGTGGTGAGAAAAGAGAGAAGTTGAGGAAAATCTCACAGTAGGCTGTAGGAACAGACCTAGAAGTGCCCTACATCACATCACTTTCAGCATGTGTGTGCTCAGTCACTCTGTGTGTCCAACTCTTTGTGACCCTGTAGACTATAACCCACCAGGCTCCTCTGTCCATGAGATTTCCCAGCCAACAGTACTGCAGGGGTTTGCCAATTCCTCCTCCAGGGGATCTTGCTGACTTAGGGATCGAACCCACATCTTCTGACTGCATCTCCTGCATTGGCAGGCAAATTCTTTACCACTTGAGCCACCTGAGAAGCCCGTGCCCTTGGCCAAAATTCTGTTTCAGGGTCTGCATAACCACAAGGGATTCTAGGAAACACCTTTAGCTCCCTGCTTAAAAAGGACAGGGACAATTTTTGTAATTTTTAGTTGGAGAAGCATTTACAAAATGTAAACCCAGTCATGTCTCACATCTAAGAGTTCAAACTCAGTGGCTTTAGGATAGAACTGCCACTGAGCTGAGTTTTTAAAGTTCCATAGTGACTGTCTCACAAATATCAATTCAGGGATCATTGCTAAAGTGCAGAATTCTCTCTGGCACTAAAGACTGTCTCTGACTTCCATGCCCACAGGGTTCTGATCATCCATCCATGTTTAACTACTTACTATTCCCCTAGCGAGCCACCATATCACTTAACCCTGCAGTTGCCAGTGTCTCCTGTTTGAAATACCCTTTTCCACCATGATCCCTAGGATTAACTCAAGTATCATCTCTTTAAGGCTTTCTTTACCTTCCAAACTGAAAACGACTACGCATACATGGCCCACTTTCATCTAGCAAAGCGTCTTTAACATTCTCTTTCTTTATAGGTTTGCATATCTGAATCTCCTATTCAGTTATAAAGTCCTTGATCTTGCATATAGCCATGACTTGAGGTAAAATTTGACTGAATAGCTATATAGTGAAGCAGTGTATTTGTACTTAGAACTGTCTCATTTGAGTAGCATAATATTCTCAAATTCTCTGACCCCCTTGATGATAAATGTTGTAAAGGAGTGGACTCAGCCAGATAATTTTGTTAAGCTAGGTGGGAAATAGGATAAATTTTTGCATTTGATCTGGGGAGTGAGGGGTATACTAACCAGGGCGGTCTAGAGAAACAGAAACAATAGAACATATAGGTATAGAAGATGTGCAGATATGTGCATATAGACATGAAGATTTATTACAAGGAATTATCTCACAAGTTAGTGGAGGCAAAGAAGGCCCACAGCTGCTTTCTGCAAGCTGGTGACCCAGAAAAGTGTTGATGTAATTCAGAGCTCTAAGGCCTGAGAACCAGTGGAACTGATGCCACAAATATCAGTAAGAGGGCAGGAGAAGATGAGATGAGACGTTCAATCTCAATCAGCAAAGCAGGAAAGAAGAAGCGGACTGCTCCTTTCTCTGACTTTCCATTCTCTTCAAGCCCTAAATAGATTCCATGGTAGCAAACCCTAGGCAACCATGGCCCTGGGTTTCCCTATTGGCTCAGCGTTAAAGAATCCACCTGCCAATTCAGGAGACACAAATTCGACCTCTGGGGTGGAAAGATCCCTGAGAGAGGGAAATGGCAACCCACTCCAGCATCTTGTCTGGGAAATCCCAGAGGAGCCTGGTGGGCTACTGTCCATGGGGTCGTAAAAAAGGTTAAACTTAGTGACTGAACAATATCAACAATGCATGGCCCCTCAAATTGACACAATTTAAAATTAACCAAAATCTCATTGAAATGGAGTGTCACAATTGAGCCAGAAAATGTGTACAAATTCTTCTTTAGGTAAAGGAAGCTCAAGATAGGTGCTGAGAACCAAACCAGGACAAAGCATGAGAGGCAATTAAAACAAAGAGCAGCCAATCAGTGTGGCAACTGGAAGTCCATCTTCCAGTCCATGAGACAGAGGTTCTGTATCCTCACCTGAATAGTCAGTTGCTTCTGCTACAGATTAGCATGGGTGAGTTTACTGTAATTTATTGCATAGGCTGTGACATGATGACTGAACCTGTATTCTGAAATGCTGGTTTTAGAAGAAAGGAAGTACACCACCTCATTCTATGTAGCATTGTGAGTAGTTCACAGCTCTCTGCAGACCCAAAGCACTCAGGGTATCCACGGGAAGGAACCACAGAGTGAAGAGAGATGATGAAACAGATTTGCAAGATTTTACATGTTGTTCTCTGGAAGCCCAAATTAGAAAACAAACATGAAGCTAGGAGCTCTATGACTCAAATTAACAGTGATTATAGTGGTATTCTTATAACTTGTGTCTCAGAATTCCTTAGAAGACATTTACATATTGAAAACATCAATTATTCTTCCCATTTGAAAAATGTAGATCTCATAATCAATTGCTTTGAGTCAACGTTTAGAATTATTCATGAAAGAGTTATATTGTAATGGCATTTGATGAGAACCAGCAGCAGCATCCATTAATTTGATTAGTTTTGTAGGGGCTGGAAGAAAAAACTGGCACACAGCCCTAACTGAATCAGTTGTGTGGGATCTAAGTGTAAATATCTAAGTCAGTCTCACCAGCCTGAGATCCAGAGGAATGACAGCTGTGTGGGGAGAAAATCATCAGGGAGGAGATGTCTCATGTCTTCTCATTCTGCTGCCTTGGCATTTTATCCTCAGTCACCTGTTAGTGAAAACACTGACAGATTTTATTTTCTTGGACTTCAAAATCACTGTGGATGGTGACTGCAGCCATGAAATTAAAAGATACTTACACCTGGGAAGAAAAGGTATGGCAAACCTCAGTACAGTTCAGTCACTCAGTCATGTCCGACTTTTTGCAACTCCATGAATCGCAGCACACCAAGCCTCCCTGTCCCGGAGTTCATTCAAACTCATGTCCATCGAGTCAGTGATGCCATCCAACCATCTCATCCTCTGTTGTCCACTTCTCCTCCTGCCCCCAATCCCTCCCAGCATCAGGGTCTTTNTTTATAGTCTAACTCTCACATCCACACATGACAAATAGAGAAACCAAAGCTTTGATTAGATGGACCCTTTTTGGCAAAATAATGTCTCTGCTTTTTAATATGCTGTCTAGGTTGGTCATAACTTTTCTTCCAAGGAGCAAGCATCTTTTAATTTCCTGGCTGCAGTCACTATCTGCAGTGATTTTGGAGCCCCCAAAATAGTCTTCTCCACCAGCACAGTTGAAAGCATTGTCTGGGTTTACATACATAGATAACTTGCAAGTCAGAAGGTAATAATGTATCTTAGTTATAGCTCTGGTCCACTTCTTAAAAACAAAACAAAACAACAAAGAAACCTTGTTTCTGCAAATAGTTGTCCCTAAACACCAACAATACCAATAACATCCTCTTAATGACTTCTGGTAAACTTGGAGATGAGCTGCTCAGATCAGCAGACACCTCCAACTGTCAGCTCCTCAGGCCAGTCTCTGCTGCAGAGATACTTTGCCTAGGGACTCAGCCGGGAGGGGAGTTTGTGGGAGAATGGATACATGTATAAGGATGGCTGAATCCCTTTGTTGTCCACAGGAAACTAACACAACTTTGTTAATCAGCTATACTCCAATACAAAATTTAAAAAATTAAAAAGGAGTATCAGTATCAGATTGCATTCACATGAATCAAACAGAAGGGTTTATTTATAGTGTTATTGAAGGAAAACTCTCTCAATCAAAACATGGTCCAAAGAAATCTCGATCATCTAGACATCCTACAGAACTTCACACTGACTCATTTTACCAATGCTATTCTATTTTCAGGGCCAAATGAGCAAAAGATGGTTAACATACAGAAGGTCTTGGTAAGAGGCATGTATCCTATAGGATATGGGCCCTCAGAAAATGCAAGTACCTGATTCATTTGTAAAATTTTCAGGGTCCAGTGGTTGAGAACATACTGACACAACCCCTTCAAAATTAGTGGATCTACCACCAAAAAGAAAAGAATCACAATGCCTAATGTGACTTCACATATAGTAACATGGCCTCAGTCCATATAGCAGGCAACATGAAAGGTTTCCAGGTTTAAGTGAATTTAAGCTTTGATTAAGAATGGACTGCAGCAGTTTTTAGGTGAGGAACAAAAAAACTCTGCCACCACTTGGACCATAAGATCAACAAGTCCTGCAGAGGTGGAGGCCTCAGTGATGTAAAAAGAGACTGAGTGGCGGTTGTGCCATGTCCCACTGAGAAAATCACAGCAGTTTTCCTGGGTTTCTGGAGCAAGTCCATGTCATCTGCAGCAGAGTGTAAAACATGTATAAAACAACTCTTGACATGGGACTAGGCCCTGATAGAGATGGAACACCACTTAACCATATAACTCAATTGCTTAAAAGCCAACTATAAGTTGGGCACACCCAGGAAATGTTCACTGTAAGATGAGTGATACATCTGGCTTCAGGCACAGGCAGGACCAGAGAGCACACTGAAGGGTGAAAGAGGGTAAGCCAGACCCCATCCCACCACCATGGCATCTGCTGTGAACCGAAGGTTTGTATCTTTTCCAAATTCATACATGGAAGCTTAATCCCCAGTGTGATGGCAGTAAGAGGTGGGGACTTCGAGGCAACCAGGTTTGGATGAGGTTNAGCACACTGAAGGGTGAAAGAGGGTAAGCCAGACCCCATCCCACCACCATGGCATCTGCTGTGAACCGAAGGTTTGTATCTTTTCCAAATTCATACATGGAAGCTTAATCCCCAGTGTGATGGCAGTAAGAGGTGGGGACTTCGAGGCAACCAGGTTTGGATGAGGTTTTGGGAGTAGGGACCCCAAAATGGGATATGTGCCCTTCAGTTCAGCTCAGTTCAGTTCAGTCGCTCAGTCGTGTCCAACTCTTTGCGACCCTATGAATCGCAGCACACCAGGCCTCCCTGTCCATCACCATCCCTGTCCATCACCAACTCCCAGAGTTCACTCAGACTCACATCCATCAAGTCAGTATGTGCCCTTACAAGGAGATAAATATCCCAGAATGGAATCTCTCTGTCACGTTAGGATGTTGCAAGATGGCAGCTGTCTCTGAACCTGGAGGCTGGTCCTCACCAGACACCAAGTGTGTTGGTACCTTGATCTTGAATTTCTCAACCTCCAGAAATGTAAGAAATAAATGTCTGTTGTTTAAGGCGCTCTATCTGTGAAATTTTGTTATAGCAGCCTGAACTAAGACAGTATCCACCTCTATTATGATAGTATCCTTTCCTCATCTGTTTTTCAGATATGTGACAGATCCCAAATGACCAACTAAAAGGGAAAAAAAAAATCTCAGGCTTGGTTTATGGATGGCTTGGCTTGGAATATGACATTAAGGGATGGCCTTGAAAACATTGGAAAGAGAAATTATTCCCAATGGGCAGTGCTGTGGTTGGTTTATCTGGTCATATATTTTGTGTAGAAAGAAAAAGTAACCCATGTTTGGAATGTATGTGGACTTATAGGTTGTGGCAAGTGGCCAGGCAAGTCAGTCAAAGGTTGTGGATGCATATGCATAGACATAGGAGTGATAAAGTGTTAAGGTCTTTGTACCAAATACTAATGCTCACAGAAAGCATTCACCCTGAAAGAGAAATTAAACAACCAAATAGAAAAAATAACTCAGCAATTGATGTTAGCCTCTATCACTGGACATCCCAGATTAAGAAAAAAAAAAAAAGGATATATATATATATACTCATATGTGTGAGTGTGTGTTTGTGTGTGCATATATTCTGCTTTCTAATCTTGTGTTTGTGTATTTGGGAAATTGCTGAGGCTGAGTCATCATGGTAAATAATGGATAAGAAATAAACTAGAACAAGTAAGCTGGATTGGCAGCTTCCACAGGAAGAAACCCGAACTGCCCACTGAAAACATATCATGTTATGAAAGATGTTTTGTCCATCATAATCCAGAGAGATTTTTCAGCAAAATCAGTTAGTTTGTGCTCGTTAAGACAGCAAAAACAATCTGTCAGCCTGACCCTTCTCCACCATCTTTCTGTGAGCCTTGAGGCTGTCCAGAAGCTTTGGGGAGACCTGGCTACCTGACAGCTGATTAGAATACTTCAGCCAGATGCTGCTATGAATAGGAATTCTTAAATAAGGCAGTGAGCTCCTTCCTCATTCTGCCTGGGTGCTCAAAGACTTTCTAAGGATATTGGTATGCTTTTTAAGAGAGTCTATTAATTAGGGAATATAGGGTCAGATGTTTTCTTCCATCCAAAGAACATGTTTATTGTAGTACTGTGAGGTCAAAAAGCAAAATACAGAAGATTAGCAAAGAAACAGACATATACATAGATGCAGTCTTATTTTTACTGAACTATTAACAATATTCCCTTTATTGAACAGATGCAGAAATATTTGATAATCCATGAAAAGTAAAAATTGCTCAGTCGTGTCCGACTCTCTGAGACTCAGTGGACTGTAGCCTGCCAGGCTCCTCTGTCCATGGAATTTTCCAGGCCAGAACACTGGAGTGGGTTGCTATTCCCTCCTCCAGGGGCTCATCCTGACCCAAGTATTGCGGATTCCTTACCATATGAGCCATCAAGGAATTTGGGTGGGAATTCATTTATTCTAGACCCACAAAACCTGATGTGTTAGGGTATGGATAATCATGAATATGAGATGATTAGGTAAGCTGTCTTCATCATTACCTCCTCAGTGTGGGCATCAGAAGAAAAGACAAGCGATGCTACATTAGGAGCCAATTATCTCCATAGACAGATGAGGAAGATCCCACCCAGGGCATGCTTTCTAAGGCTTTCTTCTCCACGTAGTGCGTTATAAAGCTTTTATTTTTTTATTCTGTTTTGCAAAACAAACTTATACACCAAAATAGCAGTCACTACACTAAAACCAAGCAGACCAGCCTAAGTATTCTGTCCTCCTCTAAATCTATAAACACAAAACTTGCCAATCATGTGTGCACACACACATGTGCATACACAAAGTGAAATAATTTAGCACAAAGTAATGACTTGGATTTTAAGATTATATAATATTTCATTAGCAAGAGAGTAACAAATTGAATGTAATCATATATTTTTATGAGCTACTCTATGAAACCTGTCTGGTTGATTGGATTATTGACCCATCATAGCAAAAAAATATATCTTAAAAAGCTGTCTATCTTAAATGGCATCTTCAATAAATACATATTGGATAAATGAGTAAAGGAATTAATGAGTGAATAAGTGGATAGATAAATGGAAAGATTAATGAATGCAGTGTAAGTGGTATGAGAGCTTTACATAATATAAGATCAGATCATATATTATGATTTTCATTTTCCTAACTAAAAACTTGCTTGCCCAAATTATCCAGAATCCAGTAACACCTCTCTAAAGTGTTCTTACTTCAATTGTTAACCCAGGTCACTCAGTTCTGTCTGCATTTGAGAGAAATGCCAAGTCCATTTTCATTATTGATTCCTCATTGCCATATGGAGTTGCTGTTGGAAATTGGTCCCTTTTAGTCACAGAGGTTGATTCACACTGCTGAGATGACACCCTTAGGAATTTATAGCCTTTAAAAAGAACAGACTCCAGAGAATCTTCTGCTCCTATTTTTGAGTGCCCAAAGTAGAGCTCTTTAGTTTATTTATCCTCAGTGTAGGGCCATTTTTTATACAAAGCACCATGCAGTGGACAGGATGCTGGGTTCTGAGACTCCACTGGCCTTGGAATCATGATGGACTGAAAGCAGTTCTGCCTCTAAAGCATTTTTTAACTTGGTATTGAACCTAGACGCTCCCTTTCCATGGGACGCACACCCCTTTAGGGCCCATGATGTTCCTTTTTGCCAGATAACTAAAAGCATGGGGTAATATTGAATCTAAAAGAGGTGACTTTAGATCTTTCTCCCTCCCAGGAGGTTTCTGGGCCCTATATTTTTACTCTCCTTTACATATCAAGGGGAGTTGAGAGGGAATTCCCTTGTCCATGACCAAATGGCCTGCTCCTTCTTCCTCAAGGGAAATCAGCCTTTACATAACTAAGAAGAACTACTCATCAGACTCTTACATAAACACAAGAGAGTCACCATAGCAAAGGACCACAGCTGCTGCAAAAGTCTGGAGCTCAGTCTCACCCAGCACTGCACAGCAGTGCACACAGTAACATGTGTTGAATCCTTTACTGCAAACCAGGCTCTTTTTAAAGCATGTCACACTCATTAGCTCATTTGATCCCCAGGTAATCTCTGTGGTAGACATAATCATTGTCTCCTTTTTACAGATTAAGAAACTGAGGCTGAGGGAAGTTCAGAAATGTGGTGGGCAATGTAGAAGAACTAGTAAGGCGTATAACTAGATTCAAGTTTATAGGCATATAAATTATCTATAGATACACAGGTATCATAGGCAAGCAAAGCTTGCTACCACAACATCTCTTTGTCTTGCGGATTATTTTGAGATGAAAACACTCTAGGTCCAAAAGACTTGGAGAAGAAACTTTGACTTTATCCCAGTTAACTGCCTAAAAGAATTCAGGTAGAGGGTCTGTTGCCAGAATAAAGCTATCACAAGTGGTTGTTGTTCAGTTGCTAAGTCACGTCTGACTCTTTGCCACCCCACGAACCGCAAAACAGCATGCTTCCCTCTCCTTCAGTATTTCCCAGAGTTTGCTCAAATTCACATCCATCGAGTTGGTGATGCCATCCAACCATCTCACCCTGTTGTCCCCTTATTTTCCTGCCTTCAGTCTCTCCCAGCATCGGAGTATTTTTCAGTACGTCAGTTCTTTGCATCAGGTGGCCAAAGTATTGGAGCTTCAGCTTCAGCGTCAGTCCTTCCAATGAATGTTCAGAGTTGATTTCCTTTAGGTTGGACTGGTTTGATCTTCTTGCTGTCCATGGGACTCTCAAGAGTCTTCTCCAGCACCACAATTTGAAAGCATCAATTCTTTGGCACTCAGCCTTCTTTATGGTCCAACTTTCTCATCCATACGTAACTACTGGAAAAATCACAGCTTTGACTATAGAGATGTCTCTGTTTTTTTTTTCAGCAAAGTGATGTCTCTGTTTTTTAATACTCTGTCTAGGTTTGTCATAGCTTTTCTTCCAAGGAGCAAGTATCTTTTAATTTCATGGCTGCAGAATACCACCAGAAATGTTTGCAAAGAATATGGACTGGCTGCGGTGGAGGAAACTCCAGGCAGGGCCTAGAGACCAGAGTCCGCTCTGTGTCTTGTTGTCTCTGCCTGCCACAGCAAACATTTGCTTTTCCATCTCCCTGTGAATCATCTTCTTCCACTTGGAGGTCTCAAACCACTACCCCTAATATCTTCTTTTGTTTTTCACTGAAGATGGCATTTAAGGTGAGGGCTTTGGCCATCTTGGGCAAGTTTCTTAGTTTTCCTGGGTCTCTACCATGTATACGTGTCATTAAACTTTTGCTTGATTTTCTCCTGTTAACCTATCTCATGTCAATTTAATTCTATGATCAGCCAAAGAACCTAGAAAAATAAGTAACTTCTTCCTCCCCGACAATATGTGTAGCCTGGTCTGTGCTGTACACTGATTTCCTACCAGTAGTGTGATGGGAAAGACAGTGGGAGACCTGGGAGGCAGAAATCAGAGATCCTAGCAGAGCTCGACCCATTCTTTTTGCCTATGGTACTGTGTTCCCTTACCATGACCCTACAAACAGAATTTATTTTTTGTGCTTTCCCTGCAACGTATAGAATTTAAAGTGGGGGAAGCCTCAGTACCATTGAATCAAATTTGATTACAGACATATTGTATGCTTCATTTGCTGCAACACTCAGAGAATTAACACACTTAAAATTCCTACGTATGGAAATGTGTCATTTCTTTGGCTAGTTTTGCTCTGATAGGATTTTTCTTTTTCATTTCTTTGGAAAACCAGTTTACTCAAATGCAGATCCCTGCGGAGGGAAAAAAATGGAAAACCGCTAGTGGAAAACCGCTTTTAGCTTTTGCTATATGCTTCTATTGGCAGAGGATTTTACATGATACCAAGGAAAAGCAAAGAATAAATAAATTTGAAAAGAGATTGTTTCCAATGATCAAAATCCTCCTATTATGCATAGCTATATATTTTTGTAAAATGTCAGGATTTACATAAGCAAATTATTTTTCCTTCCTCAAAACCATCCCTTTTCTTGTATGACAGATCTTGCTGTTATGTAAAAATTAGTTTAAAATTCTTCAACACACGGTAATACAAAATGTGTGTATTTGTTTAAAATATATTCTAGGCAGTAAGTGGTTCTGATATGAAATCTCATTTCTAGGGGGGTCAGCTAACATTAGATCAGAAAGGTTGCACTTCAAAGTGCTTTCAACAGCGTTGCAGTTATGTTGATCTCAGAACTGATCTTACTACACAGTATGATGAATGCCAGAAATCATCTCTCTTTGGTGAAATTAGTAATAAGACATTTTAATGAAAATATTTTAATGATAGCTCTCGTTTTTGGATGAATGAAGAATAAAAACCTCACAGATCTGGTGAAAGACACTCAGAGAAGGCACTCAAGACTTAATCCCTTCAGGACCATTGAGATCCAGCAACCAAACCAGAGAATCCTTGTTTCCTGATGGTTACTAGAAAAGTGACCACATTCTGCCTCTAAAATATTGTTCAGTCTGCCTCAGGTGAATCTTTCATGCAAGTTGTTTAAGTCACTGAAAAGAACAGAGAGATGGGATGTTAAGATTACAAGACAGATTGCATGTATTCTTTCATGCCTATTTAGAAAATATCTAATAAATGTTGATGTGGGATGCGGAATTTTGTCTAAGATTTGCTGTCATTATGATATGCTACCTTTAATGCATAATACATAACCTTCATTATCTCAAATTTTTAGAGACTACATTTATCTATAGAAGCATCTAGAGAGGTGCATCATTCAATTAATAAGTCTGCATTTGGTTATTGTTAACCACTCATCTACTTATGGAGAAGGCAATGGCACCCCACTCCAGTACTCTTGCTTGGAAAATCCCATGGGTGGAGGAGCCTGGTAGGCTGCAGTCCATAGGGTCCTGAAGAGTCTTTACTTTCACTTTTCACTTTCATATATTGGAGAAGGAAATGGCAACCCACTCCAGTGTTCTTGCCTGGAGAATCCCAGGGACGGGGGAGCCTGGTGGGCTGCCGTCTATGAGGTCTCACAGAGTCGGACACAACTGAAGCGACTTAGCAGCAGCAGCAGCAGCAGCAGCAGCAGCAGCAGCAGCGTCTACTTAGAGAAACCAGAAACCTCAGCATCAACTTTGATATTATTCAATTTTTAAAAAAATACGTTGAAACTGGCAGCAAATATAAATCTTTCTAATATATAGTTCTGATACCTTCTTCTCTACATCCACTACTACCCACCCAGACTAACTTCATATTATCTATCGCATGGATTATTGCCACTACCTCCCACCTGTCTTTCATTGTGAACTTGGCTTTCACATTTCTGCCATAATATTTCACAGTGTCACCCACTGTTTAGAAACCTTCAATAACCACCCCTCATCTTTTTTTCCTTTTATCAGAATAAAACAGAATTCCTTACATTAGAATTCAAGGGCTGTCACCAGTTGACTGTCTGGTTTCATGTCATTCTCCAGTTCTCCCACAGTTGCACATGCCTGTCGGTCATTGCCAAGTTCCTTGCTATTGCTCCTGGGGTTCCCTCTGCATAGAACACACGCTTTTCCTTCTTTAACTTTCAAAGCTTAAATGTAAATGTCACTCCCTCCACTAATCTTTCCTGATCCCCTTACTCAGAAATAGTCTTTCCTGCTTCTGTTAACACATGTATCTAAGTTTAATAAGCATCATAATTCATCATTTTATTCTGCCTCCTCTACTACATTTGAGTGTTTGAAGACATAAATCACATCTTCATTTGATGTTTTTTATAGTACAGTGGTAGTATATATCCACCTAATACCTTTGAATTGCCTGCTATACATTCAGGGCTTCTCTGATAGTTCAATTGGTAAAGAATCCTCCTGCAATGCAGGAGACCCTGGTTCGATTCCTGGTTCGGGAAGATCCCCTGGGGAAGGGGATCCACTGTTGAAAGGATAGGCTACCCATACCAGTATTCTTGGGCTTCCCTTGTGGCTCAACTGGTAAAGAATCTGCCTGCAATGCGGGACACCTGGATTCAATCCCTGGATTGGGAAGGTCCCTTCAAACTCAGTTAAACTTAGTGGTTTCTTAAATGCTTAATGTAACAGGCAAATTTGGTCTTGGAATACTGAATGAGGCAGGGAAAAGGCTAATAGAGTTTTGCCAAGTGAATGAACTGGTCATAGCAAACACCCTCTTCCAACACAACAAGAGAAGACTCTACACATGGACATCACCAGATGGTCAACACTGAAGTCAAATTGATTATATTGTTTGCAGCCAAAGATGGAGAAGCTCTATATAGTCAGCAAAAACAGGACCAGGAGCTGACTATGGCTCAGATCATGAACCCCTTATTGCAAAATTCAGACTTAAATTGAAGAAAGGAGGGAAAACCACTAGACCATTCAGGTATGACCTAAATCAAATCTCCTATGATTACACAGTGGAAGTGAGAAATAGATTTAAGGGCCTAGATCTGACAGACAGAGTGCCTGATGAACTATGGAGGGAGGTTTGTGACATTGTACAGGAGACAGGGATCAAGACCCTCCCCATGGAAAAGAAATGCAAAAAGGCAAAATGGCTGTCTGGGGAGGCCTTACAAAGAGCTGTGAAGAAAGAGAAGGAAAAGCAATGGAGAAAAGGAAAGATAGAAGCATCTGAATGCAGAGTTCCAAAGAATAGCAAAGAGAGATAAGAAAGCCTTCCTCAGTGATCAATGCAAAGAAATAGAGGAAAAGAACAGAATGGGAAAGACTAAAGACTTCTTGAAGAAAATTAGAGATACCAAGGGAACATTTCATGCAAAGATGGGCTCGATAAAGGACAGAAATGGTATGGACCTAACAGAAGTAGAAGATATTCAGAAGAAGTGGCAAGAATACACAGAAGAACTGTACAAAAAAGATCTTCACGACCCAGATAATCATGACGATGTGATCACTAATCTAGAACCAGACACCTTGGAATGTGAAGTCAAGTGGGCCTTAGAAAGCATCATTATGAACAATGCTA
>SJYV01052681.1:356568-396292 GCA_006410875.1 Neotragus pygmaeus | reverse complement strand
CCTGGGATTTCTTTGGAAGGAATGATGCTAAAGCTGAAACTCCAGTACTTTGGCCACCTCATGCGAAGAGTTGACTCATTGGAAAAGACTCTGATGCTGGGAGGGATTGTGGGCAGGAGGAGAAGGGAATGACAGAGGATGAGATGGCTGGATGGCATCACCGACTCGATGGATGTGACTTTGAGTGAACTCTGGGAGTTGGTGATGGACAGGGAGGCCTGGTGTGCTGCATTTCATGGGGTCAGAAAGAGTCGGACACGACTGAGCAACTGAACTGAACTGAACTGATCAAGTTATCAGGATTTTGTTTTTTAAAATTTATGGAAGTATGACATATAGAGTAAAACACACAAGTCTGAATTGTGCAGCTCAGTGCAGTTTTACACAATTCAGCACCCATGGAACCACACCCAGAGCAAGATATTTGGCAGGGATCAAGATGGCGACATAGGAAGCTCCTGGACCTCCCTCTTGTCATGACACATCAAATGTACACCTACACACCTACAATTCCCTCTGGGACAATACTCAGAAACTAGCTGAGTGGCTTTTACACTTAGGGGGAAACACCCACATGAAAACAAGTAGGAAAATCTGAGACACACTTTTTACCATAAACCCTACTCTCATCACTCAGACAGTAAAGAGTTTGCCTGCAATGCAGAGGATCCATGATTGATTCCTGGGTCAGGAAGATCCCCTGGAGGAGGGAATGGCAACCCACTCCAGTACTCTTGCTTGGAGAATTCCATGGACAGAGGAGCCTGGTGGGCTACTGTCTGTGGGGTCACAGAGTCAGACACAAGTAAGTGACTATCACGTTCATTTTCTGCTGCCAGCTTAGCACCACACAATCAGGAAAGAACCACCAATGCCCAGGGTTTCCCCAAGAGTAAAGGGACAGACCCCCAAAACACTGCACTCTGGAAGCCACTGAGGGCAGGGCTCACCATCTCTCCTCCACAGAGCTGTTCTGATGACTCAAAAAAGAGTATGTATACAGCACTTAGCACAGTGACTGCACACAGTCAACTCTCAATAAATACTGGTCATTATTGTTAATATTCAGTTACCTGCAAGCATCAGTTTATGGCAAGTTGATGTGGTTTATTAATGCCTGGGACATCATTTGTTCTTTTAAGGGGAGCTGAGAATTTGAAGAATGATATAAGGATATAGNGAGGCCTGGCGTGCTGCAATTCATGGGGTCTCAAAGAGTCGGACATGACTGAGCGACTGAACTGAACTGAGACAGTAAGATAATCTTTAGTTTGTTGTTGTATAGTCACTAAGTCTAACTCTTTGAGACCCCGGGACTGTAGCCCTCCAGGCTCCTCTGCTCATGGGAATTTCCAGGCAAGAATACTAGAGTGGTTGCCATTGCCTTCTCTAGGGGATCTTCCTGACCCAAGGACTGAACCCGAACCTCTTGCATTGCAGGCAGATTCTTTACCACTGCACCAGCAAGGAAGCCCTAATCTTCCTTTTCCAGGTGAGGAAATTAAGGCAGGGAAGGATGACACGATGGCCCCAAGTGTCACACCTGGCAAGGGTGAACCTGGCACCTGAACCCTGCTGGCCTGTTTATACACCTCACATTCCACAGCCTCTGCCTCTACACAGGTCCACGAAGTCATCTTGGGAAAAAAAAAAGAAAAAATTTCATATTAAGTTTTCTTGCAAAGGTGATACACCAATCCCCAGCCTCGCAGGCACTAGCACAGTCACTAGAGGGGTCCCAGCCTGTGCGACCACCTCAAGGAGAAGAAAGGCTACACGGAGCTGGCAGCCAGACCTATCTCCAGAGGAAAAGCCTTTGGGATGTGCTTTCAGGGACCACACAAAGAATTCATAGCTGTGACCTGGGGCTGCCCTGTGACCTGAGATCCAGAACTATTTCTCTCTACCCGGTGGCCCCAGGAGAGCTGCAAATTCAGTTCAAGACCTCATGTGGCAGAGAGAAGAGGACACACAGCCATCCAGAGAGACACAATCAGTAAGGACTGCCTGGGGAGAGACTGTTCCTCAGGAGTACCTGACCTCCTCATGAGCCAAACTAATTCCCTTCCCTCATGGAGAGAATTGGGCATCACTATTTCCAGAGAGTTCCAAGTTGGATTACTCTTGCTGTCTGCCCTCTCCTTCAACCTGCCACTTAGAAATGCTTCTTCCTAGTGATCACATTGTTTAATTAAGAAGCTTCATTAAGCTCTGAGACAAGGCTGGGCCTTCCAGGAGGAGAGCATTTAGTTTTTACTTAGAGTAATTTGATTTTCTGTTTTAGAAATAAAAGAGAGAAAATATCTATGTTTACTTGTTTAATTCACCTAGTAAAACCACCTCCCTTGTCTCCATTGCTAACAGAACTTTAATTTTTTACTTTAATGCAAAGGGCACAAGCACCATATTGCGTGATTTTTCTTTTCTTTCTTTCTTTCTTTTTTTTTTTGACTTATGTGATATTGGAGAAGTTACTTATTTGTGATTTGGTTCCTTCATCTACAATAAGTAGAATAAGATTGCTGGGAGAACTATCAATAACCTCAGTTAAGCAGATGAAACCACCCTTGTGGCAGAAAGCAAAGAGGAACTAAAGAGACTCTTGATGAAGGTGAAAGATGAAAATGAAAAAGCTGGCTTAAAACTCAGTATTCAAAAAACTAAGATCATGATATCTGGTCCCATCACTTCATAGCAAACAGATGGGGAAACAATGTGAAAAGTGAGAGACTTTATTTGCTTAGGGTCCAAAATTGCTGCAGACGGTGACTGCAGCCATGAAATTAAAAGACACTTGTTTCTTGGTAGAAAAGCTATGATAAACCCAGACAGCATAGTAAAAAGCAGACACATTAATTTGCTGACAAAGGTCTGTATAGTCAAAGCATGGTTTTTCATGTGTGGATATGAGAGTTGGACCATAAAGAAGACTGAGCACCAATGAATTGATGTTTTTGAACCGTGGTGTTGGCGAAGATTCTTGAGAGTCCCTTGACTGCAAGGAGATCCAACCAGTCCATCCTAAAGGAAATCAGTCCTGAATATTTATTGGAAGGACTNAGAAGACTGAGCACCAATGAATTGATGTTTTTGAACCGTGGTGTTGGCGAAGATTCTTGAGAGTCCCTTGACTGCAAGGAGATCCAACCAGTCCATCCTAAAGGAAATCAGTCCTGAATATTTATTGGAAGGACTGATGCTGAAGCTGAAACTCCAAAACTTTGGCCACCTGATGTGAAGAGCCGACTCACTGGAAAAGACCCTGATGCTGGGAGGGATTGAAGGCAGGAGTAGAAGAGGGTGACAGAGGATAAGATGGTTGGATGGCACCACCCATTTAATGGACATGAGTTTGAGCAAGCTCTGGGAGATGGTGAAGAATAGGGATGTCTGGCATGCTGCAGTCCATGGGTCACAAATAGCCAAACAAAACTGAGCGACAGAACAACAACAACAACCTCACAGGGTTATTTGAGATTTATAAGTTAATACAAGCAATGAGTGCAGCCATTCTGATTATTATCCATGAGGAATGGAAATCAAGAAATCCACAAAGGGTTGATTATGCAAACAAATTTGTAGCTTATCTGTATACTGCTCCAGTTTAGTAAAGTTCAGTCGCTCAGTCATGTCCAACTCTTTGCGACTCCATGGACTGCAGCACGCCAGGCCTCCCTGTTCATCACCAACTCCCAGAGTTTATTCAAACTCATGTCCATTGGGTCGGTGATGCCATCCAACCATCTCACCCTCTGTTGTCCTCTTCTCCCGCCTTCAATCTTTCTGAGCATCAGGGTCTTTTCAAATGAGTTAGCTCTTCACATCAGGTGGCCAATGTGTTGGAGTTTCAGTTTCATCATCAGTCCTTCCGTGAATATTCAGGACTGATTTCCTTCAGGATGGACTGGTTGGATCTCCTTGCAGTTCAAGGGACTCTCAACAGTCTTCTCCAACACCACAGTTCAAAAGCATCAATTCTTCGGCGCTCAGCTTTCTTTATAGTCCAACTCTCACATCCATACACAGCTACTGGAAAAACCATAGCTTTGACTAGACAGACCTTTGATGGCAAAGTGATGTCTCTGCTTTTTAATATGCTGTCTAGGTTGATCATAGCTTCTTCCAAGGAGCAAGCATCTTTTTTTTTTAATTAATTAATTTATTTTTTAATTTAACTTTACAATACTCTATTGGGTTTGCCATACATCGACATGAATCCACCACAGGTGTACACAAGCTCCCAATCCCGAATCCCCCTCCCACCTCCCACCCCACAACGTCTCTCTGGATCATCCCCGTACACCAGCCCCAAGCATCCTGCATCCTGTATCAAACATAGACTGGTGATTCGTTTCTTACATAATAGTATATATGCTTCAATGCCATTCTCCCAGATCATCCCGCCCTCTCCTACTCCCTCTGAGGCCAAAAGTTTTGGAGCAAACATCTTTTAATTTCACTCAGGCCAGTTCATTTCATCCCTCCTTTTCATCTATATGCTTTGTATTGATGATGGCTAATTCTACATTTCTAAGACCTTGCTCCTGAACTTTAGATTTAAAATGTACCTGCCAAATGTATATACTTGAACATCAGAAACATTGAATTAATATGTTTAGTGTGTCTAAGACTTTCCCCCCATCATCACCCTCTCAATAGACATTAGTTTGAGCCAACTCATGGGAGATACTGAAGGACAAGGAAGCCTGGTGTGCTGCAGATCATGGAGTCACAAAGAGTCAGACATGACTTAGCAACTGAGCAAAGACAAAGACTTTCCCACAGGCCTTCCTATTTTATTGATAATTTACTTTAACCACTTACATTAAAATTTTACTACATAAACAGTGTGAAATAGTTTTAAGTTTTAAACAGTTATACAAGATAATTTCATTCTATGCCCTAAGGGGATTTATTAGTATTAAAAGTATCTCATCAGAAATCAAACTTCAATCATTGTTACTATCATTTGAATTACCATTATCAAAATCTAAGAACTTCAATTAAGTAATTAGTCTAAGGGGTATTAGAACTTAAAAAAAATAACTATTAAAGATATGAATGTGTTCAAGAAAAATGACTGGCTAGGAATGTTCCACAGTCTTCACTTGCAATAACAGGGAATAAGAACCCAGCAAGAGTAATGGACAGGGAGGCCTGGCATGCTGCAGTCCATGGGGTCACAAAGAATCAGACACAACTGAGTGACTGAACTGAACTGAAGAGCCTCTGGCTAACATGCCAACAGGGCGCATCTCCCCCTCCACACAGAACTCTGTAACCTAACCAGGCTAGAAAGTTGTTTGCCCCTTTTCTCAGAAAGTTCTGGAATCATTTATCCTAAGCCTTTTCTGCAAGGTGCTAGTCAGGTGGCCAATGCAGAGTGTGGCACTGTTCTTGTGTTGTTGTTCAGTTGCCAATCATGTCCAACTCTTCACGACCCTTATTCCACTGTCTTACACCACCAGCTTTCCTGGTTCTCCAGCTTGCAGACAGCATATTATAGAACTTCTTAGCCTCTATTATCACCTGAGCCAATCCTGGTAACAAATATATATTGCAATATATTGCAACAAATTTGTTACTTGGTCTTCTTTCTCCTAGACTGAGGGTTTTAGGGTTTGGTTTGGGGAGTTTTTTGTAGGTAGGGACAGTATCATCCTTGTCTATCAAGCCCTAAACACAGTCTCCACCATGCTCTACTTGCTCTTTGAAGTGTTATTTTCATCTACCAACTCCCTCTGCCTCCCCTCTAAATCACATCTTTCCTTTTCAAAGAGCATTCAGAGAAGAAAAAAGTGAAGGTATTTATCAGCCTGAACATTTTCTGACCTCAAGCTGACACCACTTTAACCAAAAACAACTAGACATTTGTCACTTTTTCTAGCTGCCTTGATGATGCTGGGGTGAAAGAGGCACAGCTCCTTAGACCTTGCCCTGGACAGCTGGCAGGAGGAAATTGCTTACCAAGGCACAACAATTCAAGCTTATGCTAAAATCTTCAGCTAATGTCATTCAGGAAGAAAAGGTTTCTGATGAATTTCTGCTGCCCAATTCATGCATAGAGAAATAAAGAACAGTAGCCAGTGTAATTAGCAAGCAGATCTTCCAGCAACAGAATTTACACCTGGACATAAACATGTTCACTCTGGTTGGGATGAGCATTTGCTAAGGTAAGTGCTTTTTGCAAAATTGTAAAGCTAATGATCTTGCACTGACAGCATAACCTTGAGCTTACTGCCAAATAGAATGCCAAGTGTAAACACTTAATGGAAGAAAACAAGCAATGATAATGGTCCTTCTTGTGACCCCCGAATTAGTGACACTTTGAGTGTTTTTGAGGTCAGTGGAAACACTTTCCTACTTGCTGGTAATTTTTTTATGCAGTTTTATGTATTTTATGATCTGACTTGATATGGATGAGAAGCACTCCATCAGTCAGTGCAAGATGCAATAATTGCTTCTCTTCCTCTGATTTCTTATCCCCAGAAGTGGAAATGATCAGCCCTAAACTGCAGTAGGGGCCAGTTATTATTTTTAAATATCAATGAAGTCTATAGGTAAAGTCATTAACACCTTTTCTGTTGGATTAGGGACATTTGTGGAATTTATCATGTGTCAGGGTAGGGAACAGGAACCATGTGAAGGAAGTTGAACACACAAGAAACTTCCTCTCATTCAAAGTTCCAGTAGCCAATCCTCACTGTTAACTAAGTGAATGCCATAGTGAAAGAAACACAGGATATAGAATGAAAGGACTTGGGGATGAATTATATTGTCCAACCTCAAATAAGTTCAATCATTCTCACCTCCCAGTTGCCTTATCTCAAGAAAATGTGGACGGTAATTTAGGGGTTATAGGATTGTTATTAGAACAAAGTGAAATAATAATATATATGAAAGTGATTTGTATAGTACCTGGAATAAAGAGTTCAATAAATGTTACTGGGAAAATGTGAATAATAAGCATTCATCCATGCTTTAAATTAAATGATATCGATATTATAATACTTTTCTTTCTTTCTTTTTGCCTCCCCAACATCTCATTAGGTGATTATCACATTCATTTATATGTGATAAAGTGCCCACTTGATTATTATAGGAGCCAAAATAGGAGATACACTCTCTACTTACTTCCAGAAAACCAGTGACAGGCACATCACCCTATTATGTATTTTGCTTATTTATCAAATTTATCATTATTTTCTGCACTTTCTTCAATACCTTAAGCTTCATAATAAAGAGCCCTTTTATATATTTTGTTTGTGAGGAGATCCTCAGCACCTAGAATGCAGCTTGACACACAAAAAACCTAATGGTTTTGATATTTCTGCCCATAATATTGCATGTGTGCGTGCTAAGTTGCTTCAGTAATGTCCAACTCTTTGTAACCCCACAGACTGTAGCCCACCAGGTGCCTCTGTCCATGGGATTCTCCACGCAAGAATACTGGAGTGGGTTGCCATTTCCTACACCAGAGGATCTTCCCAACCCAGGAATCAAACACACATCTCTTATGTCTCCTGCATTGGAAGGCAGGTTCTTCGCCACTAGGGCGAGCCGGGAATCCCCATAATATTGATTTATGAACAAATAATGCAGAAATTAAGGGACAGTTAAAACTCACTCCAGTTGGTGGACCATAGATGTCAAGGTGTTCAGAGGAGGTACTCACCAGAGATGATGTCCACAAAAACCACTGCACAAGCAGAGGAAACATCATGCTAGAATCTTCAGTTTCCAGAGCCATCTAGGTTCCTGCCTGTTTACAAAGCCTGCTTTAGTAGAGTCCCTTAAATCTTGTGAGCTACTCAATATCCTTTCTGTTATTATTTTACTATTATTTTCTCAATTATTATTGTCTTTTTTGGCCACACTGCACAGCAGTGATTTATCCCACTCCCAGCACCAGGGAAGTATCAATATCCTGTCTGCAAATCCATTTTTTCATAAAGCAGATCTGATTCCTATTGGTTCCAGGTATGTGACTGATATTGAATTTATACTGCTTTGGTGCCTTTAGAAGAATGATTGCTAAGATCACAGTTAGTAGGAACATTATGACAGAAGCAATCCCATTTTGGTAGTGTCACATATGACTTGAGCTGACCACCCACATGTTTAATCATCAGCTAAACAACTGAAGTGACAATTAGCTACATTAGAGCCATGATTTGCCAGCTTTAATAATTTTAAATTCAACAGTCATACAATCATCACTGAATACCTGCAAAAATTGCCTAGAATTAGAAATAATTCTTGACTATAAAATGGTGACATTAAGGTAAGCAAAGATTTTTTAGACCATAAATAGTACATAAAAAGAGATATTTAAATTTTCCTCTTTAAAATATGATTTTAAGAAAATAAGAAGGCAACAACAATAGGAAAAATATTTGCAACTTCTAATAAATTATTTGTATTCAGAATATATAAGTACATATGAAAATAAATTGATGTTAGTATAAATAATATATAAAACACTCTTACAACTCAACAATAAGAAAAGTCAGTTTTTTAAATAAAAAGCTTAAATAGATATTTTATAAAAGAAGATATAAGAATGTCAATAAGCACATGAAAAGATGCTTAACATCTTTTAGTCATCAGGGAAATGCAAAATAAACTCGCATACATTGCTGGTGGCAGTATAAATTATATAACCACTATCAAAAACATGTAATTAATTTTTATATAGATAAACAATGCTTATAAAATCCAACTGTTTGACCCTGAGGTGTTTACAAAAAATAAATAAAAATCTTATATCCACAAAATGCACCCACACAAATGCTCACTGGGCCTGTATTCAAAATAGCCCAAAGTGGAAATGACTAAATGGTCTATCAATGGGTGAATGGATAAAGAAATTATGGTATATCTATATAATTTAATACCACTCAGCAATAAAAAAAGAGAAACTACTGATACACATAGCAACATAGGTAAATTTCAAATAGTATACAGGGCAAAAGCAACAAAATTCTAATGAGTTTGTACTATATGATTTATTCTAGCCCTATAATTGGCAAAGTAAGCTCTAATGATACAAATTTGATTAGTTATTACCTGATACAGGAGTCAGTGGGGCAAGGGGGACTGACTGCGAAAGGGATGACAGATGTCCCTGTGGTAATGGAAATAATCTCTATATCTTGATTGAGTTAGTGGTTGGATGGGGTACACATTTGTCAACTCCTCAAACTACACAGTTATGATGTGTGTACTTTACATGTGTATTGCATGTAAATTTTTATCTCGATAAAATTGATAAAAAAGATAATTGATAATTTGAATACACAAAGCATGAGGCAGGATGTGGTAGGTGCTACCATAACAATACAAAGTTAATTATGAAAGGAGAAGAGAAAAAATATTTTCACCTGGAGAAGTCAGGCAAGGCCTAATGGAAGACACAGTGTTTGAGTGAAGGTTTTGGGTCTGGATGGCATTTCAATAGAAGACAACGGGGGAAGACACATGGATAGAGTATGCACGGGAAATGGCAAAGAATCAGGTACAGCTGAGGTGCCCATTGCATTTATTCATTAACTCAGCAAATATTTTATTGATGGCCTGCTAGAATCAGAGACTCCCATGGTAGATGATAGAAAGTTCCTGCTTTCATAGATCTTACATTTTAACATGGAGACAGATATAAAAAAACAAATAAATTTATAATACACCAACTGTGCAAAATATAGTTGGGAAAAGGAGAAAGAGAATGTAGGGGTGGGGATTTGGTTGCTCTGTTAGATGAGGTAGTCAGCAAAGATCTCTCTGAAAGGGTGACTTTTGAGCGGAATCATGAGTAAAGAACACTGCAAATATCTGGGCTTTTGAGGTGGAACTAGTGGTAAAGAACCTGTCTGCCAATGCAGGCAATATAAGAGATGCGGGTTTGATTCCTGGATCGAGAAGATCCCCTGGAGGATATGACAACCCACCCCAGTATTCTTGCCTGGAAAGTTCCATGAACAGAGGAGCCTGGCAGACTACAGTCCATGGAGTTGAAAAGAGTCAGACACAACTGAAGCGACTTGGCACAGCAGGTATCTGGAGGAAGTACATTTCAGACCGAAGGAACAGTTAATGCAAAGACCTTGAAGATGAAGCCTGGCAGATGCATTCAGAGAACAGCAATGAGCAAAGAAGGATGTAGTGATTCCAGGGCAGGATCAATGGGGAGCATGGCAAGAAGTGATGGGGAGTGTGCGAGAGGGACAGAACTCAGAGGGCCTTTCTTCTCCTCAGTGTGCAATATGAACAACCTGAAGATCTCATTAAATCTCTAAACTTGGATTCAGTTGGTGTGCGGATATGGCCTGAGACTTTGCATTTCCAACAGGCTCATAGATGATGCAATGATTATTGGTCCACAGATCACTTTTAAATAGAAAATATTAGGACTTTGGAAACTATTTTAAGGAGTAGCATTATCTGCCATTTGCATCTAGGGGGTCAAAAGCAGAGTCAGAAAAAAAGGAGACTACTGAAATACATTTGGGGGATANTAATAATTTTAAATTCAACAGTCATACAATCATCACTGAATACCTGCAAAAATTGCCTAGAATTAGAAATAATTCTTGACTATAAAATGGTGACATTAAGGTAAGCAAAGATTTTTTAGACCATAAATAGTACATAAAAAGAGATATTTAAATTTTCCTCTTTAAAATATGATTTTAAGAAAATAAGAAGGCAACAACAATAGGAAAAATATTTGCAACTTCTAATAAATTATTTGTATTCAGAATATATAAGTACATATGAAAATAAATTGATGTTAGTATAAATAATATATAAAACACTCTTACAACTCAACAATAAGAAAAGTCAGTTTTTTAAATAAAAAGCTTAAATAGATATTTTATAAAAGAAGATATAAGAATGTCAATAAGCACATGAAAAGATGCTTAACATCTTTTAGTCATCAGGGAAATGCAAAATAAACTCGCATACATTGCTGGTGGCAGTATAAATTATATAACCACTATCAAAAACATGTAATTAATTTTTATATAGATAAACAATGCTTATAAAATCCAACTGTTTGACCCTGAGGTGTTTACAAAAAATAAATAAAAATCTTATATCCACAAAATGCACCCACACAAATGCTCACTGGGCCTGTATTCAAAATAGCCCAAAGTGGAAATGACTAAATGGTCTATCAATGGGTGAATGGATAAAGAAATTATGGTATATCTATATAATTTAATACCACTCAGCAATAAAAAAAGAGAAACTACTGATACACATAGCAACATAGGTAAATTTCAAATAGTATACAGGGCAAAAGCAACAAAATTCTAATGAGTTTGTACTATATGATTTATTCTAGCCCTATAATTGGCAAAGTAAGCTCTAATGATACAAATTTGATTAGTTATTACCTGATACAGGAGTCAGTGGGGCAAGGGGGACTGACTGCGAAAGGGATGACAGATGTCCCTGTGGTAATGGAAATAATCTCTATATCTTGATTGAGTTAGTGGTTGGATGGGGTACACATTTGTCAACTCCTCAAACTACACAGTTATGATGTGTGTACTTTACATGTGTATTGCATGTAAATTTTTATCTCGATAAAATTGATAAAAAAGATAATTGATAATTTGAATACACAAAGCATGAGGCAGGATGTGGTAGGTGCTACCATAACAATACAAAGTTAATTATGAAAGGAGAAGAGAAAAAATATTTTCACCTGGAGAAGTCAGGCAAGGCCTAATGGAAGACACAGTGTTTGAGTGAAGGTTTTGGGTCTGGATGGCATTTCAATAGAAGACAACGGGGGAAGACACATGGATAGAGTATGCACGGGAAATGGCAAAGAATCAGGTACAGCTGAGGTGCCCATTGCATTTATTCATTAACTCAGCAAATATTTTATTGATGGCCTGCTAGAATCAGAGACTCCCATGGTAGATGATAGAAAGTTCCTGCTTTCATAGATCTTACATTTTAACATGGAGACAGATATAAAAAACAAATAAATTTATAATACACCAACTGTGCAAAATATAGTTGGGAAAAGGAGAAAGAGAATGTAGGGGTGGGGATTTGGTTGCTCTGTTAGATGAGGTAGTCAGCAAAGATCTCTCTGAAAGGGTGACTTTTGAGCGGAATCATGAGTAAAGAACACTGCAAATATCTGGGCTTTTGAGGTGGAACTAGTGGTAAAGAACCTGTCTGCCAATGCAGGCAATATAAGAGATGCGGGTTTGATTCCTGGATCGAGAAGATCCCCTGGAGGATATGACAACCCACCCCAGTATTCTTGCCTGGAAAGTTCCATGAACAGAGGAGCCTGGCAGACTACAGTCCATGGAGTTGAAAAGAGTCAGACACAACTGAAGCGACTTGGCACAGCAGGTATCTGGAGGAAGTACATTTCAGACCGAAGGAACAGTTAATGCAAAGACCTTGAAGATGAAGCCTGGCAGATGCATTCAGAGAACAGCAATGAGCAAAGAAGGATGTAGTGATTCCAGGGCAGGATCAATGGGGAGCATGGCAAGAAGTGATGGGGAGTGTGCGAGAGGGACAGAACTCAGAGGGCCTTTCTTCTCCTCAGTGTGCAATATGAACAACCTGAAGATCTCATTAAATCTCTAAACTTGGATTCAGTTGGTGTGCGGATATGGCCTGAGACTTTGCATTTCCAACAGGCTCATAGATGATGCAATGATTATTGGTCCACAGATCACTTTTAAATAGAAAATATTAGGACTTTGGAAACTATTTTAAGGAGTAGCATTATCTGCCATTTGCATCTAGGGGGTCAAAAGCAGAGTCAGAAAAAAAGGAGACTACTGAAATACATTTGGGGGATAATGGTGATTTGGGCTAAAATAGCTATGGAAGAGTGACAAGAAATGGTTGAATTTTTGATGTAGTTTTCAAATAAATCTGAAAAGACTTTTATGACAAATTAAATTTTTTATGTGATGTAAGAGAGAGGTCAAAGTGACTCCAAGGATTTGGTCCTGGCAAATGAAGTATTATATGAAACTGTAGTTCAGGGGCAAGACAGACATAAATTTAGAAGCAGTGAGGACAGAGATGATACTTCTTGCCATGAGATAAGATGAGATCACCAAGTGAAGGTAGAGAGATATTCTAACATTGAGCCTGGGCATCCTCTGAAACTTAGAAGTCAGGAGATTAGGTAGAACCAGTAAAGGAGATTAAGTGTAAATGGCCTGTGAGGTATGAGAATCAAGAGGATGATGTCTCAGAAGCCAAATCATGACAATTTTTCAAGAAAAGAGTGATCTCGACTTTCCTGGTTGTCTAGTGGTTAAGAACCTGCCTTGCAATACAGGGGACACCAGTTTGATCCCTAGGTCAGGAAGATCCCACATGCTGCTAAGCAACTGAGCCTGTGCTCTAAAGTCTTCGAGCTGCAACTTCCAAGCCCACACGCTGCAACTACTGAAGCCCGCGCACCTTGAGCCTGTGTTCCACAATAAGAGAAGCCGCCACAATGAGTAGCCCATACGCTGCAATGAAGAATAGCACCTGCTCGCGGCAACTAGAGAAAGCCTGCACAGCAACAAAGACCCACCACGGTCAAAAATCAATCCGTCAATCAACCTTTTTTTTTTTTTTTTTAAGAGCGATTCATGTGTTGAATCTGCCAATTAGTTGAGTAAGATGGAGACTGAGAATGGTCATTGGGTTTAGCAAGGTAGGGGCCACAGGTGACCTTGATAAGAGCTATTTTATTGGAATGGTGAATTATAAAACCTGATGGGGGCGGTTAGAAAGAATGAGAAAGGAGGCAGTGAAAACATTGAGTTTTCTATGGTTCTATGGTGATCCCTTGATAAAAGGGAGAACAGGAAAATGCGACATAGCTGGAAGAGAGAAAGCACCATGAGAAGAACTGTTATGAAGGAAATTATTACTTTATGCTGTATGTTGCTAGGCATGGCTCTGCAGAGAAAGAAAAGGGATAATTGCTAGTTGTTCTCAGAGATGTGAGACTGAAGTAGTTAGAGCACAGGTGGAAAGAGTAACTCCGCGCCATGGAAACAGGTGGGAGGGCAGAGCATAAGTGTTTAGATTTAGAGAGTAGGGAGCTACAATGTGAGCTTGCAGGTCTCCAGGGAGTGGAAGGTCTTACTGGTTCAGGTTTTGGTGGGTTTTTTCCTCAATGAAATAGAAAGCATCATTAGATAAGAGGGGATGAAAGGTGCTAGAATTCTGAAGGGAGAGGATAAGTTGTGACATACTTGTCTGAGAGGATGAGAGAAATGCTCAGGAAACACTATCAGATCAGCAGACAACACAATGGTTCGTTTTGAATGGAAGAAGAAAACGTCAACATAGTTTTCCTGTTTTCCAACCACAACATAAACTGTATATATGTTGAGTAGGCAGAGAGTTGGCATTAACAGACTTCTGTCAAACAAATATGTTGCAGGATGAAAAAGGCATGAAAGGTAAGAGTACACAAAAAGAAAAAAATAGATGGAATATGGGATGTAGCCATATAAGGAAAGAGAGTACATAAAAAGATGAGAAATACTGTGAAGGTGACCATTTGATTATATGCCTCTATAATAGCGTCACAGAATTTTGATGTAGATAACAGAGAGAGTAAACCAGTTAATAGATGATAATCACTTCCCTAGTGGCTCAGATGGTAAAGAATTTGCCTGCAATGTGGGAGACCTGGGTTTGATCCCTGGGTTGGGAAAATCCCCTGGAGGAGAGCATGGCAGCCCACTCCAGTATTCTTGCTTGGAAAATCCCCATGGATAGAGGAGCCTGGTGGGCTACAGCCCATGGGGTTGCAAAGAGTCAGACATGACTGAGAAACTAAGCGCAGCACAGGTTATAATCAGAAAGGAGTGCTGAAATCCATATTACCAAGGTTGTGCAGCTTCCCAGGTGGCGCTAGTGCTAAAAGAACCCGCTTGCCAATACAGTCGATGTAAGAGACTCAGGTTCCATTCCTGGGTGGAGAAGATCCCCTGGAGGGCATAGCAGTCCACTCCAGAACTCTTGCCTGGAGAATTCCATGGATAGAGTATCCTGGTGGACTACAGTCCATAAGATCACGAAGAGTCGGACATGACTGAAGTGACGTAGTGGGCACACACAGGTGCACGGAAGGTTGTGTAGTTATCAGCAGTAACATGTCCTAGGATTTTCCATGAGAGGGATGTGGCACAAGCACAGATAAAGATGAGAATATTGCAGAAGACATTAAGGAGCCTAGGGCCCACAGCATTGGAAAGGTCATCTATAGGACACTTAAACCACCAAGGTTTAGGACTAGATGGGAGAAACTCTCCCCAGTTTCAACAGTTGGTCATATATTTATGGCAAAGCTACCCTTTGCGATAACAGGGGTCCAAATACTAAAATAGTCATGAAATGATGGGGTATAGAGGGCTCAAAAAAAAAAATTGCAGGATATCACCTCGGATTTCTACAGATGTACAGAAGAAGTGGAAATGGTCTAGAAATAACAGTAAAGAGTAAGAGTCAGTTCGGTCAGTCAGTTCAGTCGCTCAGTCGTGTCCGACTCCTTGTGACCCCATGAATCGCAGCACGCCAGGCCTCCCTGTCCATCACCAACTCCCGGAATTCACTCAGACTCGCATCCATTGAGTCTGTGATGCCATCCAGCCATCTCATCCTCTGTTGTACCATTATTCTCCTGCCCCCAATCCCTCCCAGCATCAGAATCTTTTCCAATGAGTCAACTCTTCGCATGAGGTGGCCAAAGTACTGGAGTTTCAGCTTTAGCATCATTCCTTCCAAAGAAATCCCAGGGCTGATCTTCAGAATGGACTGGTTGGATCTCCTTGCAGTCCAAGGGACTCTCAAGAGTCTTCTCCAACACCACAGTTCAAAAGCATCAATTCTTCGGCGCTCAGCCTTCTTCACAGTTCAACTCTCACATCCATAAGGACACAGCATTTCTCTTGTCTGAAAGAACTTCAAGGGAAGTGATGATTTAAGAGGAAACCTAAATTCAGTCAGAGCATGAAGGCCAAGAGAACATTCAAAGAAAAGGATGAGGTGGAAGGGATTGGTAATTTGCTGAGGATTGGCCAGAAGTATGAAGCAGATTAATGCAAGGTGGAACTGAAAATTTAGAGTAAACACCAATCATGGAGAACTGAAAATAAGAGAGTGTCAAAAAAACGATCAGGGAATACTAGGAAAAAAATCAGATACAATTATAGAAAACTATCCTGGTGAAATCATCCTCCTGCAATGCAGGAGACCCTGGTTTGATTCCTTGGGCTTCCCTGGTGGCTCGGTCTGTAAAGACTCCACCTGCAGTGTGGGAGACCTGGGTTCGAACCCTGGATTGGGAAGATCCCCTGGAGAAGGGCATGGCAACCTACTCCAGTATTTTTGCCTGGAGAATCCCCATGGACAGAGGAACCTGGTGGGCTACAGTCTTTGAAGTTGCAAAGAGTTGGATGGGACTAAGCATCTAAGCCAAGCACAGCGTCCTGGTAAAATACAAATTTTCAAAGTTAATCCCTTAAAAGAGTAAAGTAAATGATCAATTGCTCTGGAAGTTTTTGGGGGAATCATCAAAGAGGTACCATTAAAAATTTACCAGAGACAAGAGGTTATTCAAACTAGAATTCTTTCTTAAAGAAATCAATATTTTTCCTAAGCTATTATAAGATTTAGGGGAAAAAACAGAAAGCTCTCTAATTTCCTTTACTAAAATTGATTTTTTTTTAAGTCCAAAAAGTTTAAACAAATATTAAGACTACATTTTAAAATATTATGATTACTTTTTAAAATCATATTTTCTTTGCATTTCCAATAAGGGTTTTAAAAATATATGTTTATAAAACCATTACAAAACTCAGGTTTCAGTGCTCACTGTTCAAAAACAAATACTCTAGAGACAAGTGTAGGAAAGGAAAAGGTTGCTTTTCTTTTTTTTGAACTTGTGTCCTGGAACAACTCTGAAGACTGCACTCAGCCATGAAAGATTTTAAAGGGAAAAAAGGAGGGATTGTCCCGATCGCAGGGTGTTCCTCCTTTTTAATTATCATTATCTAATATTCCTTTTGTGTGTCTCCAATCACTCTGTTGTTAACTATTTAGATTTAACTGTGCAAGTGCAGAACTAGTTGCTCAAAACAAATGCCTTTCGTCTTACACATTTCATATCATGAAGATCCATTTACGTCTACTCTTGAGTGATTTTTCTCTGACAGGGTGGTAGCATGCCATATTCTTAGAATTTGTATATCCCCCAATTTTTCATCCTAACTAGTGGAGAATCGGAGAAGGAAATGGCAACCCACTCCAGTATTCTTGGAGAATCCCAGGGACAGGGGAGTCTGGTGAGCTGCCATCTATGGGGTCGCACAGAGTTGGACACGACTGAAGCGACTGAGCAGCAGCAGCAGCAGCCGTGGAGAATATCATGCCCGAAGATTCCTAGGTTGGAGTCATCTCTTCTCATCAGTCCTAAGGGACTTTTCCCACTGCCTCTAGCTTTTATTGCTGCTACTGAGAAGCCTGATACAAAATCATTTTTCCTTTTGAAGAGTTTTCATGGTTATTGGAAACTTGTATATGTTTTCCTCTTCATTTTAGAGTTCAAAAATTTTACCAGGATATCCCTAGGTACATGTGATTATTATTATTTTTTAAATCCTTCCTTCCTGGATCTCAGTAAGCCCTTCTAATCTATTGATTCAAGTAATTCTTGAGATGGGTTGAAATTTCTTCTCACTCCTCTTCCTTCTCTTCTTTAAATTAGAGCCTTTCTTCCATATACTCATTTATCTTTTCTGGAATTCCCATTAAGTCTATGCTCTGTTTATTAAATCTGTCTTCCAATTCTTTTACATATTCCCTGATGGTTGGGATACCTTTGTGTTTTTCCCCTGCATTTTGAGAAACTAAGTTCTCTACAAGCATTTTGGTTCTCAATAATTTCAATTCTTTTTTAATATTCATTTATTAAACATTTAAGTTGAAAATCAGTCCTTTGAGAGGCTATAATTGAATGTCTTTAAGCACACTTAATTTTCCTTAGAGAAGTTAATGTCTTTTGTTTCCATACATAGATATATTTACAATAGGGTCTTTAAAAAACTTCTAGCTACTTCTTGAGCAGCAGTACTCCCTTGTGTACTAGTGAGAGGACAGCAGTTTCTCTTGCTATGGGCTAATCTGGAAGGTTGTCAGTCCCCTATTTGGGTCCAAGAAGGACCCTGTGCTCTATTCTCCTTTAAGCTATGAAGCCTCCTAGTTTCCAATTTCAGGAGCGGAGAGGTTTCAGTCCACTGTGAAACTCCCCTGGCTTAGAAGGTGAGGCTAATAGCACATCCTTAGAAGAATAATCAAGAAAAATGGTATTACTGTTGTTTTGTTAATTTCTTTTTAAAATCTGTATTATGCACCAAGATCATCCCAGGATCAAGAACCTCTTTTCTTTCTCTAAAATGTGAATAATATTTCTGAGAGAAAATTATACATGTAAAATGCAAAAAATAAAGTTAAATGCCCTGTGAAAAATATATGCAATTGATAGATGAATATGTTCCCACATCTTCCTCTTCTTCTCAGGTCAAGTTTAAAAAAGATTTATCTTCTAGTTTAAGCCAGGCAAATATATACACTTTCATATATATGAATTTATTTTATTTCCACAAAAAGACTCATGAACAAGCAATATTCTTTAGAGATAAAAATGTTAACAGAGTTTCTATAAAGGTTTTACAAAATTCAGATTCAGATCTTTCATTCCAAGTCCAGTGTGTTTTCCACTATTCCACAGAATTGCCCTTACAATGTAATACCATGCCCTCTAGCTTCAGAGAACATCGATTTAAGGGCTGTCCATTCTGAAAGCATTTATTAATATACATCTTTTGCAAGTCATATCATTTCTTACTTAAGGACACACAATGAATTTATGCTTGACTTTATGAAAACAATTTCTGTTGACTAGTTTAAATATTTTCTTCTGCCAGAATATCAGTGCTACATAATCTCCCATCTTCTTTTTTTTTCTCTAATGCCAGAAAATTCAATTCAGTAAAATTAAGGTCTAATTATGACAATCAAATCATCTTGAGTAACTAATAACACTGAATCCCTTTACTTCCTAAATTTAAGGAATCTTCTCTTTCTCACATTTTTTTCTTGAAAGCATCATCAAATAACTTTGAATAAATAAATAATAAATAAAAATGAGTTGTCACTTTCTGCAATTTTGACAGATATTTTAAGTGGCTCTGAGTCCATGGGGTGGCTGAAGTTCGGACATGACCGAGCGACTTCACTTTGACTTTTCACTTTCATGCATTGGAGAAGGAAATGGCAACCCACTCCAGTGTTCTTGCCTGGAGAATCCCAGGGATGGGGGAAGCTGGTGGGCTGCCGTCCATGGGGTCACACAGAGTTGGACATGACTGAAGTGACTTAGCAGCAGCAGCAGCAGCAGCAGGGTCCAAAACTTACACACCAGCCAGGTTAGCTATATAACTTGGGGGGCAACTTGGGTCATAGATGAGGAGTAAAACAAACAGATAACTAAGCTGATTTCCTTAAGAAATTAAGGAAAATTTGCTAGGGTTGGAGAAAGGTGATTTGGGGAGGAGAGACAAGGGAGAAGAGGTTGAATTAGAGGGGGGAAAATATAATAAACACTGGAAGTGTTGAGCTCAGATAGAAGAGATGAACAGTGAAGATCCCTCAGGAGATCTCAAGCACACATTTAGTCCAATAACCCTTGATGTAGAGTTCAGAGACTGACATGGGTGTACACTCATCAGCCAGCATCCTTTAACTCTCCTCTGCTCCTGTCCCTAGACTTATTAATATATCCCTTGGCTCTTCATTACTGAAGTCACATCAGCACTGCTCTAGCAGAGTCACTAGCCACAGCATCCCTTTGGAATATGGAAACTCCTGTCTCCTTGCCACTGTGATCTGCTACTTCTATTTTCTTGTTCTAAATACAGGCTGTTATAACTTTCTATCTGTTTTGTGCTGGTCTCAGCCTATCAATAACCAATGATTTGACTGGACCATCCTTAGGTTCTTATTTTGATGGCAACAAAATTTACCCATTTTACAGGGAGCTCTAGAGCTGGGAGAGCCCTTTAGAGTTGCCCAAGGTTGGAACAAGGACTTGACCCTGCACAAAGGGGTCATATCTTTGGGAAATCAGCTCAGTTCATTCACTCAGTCATCTCCAACTCTTTGTGACCCCATGGACTACAGCACAACAGGCTTCCCTGTTCATCACCGACTCCCAGAGCTTACTCAAACTCATGCCCATCAAGTCGGTGATGCCATCCAACCATCTCACCCTCTGCCGTCTCCTTCTCCTCCCACCTTCAATCTTTCCCAGCATCAGAGTATTTTCAAATGAATCAGTTCTCTGCATCAGTTGGCCAAAGTATTGGAATATTCACCTTCCATGAATATTCAGGATTGATTGATTTCCTTTAGGATAGACTGGTTTGATCTCCTTGCAGTACAAGGGACTCTCAAGAATCTTCTCCAACACCACAGTTCAAAAGCATCAGTTCTTCGATGCTCAGATTTCTTTATAGTCCAACTCTCACATCCATACATGACTACTGGAAAAACCATAGCTTTGACTAGATGGACCTTTGTTGGCAAAGCAATGTCTCTGCTTTTTAATATACTGTCTAGGTTGATCATAGCTTTTCTCCTAAGGACCAAGCATCTTTTAATTTCATGGCTGCAGTCACCATCTGCAGTGATTTTGGAGCCCCCCCCAAAAAAAGTCAGCCACTGTTTCCACTGTTTCCCCATCTATTTGCCATGAAGTGATAAGACCAGATGCCATGAGCTTAGGTTTTTGAATGTTAAGTTTTAAGCCAACTTTTTCATTCTCCTATTTCACTTTCATTAAGAGGCTCTTTAGTTCTTCATTTTCTGTCATAAGGGTGGTGTCATCTGCACATCTGAGGTTTCTGATATTTCTCCCGAGAATCTTGATTCCAGTTTGTACTTCATCCAGCCCAGCATTTCTGTATATAAGTTAAATAAGCAGGGTGGCAATACACAGCCTTGATGTACTCCTTTCCCAATTTGGAACCAGTCTGTTGTTCCATGTCCTATTTCAACTGTTGCTTCTTGACCTACATAAAGATTTCTCAGGAGGCAGGTCAGATGGTCTGGTATTCCCATCTCTTGAAGAATTTTCCACAGTTTGTTGNAGAGGGGGGAAAATATAATAAACACTGGAAGTGTTGAGCTCAGATAGAAGAGATGAACAGTGAAGATCCCTCAGGAGATCTCAAGCACACATTTAGTCCAATAACCCTTGATGTAGAGTTCAGAGACTGACATGGGTGTACACTCATCAGCCAGCATCCTTTAACTCTCCTCTGCTCCTGTCCCTAGACTTATTAATATATCCCTTGGCTCTTCATTACTGAAGTCACATCAGCACTGCTCTAGCAGAGTCACTAGCCACAGCATCCCTTTGGAATATGGAAACTCCTGTCTCCTTGCCACTGTGATCTGCTACTTCTATTTTCTTGTTCTAAATACAGGCTGTTATAACTTTCTATCTGTTTTGTGCTGGTCTCAGCCTATCAATAACCAATGATTTGACTGGACCATCCTTAGGTTCTTATTTTGATGGCAACAAAATTTACCCATTTTACAGGGAGCTCTAGAGCTGGGAGAGCCCTTTAGAGTTGCCCAAGGTTGGAACAAGGACTTGACCCTGCACAAAGGGGTCATATCTTTGGGAAATCAGCTCAGTTCATTCACTCAGTCATCTCCAACTCTTTGTGACCCCATGGACTACAGCACAACAGGCTTCCCTGTTCATCACCGACTCCCAGAGCTTACTCAAACTCATGCCCATCAAGTCGGTGATGCCATCCAACCATCTCACCCTCTGCCGTCTCCTTCTCCTCCCACCTTCAATCTTTCCCAGCATCAGAGTATTTTCAAATGAATCAGTTCTCTGCATCAGTTGGCCAAAGTATTGGAATATTCACCTTCCATGAATATTCAGGATTGATTGATTTCCTTTAGGATAGACTGGTTTGATCTCCTTGCAGTACAAGGGACTCTCAAGAATCTTCTCCAACACCACAGTTCAAAAGCATCAGTTCTTCGATGCTCAGATTTCTTTATAGTCCAACTCTCACATCCATACATGACTACTGGAAAAACCATAGCTTTGACTAGATGGACCTTTGTTGGCAAAGCAATGTCTCTGCTTTTTAATATACTGTCTAGGTTGATCATAGCTTTTCTCCTAAGGACCAAGCATCTTTTAATTTCATGGCTGCAGTCACCATCTGCAGTGATTTTGGAGCCCCCCCCAAAAAAAGTCAGCCACTGTTTCCACTGTTTCCCCATCTATTTGCCATGAAGTGATAAGACCAGATGCCATGAGCTTAGGTTTTTGAATGTTAAGTTTTAAGCCAACTTTTTCATTCTCCTCTTTCACTTTCATTAAGAGGCTCTTTAGTTCTTCATTTTCTGTCATAAGGGTGGTGTCATCTGCACATCTGAGGTTTCTGATATTTCTCCCGAGAATCTTGATTCCAGTTTGTACTTCATCCAGCCCAGCATTTCTGTATATAAGTTAAATAAGCAGGGTGGCAATACACAGCCTTGATGTACTCCTTTCCCAATTTGGAACCAGTCTGTTGTTCCATGTCCTATTTCAACTGTTGCTTCTTGACCTACATAAAGATTTCTCAGGAGGCAGGTCAGATGGTCTGGTATTCCCATCTCTTGAAGAATTTTCCACAGTTTGTTGTGATCCACACAATCAAAGGCTTTGGCACAGTCAATAAAGCAGAAGTAGATGTTTTTCTGGAACTCTTGCTTTTTTCAATGATCCAACGGATGTTGGCAATTTGATCTCTGGTTTCTCTGCCTTTTCTAAATCTAGCTTGAACATCTGGAAGTTCATGGTTCACATACAGTTGAAGCCTGGCTTGGAGAATTTTGAGCATTACTTTGCTAGTGTGTGAGGTGAGTGCAGTTATGAAGTAGTTTGAACATTCCTTGGCATTGCTTTTCTTTGGGATTGGAATGAAAGCTGACCTTTTCCAGTCCTGTGGCCCTGTTAAGTTTTCCAAATTTACAATGCCAAAGAATGTTCAAACTACCATACAATTGCACTCATCTTTGGGAGATGGAGGAGGAGAAAGTGATGGAAAAATGTGTTACCAATAAATCTTTTTGCTCTTTTATCTGTGACTTGCCTTTTTCAATGGCAATTTCCATGTCGTTTCTCCCAAATTTTAAGGGCAAAAAATAAAATATGCCATCCTAGATAAGTGCCAGACTGATTTCCTTCCACAGTGCCACAAGTAGGAAAGTGCTCAAAAGGGACAACAAAGTCAGAAAAGATCATTAGTCAATGACGGTGTCTTCCATATTGTATTCATTCTAATACTCACAATCAAAGGGTACACATCCCCATTGACCCATAGCAGAGGCTTTGAATTTATCACCTCCTCTTTCTTGAATTAGACCTTTGGAGACCTAAACAAATAATATAACAAAATGGAACTTAGTATAGAAAGTCACTCTCAAAGAGCAGTATTGCATTCTCTGTCAAGATTTGCTCATTACTCCTAATTTAGAAATCTACACTCCATCTTCAAAGTCTGCATAGACACAGACTACACCACAGAAATGAGCACTACTAAAACAATATTTTCCTCCATAGCAAATCGAGCATAGGTTCACAGTTAGAGGCAGTCTTACTCAAATGATTTCTGGTAATGGCACTTTAAATTGCATGAATGCTTTTAAATCTGGGACAAGCTATGTGACTTTGGGCAAATCAATCTTAAAAGACACTGGGGGAAAGGGAGAAGCAGAAAGTTAATACCTGTTCTGTACGACAACCAGGTTTGTTCTAACGATGAACTGTGTTAAAGCAAACAAACAAACATAAAACCAAAATCTTAGGTATGTGATTTGCTCAACGATACTACAGTATAATGGAGGGATTCTTAAACTGAGTGTGCATTGGAATTACTTGTAGTACTTCAAATGAGATTTACAGGCTGTATTGCAAGAGATTCTGATTCAGTAATTCTGGGATGGAGCCCAGAAATCACCATTTGTAAAAACTACTCAGACAATTCAGATATAAGTAGTTCAGACCCACATGTGCAGAAATATTGGGAGCAGCATAATTGTGGCACCCATGTTGCCTTCCTCACTCTGTTGCTTATTGGTACATGGCCATGGAAAATGGTGCTCAATGGTCCCGAGCCTCAGTTTCATCACATGAACATCTGGAATTAAATGGATCTTACTTGAAAGAACTGCACTAAGAAATGAAAAAGATATTCTTTTTGAGATGCAAACCACTCTGTAAATGATTGTTAGTGGAAATTTATGTCGTTATACCTGCAAAAAGGGAGTTTAGCAGGAATAGGTGGATATATGGTTAAAGTGATACAGCTCTGGAAAGGTTAGTGAGAAAAAGGCAGAAAAAGAACATAGATGACGTTCTTCTTGGAAAGGTAAGAGTAAATAGTGACACAATGAACTAAAGTCTGGTTCTCCTCAAATTTGTTTACTTCCAACAGTGTTCATTTTAATAACATTCCAGGACTATTCCTATTTCTGTATAGGAGTCATGACTTAACAGTGATGCATCTTTCATGATAAGCAGCATAAAAAGTGCAGTTTTTGCTCCATTGTAAGTTTCCACTAGTATATTCTGCCTGAAGTTTAAGACTAACAGTATCTATATACTCACCAGGATGAATCAGTTATGATCAAGTACAAAAAATGGCTTCCAGCTCTGATTAAATCAACCCTCCATTATTCCTATCTCTAAAGTGAAAGTCTCTCAGTCATGCCTGACTCTTTGTGACCCCATGGACTATATAGTCCATGGAATTCTCTAAGCCAGAATACTGGAGTGGGTAGCCTTTCCCTTCTCCAGGGGATCTTCCCAATCCANTTATTCCTATCTCTAAAGTGAAAGTCTCTCAGTCATGCCTGACTCTTTGTGACCCCATGGACTATATAGTCCATGGAATTCTCTAAGCCAGAATACTGGAGTGGGTAGCCTTTCCCTTCTCCAGGGGATCTTCCCAATCCAGGGATTGAACCCAGGTCTCCCACATTGCAGGAGGATTCTTTACTAGCTGAGCCACAAGAGAAGTCCACCCCTATCTCTAACAATCACCAAGATTAAGTAAGTTAAAATTCATAATACATCTGGCATATATTTAAAATCAAAAACACAATCACTTTAATCTTGTACCTTTCGCCATGTGGAGACTGTTCAGATTTCTCTGTTCAATCACTACCACCCAGCTTTGCAGGTGATGAAAGCTTTCTTCCAATTACTTAGCTAGCCTTAACATTTATTGAGCATATTCAAGGATATAAAGCTATATGGAATTGAACTTGGTAGGAAAGGGTGGTTAAAGATATACTCATAACACCCTCAGTAAGGCCTTATAGAACCACAAGATCTAACCTTGAGAAGTTCTACAAAACTGTCCATTATAGCTTGTAAACTGTGCATCTGAATAAGAAAAACATGTATTTCACTGTCAGGAGAATGCACAACTTGACTGAGTCTCTTCCTAGACTTGTTCATCGCACTGGAGTTATTAACGGGCTGTTGATTTTTCTCCCTCCACACAGCCTGTTGAGGAAAACTAGCAGAGGTACCTCCTGCTCAGTAAGAATCAAGCTAAGGGTTATTATCTATAAAAATGAGATGCTGGAAAAGTTTTGACAACATTTAGCACTAACTAGCGGAGAAGGCAATGGCACCCCACTCCAGTGTTCTTGCCTGGAAAATCCCACGGTCGGGGGAAGCCTGGTGGGCTGCTGTCTATGGGGTCACACAGAGTCAGACACGACTGAAGAGACTTAGCAGTAGCAATAGCAGCAGCATTAACTAGCGAGCACCACTCAGAACACAAAGCAAGTTACAATTATATGAAACATTTAAAAGTTTGTGTCCCAAATCTCATCTCAGATTACTCTGTCATTAAGTGCAGTGCTGGACTAGCACACCAACTATTAATAGTACTTCCTTCTCTGCAAACAATGACACCTTGGAAAACATTCTTTCAGAAAATCACTGAAGAAAGTTGGATCGTTTTTTAGGGGCACTGGTGTATAACCCATTAGAAGAAAACAATATCATGATGCAGAGAAAATAGGAATTGCATATAAAGCCACTGTTGGTTCTAAAATTGTCATATTAAAAATTCATTCATTTTCTTTCTCTATACCGAAATCAGGAAACCAAGTCTTGTGTTTGAAAGTGAATGGTAGTCACTCAATCGTGTCCTACTCTTTGTGATCCCATGGACTGTAGACCATCAGGCTGCTCAGTCCATGGGACTCTACAGCCAAGAATACTGGAGTGGGTTGCCATTTCCTTTCCCAGGGGATCTTCCCAAACCAAGGATTAAACCTACATCTGTGTCTTCTGAATTGGCAGGCAGATTCTTTATTGTCTGAGCCACTAGAGAAGCCCTTGTGCTTACTGAGGAGTAATTAAGACTGTAAAAGGACCCAATGCTTGGCAATTGGCACGTGGTAGGAAATCAATCAATAGTTCTGCACTCTAGAAATAAATTATTTTTGCCTTTGATTTGTCAAATTGCCATATTTATAGTAATAGATCTGTTGACAGCTTGCACAAACAGGTAAATGTTATTAATTGGAATTAATTTAACAGGTCATAGTCAGTTGAATGGATCAAACAACTTCTCAAGGATGATGACGACCAGTGTTCCAACTCCAGGAGAGAAATCACAAAGTGTACTCATGACCAAGTCATTGGATTGCCCTGAAAAAGTCCTTATTGTGTTATAAATTGGAAATTGTGCTTTATAAGAGCCTATACAATATATAAAAGTGTTTTTACAGATAATTTTTACAAACATTTACATTTTTTTTCAAGAACCATTAGCCTGCGAATAAGTGTATTTAACCCATTAATTGCCCAAACTTCTTTAGCCTTCTTAATCAAGAATGAGACATTAGAGTGAGCAGAGTCTGGTTTCAGATTGCTGTGCTTAATCCTGATTCTGCTCACTTACTAGCTGTAACACTTTATAATGTTCATTTCTGCTAACTATGCCTCAGTTTCACCATTTGTAAAGTGCACCTAATGAGAACACTGTTGAAAGGATCAATTATTTGCACTAGTTCATTAACTTAATTAATAACGTGGACTTCCCAGGTGGCATTAGTGGTAAAGAACCCACCTGCCAATGCAGGAGACATGAGAGATGTGGGTTTGATCCCTCAGTCAGGAAGATCCCCTGGAGAAGAAAATGGCACCTCACTCCATCATTCTTGCCTAGAGAATCCCAAGGACAGAGGGGCCTGGTAGGCTATAGTCCATAGGGTCACAGAGTCAGACATGACTGAAGCTGCTTAGCACAATCATATTCACGCTCAAAGTCTCTAAAAAGGAGAACAAAGCATTTATAAATGTTAGTTATTATGGTTATTCATGGTGATGGTGGTTTAGTTGCTAAGTCCTGGTGGTTTAGTTGCTACGTCCTGTCTGAGTCTTGCGATCCATGCATTGTAGCCCTAGGCTCCTTTGCCCGTGGAATTCTCCAGGCAGGAATACTGGAGTGGGTAGCCCTTCTCTTCTCCAATGGATCTTCTAGACCCGAGAATCAAACTCAAGTCTCCTGCATTATAGATAGTCTTCTGCATTGCAGTTGGGTGCTTTACTGCTAAGATAGTTATACGTGATTTATTTTAATACAGAAATAACTTGTTTCTCCCACGAGCATATATATAATTGAAATAAATTGAGGGAAGGCAAGTCAAAATGTATATATGAATTCATGATCCACAACTTGATTTTGATCAGTTCCATCTTTTGGTTTTCATTTTACTAGACTTGAAGTCTCAGAGACATATTTTGGAAAAACAAAACAAAACGTATTTTGAGGATACCTTTATTATATTTCAGAATAATCAACCCATAGCTATATAAGGATTTTTGTGGGATCATTTGGGTTAATTGTTTGTCAATTTTCTCAGCTTATAAAGAGTGGTTTTTGCTTTCCTTGGTCATAAGTTCCCAATTCCCTTTAGAGTTTGCATCCAAGTGCTCAGTTGTCACCTTGATTCCTCCTCTTCCTTATATTCCACCTCTAATCCATTAACCCTGATACTTTAGTATTTCTGTTTCATCTGTTAACAGTCTCTTCTCTCTCCAGAGCTACCATCTTACTCAAGCTGATAATATCTTTCTCCTTTATCTCCAGTCATATTCACCTATATTCTTTAGATATTCAGGGCTTTTGTATTTGCTGTTCCTATGCCTGGAATAATTCCTATTTGAACATCTCACCGAGTTGTCACTTTCTCAGCTATGTTATGGGCTGAATTGCACCTCTCTACAATTCATATGTTGAAGCCCTAGTTCCACATGTGATGGATGGATTTGGACACAAGGCCTTTAAAAGGCAATTAGATTTAAATAAGATCAGGAGAGTGGTGCCCTCATGATTGGTTTAGTGCCCTTATTTTAAAAAGCCACCAGAGAATTTGTTCTCTCTCTTTTCCCACAATGTGTTGCTATTTGTTGCTTCTGTTGTAAGTCATGTCTGTCTTTTTTGCAACCTCATGGACTGTAGCCTGCCAGGCCAGGCTCCTCTATCTATAGGATTTTCCAGAGAAGAATGCTGGAGTGTGTTGCCATTTCCTACTCTGGGGATCTTCCTGACCCACAAATTGGTCTTGTGTTTCCTGCATTGGCAGGCAGATTCTTTACCACTGAGCTGCCTGGGAAGCCTCTCCCCACCATGTGAGGTCATAGCCAAAAAGCAACCATCTGCAAGCCAGGAACAGAGCTCTCATGTGAAACTGACCATGCTGAGCGCTCTGATCTCAGATCTCCTGCCTCCAGAATCATGAAGAAATAAATTCCTCTTAAGTCATCCAGTCCATGGTATTTTGTTATGACAGCTCAGGATGACTAAAACAGTTTCTTGTACAGCATATATCACAATCCAGATTTATCATGTTTATTTGTTCAGCAGATCAACCCTGAATATTCATTGGGACTGATGCTGAAGTTCCAATAATTTGGCCAAACGATGTGAAGAGCCAACTCATTGGAAAAGACCCTGATGCTGGGAAAGATTGAGGGCAGGAAGAGAAGGGGGCAACAGAGGATGAGATGGTTGGATGGCATCATCAACTCAATGGACATGAATTTGAGCAAACTCTGGGAGATAGTGAAGGACAGGGAAGCCTAGAGTGCTACAGTCCCTATGGTAACAAAGAGTTGGACACAACTTAGCAACTGAAAAACGTAAAGCCCAGAGCTTTGTTGTCTTATTCCCTGCTCTACCCAGCAGCTAGAACATTGAAGGACATGCACATAGTAGATACTAAAGAAGAGTCTTTGAATAAATGAGCAAAGATGTGTAGATGAGACACTTTTCCAGATGTGACATCTTTCCTTCAAGGAACATTACTTGTGGCGTGAAATACCAAAGTTTTGTGAAAATTTAGTTTATAACCGACTGAGTTACAGATTGCACCCCATTCCATTTCTAGGCAAAGAGAAACACACCTCAGACAACTAGTTGCATACTAAAACTGTCCTAAAGTGTAGAATCTACACGTGAGTCTCAATACACTGTGGCTAGGATATTATTCTCAGAGCAGGGAGGCCCAATTTGGCAGTGTAAGTCTTTTCATTTTCCTCTGGAATCCAGACATGACTAAATACTTCTGGAAGACTAATGAAAATAGGTATATCAGTTTACTTGCTTTGGGAACTGAGAGTAAAGCCCTTGGGGGAAAATGTTAACCTAAGGGAATACAAGACTGAGGTTCATAGTTTAGACAAAGGAAAAGCTAATGACAAAAGGGAAGAGCCACTTGGGGTTGGATATAAAGTTTCTAACCCCCTCCTAAGGACAAAGGAAAGGAGAACATGTCAAAAATCCAAAGGCACCTTGAAGGGCTACTTCATTAATATACAGTGGAACACCTGTAACAGACTGATAGCAGTTTCTTAGTGAAATACAGTAGAGACAGTGGGAGCAAAAGGCAGCCCTTCTCTGTAGCCTGTGATGAGTGTGGTTTGTAGGACCATGAAGGGTGGATTTCCCATTTGTAATGCTTGCTGGAGCACAGTGCAAACCCAGCATTTCCACTGACCAGAAGAGCAAACATCCAAAGTGGAGATACCACAGAGGGGGACATCCTGTCTCGGTGACTTTACTCATCTTTGGCCTCAATGGCAGCAATCATTTCATCAATGCAGAGCAGGACATGGCAGCTGAGAAACAGACCCCAAAGACTCTTGGATCATTGCAGGTTTAATTAAGGGAACCTGTTAAGAATGGAGAATTGATTCTATTGTTACAATTCTAATTTTTAGCTCCAGGCTATTGTAGTAGATATTGCATTTCTGGCACAGAACATCAATCTTTACTGAGACTTTGGTCCTAAATCTTGGCAATACATGGCTGCTTAATAAATCAGCTCTGATATTCTATCTTACATGTTGACTACCCTAAAAATATTCATATAGTGCTTTAGAGTGTACAAAGTCAATCCACCCAGCAACTCAGTAAAAGGGATAAACTTTGGGGTTTAGTGAAAGAATTCAGTAAGCCCAAAGGGAAGAGCCATTAACTTCATTTTAATTCTTAGTTCTTCTTCATCAGACTGAGAAATTTAGTGCTTAAAGGCAAAATTTCTCATGGTGCTCAGAAAATGCAAATGATCTCTCACTTGTCTCCCCCAGTGTCCTAGAGTACCATTCGAGATCTCAGGAGAAGACAGAGAATTCAGTGAGATACACTAGCATCAATGGGAGGCTCTCCTCTCTTCCCACCCCCTGCCTCCATTTCATTCAGGCCTGGCCCCTGAGCAACCTTCAACAGATCATTCTGAAGAACAAACAGAAGAAAGCTGAAGTTAGGCACAGAGGCCTTCTGTCAAAAAGAAACTATATTCAAGCTCAGCCTATCTTATCTTGACTTTGTAAAAGTGATATAAATATAAAATGTTAAACCAACCTGACCCTTGATGTTCACATGTTACAGAGAGTATTATACAAAATATTGTTTTCATTCTGGCACTAAAATTTTTTTTAAATGCACATGTTTTCACTAATTGAAAGGAGGGACTGAAAAATTATTATATATGTAATTTTGCCCAAAAAGGAGAAGTGTAGCATCTAAGTCCATGGTTTTCTCCAATTTTATTAGGATCTTCCATTGTACAGATGAGAAAATTAAAGATAAAACAGATTTTATACTCAAGAAATGACAAAACCATGCCTCTATATTCAGAATTATCTTCCTCGTTTTAGGAGAGAATCGATTTAGAACTCCAAGCTAGCTCAGTTTTTCCCTCAGACTGTTTTCCCCAAAGGAATATGACATTAGGCATTGAGTTGCTCTCTTCTCAAATTGTCATTAATTTTTTTTTTTTTTTTTTGCCTAAGCATCAGAGCACCAACTGGCTTTTCAGTTCCACTAGTCCATCAATGTGTCCTTATTTCTATAGCAAGGGTTTCATCTTTAGTCCAATCTACGTCTAGTGCTGACATTCTGATAAGTCTAGAATACTTGGGCATGGCACTAACGGAAGTCTCTTCACAGGGTCTGAGAAGCCTCCTGGAAACATATTCATAAAAAGGGGAAAAGGAAGCAGGCATGACACACCTCAATAAAGCCTTTGTCTTTGAAAGAGAACAAGCATTTTGAGTACATAGTGGCTGTCACTCAAATACATCTCCAGCCCAGTTGCATGTCTAGAGAAAAAGAAAATGATACCAAAAACTGAAGGAGCAGTTTAACATACAAATTCTGGAAGTGTTGTGTGCAGGCAATGCTGCTTGGGGACCCCTCTGACAAATTCTAACACAAGGGAAGAGTCGTTCCAGCCCCTGTACTTTTATCTACTGTGAGCCAGAGTGCACTGGCAATGATGCCTGGGGGAGCAATGGAAGAGTTTGCTAGAAGATTATTGTGCCCAGAGGGATCTTTGGAACCTAGTGGAGAAATAGCAAAGNCTGAAAAATTATTATATATGTAATTTTGCCCAAAAAGGAGAAGTGTAGCATCTAAGTCCATGGTTTTCTCCAATTTTATTAGGATCTTCCATTGTACAGATGAGAAAATTAAAGATAAAACAGATTTTATACTCAAGAAATGACAAAACCAGGCCTCTATATTCAGAATTATCTTCCTCGTTTTAGGAGAGAATCGATTTAGAACTCCAAGCTAGCTCAGTTTTTCCCTCAGACTGTTTTCCCCAAAGGAATATGACATTAGGCATTGAGTTGCTCTCTTCTCAAATTGTCATTAATTTTTTTTTTTTTTTTTTGCCTAAGCATCAGAGCACCAACTGGCTTTTCAGTTCCACTAGTCCATCAATGTGTCCTTATTTCTATAGCAAGGGTTTCATCTTTAGTCCAATCTACGTCTAGTGCTGACATTCTGATAAGTCTAGAATACTTGGGCATGGCACTAACGGAAGTCTCTTCACAGGGTCTGAGAAGCCTCCTGGAAACATATTCATAAAAAGGGGAAAAGGAAGCAGGCATGACACACCTCAATAAAGCCTTTGTCTTTGAAAGAGAACAAGCATTTTGAGTACATAGTGGCTGTCACTCAAATACATCTCCAGCCCAGTTGCATGTCTAGAGAAAAAGAAAATGATACCAAAAACTGAAGGAGCAGTTTAACATACAAATTCTGGAAGTGTTGTGTGCAGGCAATGCTGCTTGGGGACCCCTCTGACAAATTCTAACACAAGGGAAGAGTCGTTCCAGCCCCTGTACTTTTATCTACTGTGAGCCAGAGTGCACTGGCAATGATGCCTGGGGGAGCAATGGAAGAGTTTGCTAGAAGATTATTGTGCCCAGAGGGATCTTTGGAACCTAGTGGAGAAATAGCAAAGTCCCAAGGGGGCTTAATTTTCTGTGAGAACACATACAGCAGTCCTTTGGGTTTCTTAGAACTACTTGAGGGTGAATATTGCAGGAGTTGAATCTACAAGTGGGTAAAACAGCCAATGAAATTCATTTATAATAGTTATATTTTAAAATTATAAACAAGAAAGTGTGTGTGTGCTCAGTTGCCCCAGTTGTGTCTGACTTTTTTTGACCCCAAGGACTGTAGCCCACCAGGCTCCTGTACTCATGAGATTCTCCAGGCAAGAATAATGGAGTGGGTTGCCATGTCCTTCTCCAGGGAATCTTCCCAACCCAGAGATGGAACTTGTGTCTCCTGCATTGACAGGGGGATTCTTTACCACTAGTGCCACCTGGGGAAATCTTTCCCTACTTTCACTTCCATCTTATGAGTACTTAGATGAAGGCAGAATGGGGGAAGGATAGATATCAGGGTAGAGATCAGAAATGAGGCACTCTGTACTCTGGAAAAACTGGCAGAACAGGCCTTCAGATAAATATTTTCAGAGGAAATTTTTTATGAACCTGGTTTCTTGCATCTACCCATACTGAGAAAAACACTAAAACCATTAACTAAGATTCCTGTTCCTCATAACTAGCAGCAACCTTCTCCTGAGATGTGAGTTTGGTTGCAGGTACCCTTTTTGCCAAAATCACATATATACTGACCGTCCCCCTTACCTCTTCTGAAGTTTTTCAGAGCTTTGTAAAAGGTTGTCTCCCAGGCTATAGTAGTCAGTAATCACTGAATCAACTTGACTCAGTTTTTATGTTGTGGGTTGTTTTGTTCATCAGCCTTTAAGGAGATAACACACCCCCAAGCCATGGTGGGTTCAAAACGTCAGAACCTTCCCAGATAAAATGTGAAACTGGTCCTCATGCATGGCATGCAAAGAGAGTCCCAAGAAAGAGACAGACCATTCCAGATTGGAAGTTGGCAGGTTTGATAAGCAAGGTAGCTTACATATGAGACTGGCCCTGGGCAGCCAAGAGATCAACAGATTTCCACTCAGGTAGCTGCCAGAATTTTAAAGGTTTATATAGAGGCCTTGATGGGATTCAGTCACATACACCATCGGGATAGTTTCAACAAGGTGTTACTCCCTAAAGTCTGCATCCTTGAAAATAGCTTCCACTGTGGGAACGGTGGACAGAATATATCCTTTAACACCAGGCGACGAGGTGAGGATTGCCCAGCTAGGTCCAGCTTTTCAGTCAACTCGTGGTCATGTCCTCTTGATGACCTCCTTCTGCAGCCACAATCTTCTAAGGTTTTTAATAAGAACATACTTTGGCCATCTGATACGAAGAGCGGACTCATTAGAAAAAACCCTGATGCTGGGAAAGACTGAAGGCAGGAGGAAACGGGGACAAAAGAGGACGAGATGCCTGGATGACATCACTGACTCAATGAACATGAGTTTGAGCAATCTCCAGGAGATGGTGAAGGACAGGAAAGCCTGGCAAACTGAAGTCCATGGGGTTGCAAAGAGTCAGACATGACTGAGCAGCTGAACAACAATTGTAATAAATGCGGTTGCCTGTATCCACTGCATGTCCATGCAATTTCAGGGTTCTGTGATACCTCCTAGTTCCCGAACCCATTTCTTCTATTAGGGTTTTAGCCAATTGTAGAAATGAAAATTAAATGTAAGTAAAATAATAAAGCAATAGGTAGGAACCTAATTCAAAACATTCCATCTGATTCTAATCTCAGTTCAGTTCAGTCGGTCAGTCATGTCTGAATGTCTCAGCCACTGGAGAAGCCCTCCTCTAATCTATTACCAAGTAAATCAGCCAACATATTCTCCTTACCTAATAGGAAATGATGGAATTTTAAAGTATTCTTAGCATATTTGTGTGTGTTATGTCAATCTGTAGTGAAGTGAAAGTTGCTCAGTTGTGTCCAATTCTTTGCGACCTCATGGACTATAGAGTCCATGGAACTCTCCAGGTCAGAATACTGGAGTGGGTAGCCTTTCCCTTTTCCAAGGGGTCTTCCCAACCCAAGGATCGAACCCAGGTCACCTGTGTTGCAGGCAGATTTTTTTTCCAACTGAGCTACAGGGAAGCCCAAAATTCAACGTTCAAAAAATGAAGATCATGGCATCCACTCCCATCACTTTATGGTAAATAGATGAGGAAACAATGAGACTTTTTTTTGGTTGGGGGGGGGCCTCCAAAATCACTGCATATGGTGACTGCAACCATGAAATTAAAAGACACTTGCCCCTTGGAAGAAAAACTATGACTAACATATATAGCATATTAAAAAGCAGAGACATTATTTTGCCGACAAAGGTCTGTCTAATCAAAGCTATGGCTTTTCCAGTAGCTACGTACGGATGTAAGAGTTGGACTATAAACAATGCTGAGTACCGAAGAATTGATGATTTTGAACTGTGGTATTGAAGAAGACTCTTGAGAGTCCCTTGGTCTACAAGGAGATCAAACCAGTCAATTGTGAAGGAAATCAGTCCTGAGTGTTCATTGGAAGGACTGATGCTGAAGCTAAAGCTCCAATACTTTGGCCACCTGATGCAAAGGACTGACTCATTGGAAAAGACCCTGATGCTGGGAAAGATTGAAGGCAGAATGAGAAGGGGACAACAGAGGATGAGATCGTTGGATGGCATCACCAACTTGATGGACTTGAGCTTGAGCAAGTTTGGATGTTGGTGAAGGACAGGGAAGCCTGGCGTGCTGCAGTCTGTGGGATCACAAAGAGTCGAACATGACTGAGCAACTGAACTGAATTGATGTTAATGTGTATATATATATTTATGTATATATCCAAAGTTATATATTTTTCATTAATATATATATGCATATGTATTTTAATGTGTTTTAAAAGTCATATCTCCATTTTCTTTATCAGCTCTTTCAACAGTGACCATATTTGACTCTTCAGAACTCTTTCCATGGAATGTTATTATCAAGTTGGGGGGTTTGTTTTAGGATTTAACCTGGTCCAGGTTAATGGAGGACATGCTGTCCCACTATTTTTTAAATTCACAAATTTATCAAGTTAGGAAATTCTAACATTGTCAGAAAGAGGAAGAAGAATAGAGATCATGTGCTTGTTTAAAAAATAGCTTAAATTTTTTAAATAACCTAGATTTAGATTTTTTTTAATAGCTTTAAATTTTAGACATTGCTTTTTAAAATGAAAAAATGCTTAGGTCTGGGCATTTATACAAGTACAAATGTGAAATTATAATGGGCAAGGTTACGTGATTCAACATGGATGCATTAACAAAAATCACAAGTCAAAATTACCTTTAGACTGTGTGATCCTTTTGTCTACTTTCATGGAAGAAGCATTAGATAAGGACCTGAATCTTATCTTATAGGAGACATAAAAAACTTTCACCTCTGGGTTGAAAATCTACATTAGAACAAAAATGTTCTAATTTTGCAGAGAAAATTTGAGAGTTGGAAAACCATTTAAAATATTCTGAGTTTTTCTGATTGGGTTTCAGAGAATTCTTTGTTTGAGACTGTAGTTGGTGGAGTCTTTAAGTTCATGTAACATGGAGAGATGCTGGTATTCCCTTAGCCACTGAAGACAGAGAAGTGAACAGTGAACTGAGAGGGAAAGAATATTTGCAGGCCAGACTCTGCCATCTGCTCAGGTGGCATAATCATGAAACATCTAATAGACATTTTACTCTGTAATTTTATGGCATGTAAAGTTGGTGAATACTGGTGAGCATGTTAGAAATTCAATTACTTAGGGAGGGGGATTCAGGATTGGGAGCTCGTGTACACCTGTGGTGGATTCATGTCGATGTATGGCAAAGCAAAAGGTAAAATAAAGAAAAAAAAAAAAAAAGAAAAAGAAATTCAATTACTTAGTAACAGTTGACCTTGAGTTGGATACTTTGCTTTTCTGAGACTTAGTTTCTCATCAGTAAAGTGGGGGAAAAAAATGTTATCTCTGCTGCTGCCGCTGCTAAGTCACATCAATTGTGTCTGACTCTGTGCAACCCCATAGACAGAAGCCCACCAGGCTCCTCTGTCCCTGGGATTCTCCAGGCAAGAACACTGGAGTGGGTTGCCATTTCCTTCTCTAATGCATGAAAGTGAAAATTGAATGTGAAGTCGCTCAGTCGTGTCCGACTCTTAGCGGCTCCACGGACTGTAGCCCACCAGGCTCCTCCATCCACAGGATTTCCAAGGCAAGGGTACTGGAGTGGGGTGCCATTGCCTTCTCCCTAAGTATCATTAAATTGTGAGGATTAAAGGAGACAATGTTCATGCAAGTTCTCCTTTACACTCATGAAAGTTCAAGAGTATAAAATATCTTTGATGAAAGGTACATTCAACAAATCATCAGTGTATCCCCACACACAAACAGAAAGTCTCAGAACCTTCCAACAAAGTAGCAGTGAGGAAGGAAACAACGGAGGGATGGAAGTAGCAAGAAAGAGAAGAATACAGGAAAGAAGAAAGAGCTCAGAAACAGTGACAGATACATCAGTGGTATATTGGATAGGGTATTTTACACATTGGAAGAAAAAGAATCCTGGAGAAACACCCCATCATGGATGGCAGAGGGCATGGCAGATGGCATGGCAGCCATCTGCTATCAGGGGAAGAAGGAGGTTATCAGTCATAAGGGAAACTGATGACTGGTTGTCTCAGTGTTTACCAGCAAAACCAGTAGAGAAGCACGTACCTTACTACCTCTTTGTAAAACTATCACAGTGAAGATACTCTGATCTGAAAATTAGAACAGTCACTAAATGTGTAGCAGATAGCAAGAGAACAGCCATCTTGGGTGGCCTGATCATAGTAGAAGGAAGGAGGGAAGGAAAGACCAAAAAAAAAAAAAGGAGGGAAGGGAAGGAACAAATCAGCCGATCTAGTTGATGACACATTCATGCATGCTCGTGCATGCTCAGTCACTGTCATTCCTAACTCTTTGTGACCCTATGGACTGTAGCCCACCAGGCTCCTCTGTCCATGGGCTTCTCCAGGCAAGAACACTGGAATGAGTTGCCATTTCCTTCTCCACAGGATCTTCCTGACCCAGGAATTGAACCCGGGTCTCCTGCATTGCCAGCAAATTATTTACCAACTGAGCTATGAGGGAAGCCCCAGATAAGAACATTCTATTAATTCTCTTGCCATGAGTTTAGAATTTTTTAAAACAAGCAAAGATCTAGTTTGTTCTCTGTGGATGTATCTAAGAAAATTAATAATAAATATAAATGAGGTTGCAGGTGAAAAAGAGTTTATGCCTCTTCAGAATAAACTTTTCAGAATGTCCTCAGGCTCTTTGGCAGTGTAAATAATTGACATCTAATTATAAATCATTTTGATCTGTTCAAAAGCAGGTCCCAAAGGGCTGCTGCTAAGCAATGATTTTTTTTGACTGCTTCCAATTATTGTATTAATTAAAATTTAATTGGACAACCAAGCTTACTTCAATTACTTAATTAATTAATCAGCTACCTAATATAATAGCAAACCAACAGCAAAAAAGTACAATTTTGCAATTAAAACAGACAATATCAAATTAGCTTCCTTGGGACTACAGAGGTGTTAAGGCAGTTGCATTTACTTTCATATTTTAGCCCTTTAATTCTCAAATCTTTCACATTTGTAATCCTCCCACTTCTTATTTTCTGCTGTTGCTGCTGCTTAGTCTCTGTTTTTGTCCGACTCTTTGCAACCCCGTGGACTATAGACCACCAGGCCTCTTGGTTCACGGGATTTTTCAGGCAAGAATCCTGGCCTGGGCCGCCATTTCCTTCTCCAGGGCATCTTCCTGACCCAGGGATAGAACTTGCATCTCCTGCACTGTGGGCAGATCCTTTATCCCCTGAGCCAACAAGGAAGATTTGTTTCTGTCAAATCACAACATTTATATGTGTCTAAGGCAATGGCACCCCACTCCAGTACTCTTGTCTGAAAAATCCCATGGATGGAGGAGCTTGGTCGGCTGCAGTCCATGGGATGGCTAAGAGTAGGACACAACTGAAGCGACTCAGCAGCAGCAGTTTCCACATCCAAGCTCAAGGCATGTTTGTTCAATCAGCTTATTCATAAACGTTTGAACTTCACCAAGACATGTCATTTTGGTTGAATTATTTACAGTAGAGAGAAAGGCAAGAGACATTGTGACTTCCAGGCCTTATCCCTGGTTTTAAGACACAAGAAGAACTAATATGAGGAGCCTGATTAATTTCCACAGGACTTGGCTAGTTTGTTTAACTTTCTAATTCTCTTTCAAACTTAGTAAATGTGCTTGGCCCAACAGTTGCTTTCTTTCTAGGAATCCCTTGAAAAAATCTAAGGTGTAAGCAAAATTAGTGTTTGAACAATTTCTGTTCTTTCTGGCTTTTCACGAAAGCTTCTGATCTATTAAAATGTCAGGAACGGTGCTGTGTCTCATCCAGATCTCATTACAGATGCGTCCATCTGAGCATAAGTCTCATTGTGATGTTTTGCTTTGGTCCCAATGAGAGTGTTACTAAGTCCAAGCTAAGTCTGCTCACCAAATGACAGACCAATAGTTGGGGGACAAGGTGTTGAGCAAGGAACAGTGACTTTATTCTAAAAGCCAAGCATCTGAGAAGATGGTGGACTAGTTCAGTTCAGTTCATTCGCTCAGTCATGTCCGACTCTTTGCGACCCCATGAATTACAGCACGTCAGGCCTTCCTGTTCATCACCATCTCTGAGTTCACTCAGTCTCATGTCCATCAAGTCCGCGATGCCATCCAGCCATCTAATCCTCTGTCGTCCCCTTCTCCTCCTGCCCCCAATCCCTCCCAGCATCAGA
>SJYV01052681.1:275129-356491 GCA_006410875.1 Neotragus pygmaeus | reverse complement strand
TATAGCCCACCAGGCTCCTCTGTCCGTGGAGAATCTCCAAGCAAGAATACTAGAGCAGGTTGCCACGCCCTCCACCTCCAGGGGATCTTCCCAACCCAGGGGTTGAACTCAGGTTTTCCACATTGCAGGCAGATTCTTTAGTATCTGAGCCACCAGGGAAGCCCAAGAATACTGCAGTAGGGAGTCTATCTCTTTTCCAGGGGATCTTCTTGACCCAGGAATCAAACCAGGGTCTCCTGTATTTCAGGAGGATTCTTTACTAGTTGAGCTAGCAGGGAAGCCCTGGAATTCTATACATATACAGACTATTAAATCAAGTGGGAGGATAAATTGAAAAATAATTCAGACATATAGGATCTCAAAAAAATTCTCCTTCCAAGCATCCTTTTTTAGGAAGCTGCTGAAGGAGTTTCCACCACAAGAAATGTGTAAACGAAGACAGGGCTTCCCAGGTGACTCATTGGTAAAGAACCCACTTGCCAAAGCAGGAGACATGGGTTTGGTCCCCAGATTGGGAAGATCCTCTGGAGAAGGAAATGGAACGCCCACCAGTATTCTTGCCTGGGAAATCCCATGGGCAGAGGAGCCTGGAGGGCTAAAGTCCATAGTGTCAGAAAAGGGTCAGACACAATTTAGTTATTCAACAATAACAACAAACCAAGAAAGGACATGAGATATGGAAGATGGTGNCTTTCAAATCATCCCGACTTCTTTCTCCCCATCTGTGTCCAAATGTCTGTTCTCTATGTCTACATCTCCTTGGCTGCTTCTTTTTGCTGGCACTCTCAGCCTCTTAATGTCTCTTGCTCTTTTATGGTGTCTCTCTCCACCTGTCTTGCTTTTTTTTTCCTGTATGGTAAGACGAAGAGAAAAAAGAAATGCAGCACACTGTTCCTCTAAGCACACGATTTCCTGCCTTTATCAATCCTCTCTTTGATAAACTGAACTCTTATGCAATCTGGAAGGAGTTGGGTAGGGAGAAAGAGTGCTTTGGACTCATCTTAATAAGATCTCACAAGATGTCTGTTGCTCCTCTTAACAATCGCCCTCAATTTTGAGACTTTAGACAAAACTGTAGAGAACAAGATTATAGTCAACATTCTGATATCCTCATTATGACTCAGAAGAACTCAATCTGATTCTCTGATGACTCCTCCCACCTTTCCCCATACTTCTACACTACCAACATCCTTGACTTCTTGGAACATCCCAAGCATGGTTTGTTCTTTCATGCCTGCCCCAATCTACTGCCCTCTCTGCTTGAAATCTCTGTTGTTTCCCATCTGGTCAGCCAAATTTCTATGACTCTTTCCAGAGAAAAGTAGGGGTCTCTTCTGTTGAAACAGTCTCTTTTGTGATCCCATTGCTTCTCTATATGTATCTATCATGGCAATATTAAATTAAAGAGTAAATATTGAAATCAACCAAATTTTACTGAGGGATTAAAATCTCTGTCCTTCTAGAGTTTAGACTCTCATTTCCATTTGTCTAGGAGCTTCGAGAGGGCAGAAGGCATATCTTAATCGATGCATGTTCCCAGAGACAAGCTAAAAACCCTAAAGGATTGAATGGTAAGTGAATGAGTTAGTGAAATAGGTGTTGTCAAAGGAAGAATACAGATATAAAGAAAACATAATGGGAAGACAGAAGGGAGAGGGACTCTCACTAAAAGAATCAAGAAAGCATTTTGGAGAAAATGATATTTGTTCTAGGCATTGAAGGACGGTACTATGGGTTGAACTGTATCCCCTAAAAATACCCGTGCTAAAGTCTTAACTCCCAATACTTCAGAATGTATCCTTATTTGGATATAAGTCATTGCAGATGTAATTAGTTAAGATAAGATCATACTGGACTAGGATGGAATTGTGCTGTGCTTAGTTTCTCAGTTCTCTCCAACTCTTTGTGGCCTCATGGATTGTAGCCCACCAGGATCCTCTGCCCATGGGGATTCTCCAGGTAAGAATACTGGAGTGGGTTGCCATGCCCTTCTACAGGGGATCTTCCCAACCCAGGGATTGAACTCAGGTCTCCCACATTTCAGGAGAATTCTTTACCATCTGAGCCACCAGGGAAGGATGGATGGGTCCCACCTAATGCATATGACTGTGTGTGTGCTCAGTCACTCATTCTCATCCAACTCTCTGCAACCCAATGGACTGTAGCCCACCAGACTTCTCTGTCTATGGGATCTCCAGGCAAGAAAATGGAGCACATTGCCATTACTTCCTCTGGGGGATCTTCCTGACCCAGGTATCAAACCCCAGGTTCCTGTGTCTCCTCTATTGGCAGGTGGATTCTTTTACCATTGAGCCACCAAGAAAGCCCCGATATATATGCCTGATGTCCTAACAAAAAGAGGAAATTTGGACACTGACACACATCAGAGAGAACACCAGAGGAGATAAAGGCAGAGATCAGAGCAGTATAGCAGAGGCCAAGGAATACCAAAGGCTGACAATAAACCACCAGAAACTAAGAAAGAAGGGCCTCGAACAGATCCTTCCTTGTAGCCTTCAGAATAAGCCGATCCTGTGGACACATGATTTCAGACATGCAGTCTCCATAACTGAGAAAGCAAAGTTCTGTTGTTTGAGCCACTGAGTTTGTGATACTTGGTTATAGCAGTCTTAGCAAACCAGTGCAGAAAGTGAAGATTTAATCAGGTAAATAAAGAAATGCATACTACCCCTGGAACAAAATCTAGAGTGAGAGTAAATACACCCAGGATGCTGGGTGTATCCTCATGAGTGGAGCTGATATTGCATGAGCCAGAGGCAAATATACCGTGAAAGTTAAGATTATATCAGGAGTTGGGAGCCCAACTGCTGGAGGCCTGGAATGTTATGCTGAAAATTTGTGGGACTTGAAGGCTTGAGTGGAAGGTGTTGTGGGATTTTTGTTCTGTTCTTGTTTTTGTTTTGTTGGGTTATTTTATTTTGTTTGTTTTAAGTAAAAGGGACATTGATAAGTTAAAGAGAATTTTATCAACTGAAATTCAATCACCCATTTAATCAATAAGTACTTGTTGAATGACTGTCACATTGTTCTAGCACTGAGAATACAACAGAAGGAGAGATAAAAAAAAAAAAAACATACGAAACAAAGAGTTTTCTGAGGAACCTCCATACTGTTTTCCACAATGGCTGTGCCAACTTATCTTTGAGAGAAAAACAAGTACCATATGATATTACTTACATGTGGAATCAAAAATATAACACAAATGAACCTCACTATGAAACAGAACAGAGTCTGACTAGTGGTTGCCAGAGGATGGGGGTTGAGAGAGGGGTGGAGGTTGGTTTTAGCAAAGGTAAGCTTTTATATATGGAATGGATAAACAGCAAGATCCTCTTGTATAGCACAGAGAAGCATATTCAGTATCCTATGATAAATCATAATGGGAAAGAATATATAAAAATGTCTATATATGTACAACTGAATCTCTTTGTTATACAGAAGTAATTAACACAACATTGTAAATCAACTGTACTCCAATAAATAAAAAGTGTCAGTTTGAGATAACAGTTGTGTGTAATAAGTTAGGGAAGATAGATAAATATATGTCAAATAATATCAATTGAAGAAAATAAACCAGCTTGGAGAGATAGTTTGATAATGAGGAAGGGGTCCAGGAAAGGGGATGATTGAGGCCTGTGCACAGAGAAGATGTCTCTGATAAGATGGCATTTGAGATCTGCAGGAAGTGGGAACAAGCTGGGCAGCATTTGGAAGGTTAGCAGCCCTGCCCTTGGAGCAGGGGTGGGAGTGGCTGACATGTGCCTTATGGTGTCTGGGAAAACAAGAAAGCCACCATAGCTGCCACACAGTGAACAGAGAAGAGAGTTTTAAGAGATGCAAGTCAGAAATTTGGGGAAGAAGTGAGCAATAACAGGGTATAATGGTAAGAAATAACTAGGGCTTGCTAACACTTGATTTTTGCTCTTGGAATTGCACATGAAAAGGTGTGGCCATTCCCTAAAGAAATTCTTAATCTTTGTTGCTTTTTATGCCTCACTTGCGACAGTTATTTCAATAACTTTAAAGATATACTATTAAAAAAAAGAAAACGTGCTCAAAATCATTAGAAAAATGCAAATTTTAGACCCAGTGAGACCATAACACACCTTAAATACACAAAATTTTTTTTAATTTATTTATTTTTAAATTTAACTTTACAATACTCTATTTAAAAAAAAAAAAGGCAATGAGAACTAAGGCAGGAAGCACAAGTCAGTGCCAACTTGTACAGGATCTTAATTGTCACATGGAGAAATTTGACCTTTATCTTTCAAGAAAATGTTTGATATTTTTAAGAAGAGTAATGCCTTGATTTTAAAAAACAAAATTTTATACACAGAATGGTTAATCTAATAAAAATGATAAAAACAAAAATTTAATTAAAATCATGTTTGTTTTTTACTGGAATCATTTATTCTTTTAGTAGAGTGAATGTTTTAAAGTCATTAAAAATATTGAAGGTAGGATAAGTAAGCAAATCTAATTGCCCAACTGACATGTTTAAAAGCTGGACCAAATTTATCTTGCAGAAACTCCAGGAGTTTGTTCTATAGTTTGAATAATTCTACAGGACTTTCCCCTCAGTGACATTTTTACTTTGAATGCAACAAAGATTGGTGACAATTAGCTCCGGTATTAACACATAATAAAAGACAATAATTTTAGAAATTAAAAAGTATGGCCATTCCAAATTTATGACTGAATTCAGTCAACACCCAGTGCTCACTTCCTGCCCTGGAATGGCTGCCACACTACATGCTACTGCGTGCAAAGACACTGAGGGTTTGCTGACACATTCTGCTCTTCCAAGTAAACAAAAGCATTTTCAACATCGCTGAATGTATGGTTAGCACTTCAAAATGTAACTGCTGGATTTTCACTCCAAAAGAGTGTTGAATTATTTAAAAAGCTCTCAACTTGATTATTTTTTCCCTGCAACACATCTTTTCTCATAGCCTTTAATGCATAGGAGCCTGGAAACTTTGCCAAATGTNTTTTGCCACCTCTTCTTAATATCTTCTGTTTCTGTTAGGTCCATACCATTTTTGTCCTTTATTGAGCCCATCTTTGCAGGAAATGTTCCCTTGGTATCTCTAATTTTCTTGAAGAGATCTCTAGTCTTTCCCATTCTATTGTTTTCCTCTATTTCTTTACACTGATCCCTGCAAAGGCTTTCTTATCTTTCCTTGCTATTCTTTGGAAATCTGCATTCAAATGGTTATATCTTTGCTTTTCTTATTTGCCTTTAGCTTCTCTTCTTTTCTCAGCTATTTGTAATGCCTCCTCAAACAACCATTTAACCTTTTTGTATTTCTTTTTCTTGGGGATGGTCTTGATCACTGCCTCCTGTACAATGTCAAAAACTTCTCTCCATAGTTCTTTAGGCACTCTTATCTATCAGATTTAATCCCTTGAATCTATTTGTCACTTCCACTGTATAATCATAAGGGATTTGATTTGGGTCATACCTGAATGGTCTAGTGTTTTTCCTTACTTTCTTCAATTTAAGCCTGAATTTTACAATAAGGAGTTCATGATCTGAGCCACGGTCAGCTCCCAGTCTTGTTTTTGCTGATATAAACCATAAAAAGGAATAAAATAGTAGAATTTGCAGCAATGTGGATGGATCTAGAGACTGTATATAGAGTGCGGTAAGTCAGAAAATGAAGAGTGAATATCATATTATATAGCTTAAAATCAATACAGATGAACTTATCTGCAAAGCAGAAATAAAGACACAGATGCAGAGAATGGGTCAATGGATACCAGGGTGGGAGGCGGTGGGATAAACTGGGAAACTGGGATTGACATTTACACACTGCTTGGTATAAAACAAGTAAAAAAGTGAGAACCTACTGTATAGCATAGGGAACCCTACTCTGCTCTTTGGTGATCTAAATGGGGAGGAAATCCAAAAAGGAGGAGCATGTATAGCTGATTCACTTTGCTATACAGCAGAGAAACTAACATAACTTTGTAAAGAAACTATACTTAAATAAAAATTAATTTTAAATGCTTATGGATTGAAAAAACTGTAATATATTATTAGGGTATTATGTTGACTTAAGATTAGATGCTACCTTGTTTATTACTCAAGTCAAACACTGATGTTAAACAAAATTTTCTTAGTATATCCTAAATTAAAACATTAAGATTTTATATCACTTTTTATCACAGATCTATTTAAACTTCTGGGATATAAAGAATTTTTTAATTACAACGTTTGTTTCAAAAGATACCTGTTATTATTTCATAACTAATTAAAGAGACAGCTGTGTTATAATAAAAGTGTCTTAAAATTCTGGGTTATATCCCCACTGTTGTCATAAACTAAGGAAGTATGTGGTCCTATGTACATCAGTTCTCTTTTCTGAATCTTATAAGAAAAATGAGGAAACAGGATTCAAAAATTCCCAGGATTACTCAGTGATGCCATGTAAGTGTGGACAGCAAGTTTAAAAGTTTCAGAAACATTTAGACAGTTGAATGCATTCTCACAGTGACTTGCAACAAAACTCTTCACCTTTGTCTTGCCAAATACAAGTGAAATGGTTTCATGGTTAGAGAAACCGAGAGGAAATATTTAGCTCCCAAGAGAGGGAAGTTGGTAAGAAGTATTTTTAAAAAAACTTTTTAATGAAATGAAAATATATGTAATATATGAAAAAACATTTAATGAAAATATGTCTATTGTTGAAAATAAGAAAAACACTAAACAGTACAGAGNGGAAATATTTAGCTCCCAAGAGAGGGAAGTTGGTAAGAAGTATTTTTAAAAAAACTTTTTAATGAAATGAAAATATATGTAATATATGAAAAAACATTTAATGAAAATATGTCTATTGTTGAAAATAAGAAAAACACTAAACAGTACAGAGAATATTTAATAAAAATTTGCAAATTGACTGCATTCTTCATTCCTGTTCTCTAGAGATTTAGAAAAAATAAGGTTAGTAGGACCTATTTGTTATTAAAATTTAACTTTCAAATACTTTGCGTACCTATAGTCCAGTGTTTTATTGATAGGTTACTCATTTGAAAACAAAGAGATTATAAAACCTTAAATGCAAAGTATCTAAAGTCATTGTGACTCTGGATTATTAATATTAAGTTTAAAAATATAGATATAACACTGTCAAAATTATGACTATATGTTAATTATCCCTTGTCCAAAGAAAAGAAATTTTTGTATGTAATTTAAAATAAAACAATAGAAAGATGGCCAAAGTCATATAAACCCTTAAATCGACTTTTTTTTTTGACAACCAAAGAACCACTTTCAAAATTGATGTAATCTGATTTAGAAAACAGCTCTATCTCAGATATTACAGTCCAGTCCTGCTGCAATTTAAATGTCACCAGTGGCTATTTGCTGTATGCAATGCTCTGTTCTATGAGAAGAATCTCAACCTTCATTTTTAAAAAACATTTTAATTTTGTCCTGGAGTATAACTGATTAACAATGTTGTGATAGTTTCAGGTGGACAGCAAAAGGACTCAGCCACACCTGTACAAGAATCAATTATCCCCCAAACTCCTTCCCATCCAAGCTTCTGCATAACACTGAGCAGAATTCCTGCACTATACAGTAGGCCATTGTTGGTTATTCTTTTTAAATATAGCAGTGTATACCTGTCCATCCCAAACTCCCTGGCTATCCCTTCCCCAAATCCTTCCTTCTGTAAACCGTAAGTTCATGCTCTGATTCTTTACTTCTGATCTTAAACTTTAATTTTCGCAAAANTGGTTATTCTTTTTAAATATAGCAGTGTATACCTGTCCATCCCAAACTCCCTGGCTATCCCTTCCCCAAATCCTTCCTTCTGTAAACTGTAAGTTCATGCTCTGATTCTTTACTTCTGATCTTAAACTTTAATTTTCGCAAAACCTGCCATATTTGGTAATTATTTTAATAATTCAGTTCCCAATTAAAGTCATAGCATGCCTTGCCTTTTAGTTGATTTTTTGGTTCTGTCCATGGTACCACAGACAGCATTTTGATGGGAAAGGCAGTGGCCTCTCATGATTGTATGCTTAGAACCTTGCATAAAGCTTGATACCTGTAAGGATTCCAACAAATGTTTGCTATTCAAACAGTGATTGCTAAGTTCAAACAGTGCTTGGAAACTGAATCACAAAAATTAAGTCTAGTCTTTTGTTCTGATGTGTGCTAAAGTGAAAGTGAAGTCACTCAGTTGTATCTGACTATTTGCGACCCCATGGACTGCAACCTACCAGGCTCCTCAGTCCATGGGATTCTCCAGGTAACAATACTGGAGTGGATTTCCATCTTATAAAGACTGTCATGCATTGAGCATACTTGCTCAATTGTGTCCAACTCTTTACCACCCTTTGGACTGTAGCCTGCTGGATTCCTCAATTCATGGGATTTTCCAGGCAAGAATACTGTAGTGGGTTGCTATGCCCTTCTCCAGGGGATTTTCCCAACAAGGGGTAAAACCCACATCTCTTGTGTTTCCTGCATAACGCGTGAATTCTTTATCCACCAAGCCATCAGGGAAGCCAAACCTTAGAAAGACTAGTTGAGCTGTATAAGAGCAACTTTAATATTCACCAGAATAGATTTGTTGCCAAAGTAAGAAGATGGTGAAATTTATCAGCATATCTGAGGACAGATGCATTCTGTTTCATGGAAATAAGAATGAATCAAAGAGAGCTGGAAGCCAAGTTAGGTGAAAATATATCAGGTCTTTATGAAGGCTAGAAGGGAGTTTTTCCTTAGGGAAATGTATAGTTTATATGTGGTTTATATTTTCTTTGAGTTTAATTTTATCTATCTTACAATCATAGGTCATTTTTTAAATGCCAATACAGCTCAGCTGTGCTGAAGGTTTTTTTTTTTTTTTTTCTCCTCATTGGATCATGGTTTTAAAGAGTAAATATGGCAGTGGTAATGGAAGTGAAGGAATCCTAACAGAAAGATTCAAATCATTTGGCAAGACAAAATATTGCTTGGGTATTCTTGTCTCAGAGCTCCCCTCTATTCAAACCTGGGAATTCATGTTTGATGATAAAGGTCAGAAAATGGGACTGATATAAATGAACAAAATAAAATTTTCTGCAGCAGAGTTTATATCAACTTGTATAACCTACTTCTTATCTTAGCTCTTATATTTCAATGTTCACCATCAATCCTCAGCCATATGAAAGTTTCTTGGGATAATCTTGATCTTAGCCCAAAGGAATTTATGCATTAGCCTAGTAGTCTGGGCCTTAATTTTAAGTTACCTTATAGTAACTTGACCGGAGATGGCAATGGCACCCCACTCCAGTACTCTTGCCTGGAAAATCCCATGGACGGAGGAGCCTGGTAGGCCGCAGTCCATGGAGCCACTAAGCATGACTGAGCAACTTCACTTTCATGCATTGGAGAAGGAAATGGCAACCCACTCCAGTGTTCTTGCCTGGAGAATCTCAGGGATGGCGGAGCCTGGTGGGCTGCCGTCTATGGGGTTGCACAGAGTTGGACACGACTGAGGCGACTTAGCAGCATAGTAACTTGACACTGAATGTGCATGCTGATTTTGATAATTTAGATTTTGTTCCTAAGACCAGCTTTCACTTCAACACCCACTTCATTTACTTAGTTGTAAAGGGCTTAGAAAACTAAAACCATGCAAAGCTAGGCTTGGTTCCAATAGAAGGTACCGGAGTCATTTCTAGGACATAACTTGAGGGACTGTATGTGACCAATACTAACTCAGAGCAGCTTTGAAACACAACATAGGATCACAGAGTGGCCAGCCCAGTGGGCAAGGGAAAGAGGTGAAAATCATAGTATTCAGAGGTTTAGGTTGGTAAATAAAATTCCAGGCTACTTATAGCCAATGCTTGTTTCTATACCCCGAATATTCCTTTTTTTTAAAGCCTTAATATACCATCCAAGCCTTGAAGAAAGACAAGGCTCTGGAATTTTTACCTTGATAAGAAGTAGTAACACCTTTTAGTGCTATACTAATAATTCATTGGGTTTCCCTGGTAAAGAATCCAAATCAGGAGTTCCTGGTTTGATTCCTGGGTTGAGAAGATTCCCTGGAAGGGGAATAGGCTACCCATTCCAGTATTCTTGTGATTCTCTGGTGGCTGGAGACTCCCCATGGACAGAGGTGCCTGGTGGGCTATGGTCCATGGGGTGGCAAAGAGTTGGACATGAGCGACTATACAAGGCATAGCATACTAATTCATTGTTCAACAAATCTTCACTGATGGCTCATCAGTTCATTAAATGTTTTCTGTAATTATAATTGACTATCAGGCACTATTCTAGGTGTGATGATTGTAACATTTTTTTAAAAAGTCAAAATTATCTGCCCTTAAGAAGTTTATACTTGGGTGGCCTTCCCATATCTATTAAATTTTCAGTTCTTCTAGTTAGGGTCTGTGGTTTCTGCATAATGGTGTTCTCTCCACCTGGAAGCAATGGTAAAAAGGTTTACTATGATCCTTGATCCTCTGATGTGTGTGCTGGGAAGAGAGGTGGTGTAGGGAATCAGCAGGCTAGCATACTGCTGCCCAAATGTCAACCCAAGATCTCAAGGTCATCTTGATGCCATTAATGAATCTTCTCAGAAACACAATCCTATACAGTGAGAAAAGAATGTTTTTAAGAGATAGAAACAATTGTACTGCTCTAGAACCCACTGCTGTATAGGGTTAACATTGATGTCATATTCTTTATTAGTCACAGTTGAGTTTAAGAAACAAAAACAACTCAGGGTATTTTAAGCAGGAACTGACATGAGGCAGAGAATTAGATGCCTACAAAATAGTTAGATGTTATACAAACAGATACTTTCCTGTTTGGGCCTCCAGTAACATTCCAGAACTGTAAGTCAACACTGGAACTGTGCCAGAAAAAAGGGACCCCACTGTTACCTCAGAAACTGCCACTGTTTAACACAGAGAAAACTGGGTAACAGAAAATGAAATATTACCTGAGAAAACTCATGACCCTATCCATGCTTGAGGGCAGAAATAGCCGAAAAAGGGTAGAAAGATGTCTTCCACTTTGCTTTCACCTTCCAAATTTTTGGCAAGTTCATTTTAAATAGCGGGACAGTTTGCAGCCAGAACTCTAGCTGTAAGAGTTGAAGAAGGCAAAATGCAGGCTGAGTGAACCCGATTCATATTATGCAACAGCCACTTCAACCTCCCAGACTCTTAGACTTTCACTTGACCTAATGAATCCATTTCTGCATACCAAAACAGACATACTAAAAATCACTTGCCCAATGGATTCTCATACTTAGGAACATCTGGGGGAAAATTAATTAGAATTATCAGGATGAGACCTAGGATACATAGTCATATTAAACACACCTAGAAAAGAGTTTTAAAATATGTGATTTTAAAAGAAACATTGAGATTCGCTTATATGGACCCGACTCTATTCTGAATCACAAAGTGAAATACTTATCACCTCAGGTAATTGCTCACTTCACAATGCCAAATGGAAAAAACCTTCTTCCCTCAGTGATTTGCTTTCCCTAGTTCTCCATGCANAAAGAAACATCGAGATTCGCTTATATGGACCCGACTCTATTCTGAATCACAAAGTGAAATACTTATCACCTCAGGTAATTGCTCACTTCACAATGCCAAATGGAAAAAAACTTCTTCCCTCAGTGATTTGCTTTCCCTAGTTCTCCATGCAGTTGGACAAAATGTTGACAATTTGGTGGCTGCATTTTATTACAGAACTTTGCCCAGTGCTCTCTCTGGGGGTATTTCAAAGTAATGTCCTATTCAGACCTCAAAATGTATTCTTGTCTAGTTTGCAAGCAAGGAAAAGTTTAGCATCATTCCAAGAGATGAGAAATTCCTCGTTTAGAAGAGCAAAAAAGCACTTTCTTTCTTTATCTAAGTGAAGATTTCCATTGAACAAAGGATTACATTTGGCTTCTAATGATCAACTGATTTAAATGCATTAGATTACTCCGTTCAAAAATAAGTGGTAATTTATAATTCACAGAGAAATATCAAATCAACCTTGCATATAACCTTCCTCACAGTGCCTTGAACAATGTCGGCTGACTTAATGAAAGATGAATTCCCTGTGCTGATTTAATACTTTGCTAAGATAACGCATCTGTAGCTTTTTCCCAAAGTGACTTAATATTTCCTGGAAATTCTCATGGTTTCTGAGGTTTCCTTAAATGTGAATTTCAATCATAATTAAAAGGTTGTTTTAGTCATGGTAAGTAGCACTGGTTGTTGAAACAAACAACCCACAAACCTTGGTGGTTTACCACAATGAAAGTTAATTTCTTATTCAGCAGTCCAACTGAGTCTTGAGTGATCAGCTCACCATCTAGCGATTAGCATTCTAGTCTCCTGGTATCTGATAGCTCAACCTCTTCTATATCAAAGTAAAAAACATTTTTTTTTTGAAGGGCCAGACAGTAAATATTTTAAGCCTTGACAGTCAAGAGGAAAAATCAAAGATATTATATAGGTATTTACTGAACAAGAGAGAAAATAAATTTCAGCAAATACTGTTCTGATAAAATTCAAAAATATAATAACTAAGTATAGTTCTTTGTAATATAAGCCTCCCAGTGATAAAAACTGCATTATTTTGTTGAGGGATATAATTTTGCCTAATTGAGGCTTAAAATTACTTTCCCTATAATCAAAATGGTTGCAAATATTCTCCTTTAAGCAAAGACTTAAAATTACTTTCCCTATAATCAAAATGGTTCCAGGGTAGAGTAATGCTACTCTGTATCAAGATATTTTTTCATATTTCATCTTTTCACATGATATGATCTGCCAATACTGATATCAATCCATGAGTGTATGATTTTAATTGGCCATATTCATATCTTAAAAGATAGATTTAGGATTCTATTAGATTCTTCTCTTGCCTTTTAATTTGTCATTACATTGTAACTAATCACTTCTGATNTGATTTCCTTCAGGAGTCACTGGCTTGATATCTTTGCAGTTCAAGGAATTCTCAAGAATCTTCTCCAGCACCACTGTTCAAAACCCCCAATTCTTTATCACTCAATCTTCTTTAAGGTCCAATGCTCACATCCATACATGACTACAGGAAAAACCATAGCTTTGACTAGATGGATCTTTGTCGGCAAAGTGATGTCTTGGCTTTTAGACATGCTATCTAGGTTTCTCATAGCTTTTCTTCCAGGGAGCAAGCATCTTTTAGTTTAATGGCTACAGTAACAACTCAAAGTGATTTTGGAGCCCCTCCCCAAAAGAAATCTGTTATTGTTTCCAAAATTTTTCCCTTCTATTTTCCATTAAGTGATGATACTGAAGGCCATGAACTTAGATTTCTCAATGGTGAATTTCAAGCCAGCTTTTTCACTCTCTTCTTTCACGCTCATCAAGAGGCTTTTTAGTTCCTCTTCACTTTGTGGCATTAGAGTGGTTCAGTTCAGTTCAGTCACTCAGTCGTGTCTGACTCTTTGAGACCCCCATGGACTGCAGCACATCAAGCTTCCCTGTCTATCACCAACTCCCGGGGCTTACTCAACCTCATGTCCATAGAATCAATGATGCTATCTGACCATCTCATCCTCTGTCGTCCCCTTCTTCTCCTGACTTCAATCTATCCCGGCATCAGGGTCTTTTCCAATGAGTCAGTTCTTCACATCAGATGGACAAAGTATTGGAGTTTCAGCTTCAACATCAGTCCTTCCAATGAATACTGAAAACTTAGGATTGACTGGTTGGAACTCCTTACAGTTCAAGGGACTTTCAAGAGTCTTCTCCAACACCACAGTTCAAAAGCATCAATTCTTTGGTGCTCAGCCTTCTTCACAGTCCAACTCTCACATCCATACATGACCACAGGAAAAGCCATAGCTTTGGCAAAGTAATGTCTTTGCTTTTGAATATGCTATCTAGATTGCTCATAACTTTCCTTCCAAGGAGTAAGTGTCTTTTAATTTCATGGCTGCAGTCACCATCTGCAGTGATTTTGGAGCCCCCCAGAATAAAGTCTGACACTGTTTCCACTGTTTCCCCATCTATTTCCCATGAAGTGATGGGACCAGATGCCATGATCTTGTTTGGGTTAGTTATCTCTTAAACAGCTGGGACAAAGAATTCTGGAGATAGGCCTGAGGCTGGGACCTGCTGGGAGTTAGATGTAATCAACCTTAATGTCCATCTTTTTTTCCCTTCCGGTGAGAGAGTTCTTTGTTTTGTATAGAATAGTGGGGAGGATCCAGTGGGGAGTTTTAACTCCAGGCTATTTAGAGCCCTGTAACTTTCCTTCAGTTTCCATCATCCTTAACTTTTTGAGCAACTATTCTCATCAAAAGGTAATAGCTTTGAATTATTTTTTTCTGGATGCATTTTTTTTCAGCCACAATCAAACACAATTTAATTAACTCAACATAAGTAAACAGCTTGCTTGCTTGGCTAAGAAATGAGCCATGGGAAAAATTTATTTAGGTTGCAATCTAATTATTTTTTCTTTACTTTTCTGAAGGAACTCTACTATGTTAAGGTATTTTGTTTTTAAACTTTCTAATTTTTCTGGATGGTATTTTTCTGTCAGTTGGGAATATTTTAGTGTGTACTCTGTCTGGTAATATTAAGACATACAATATCAGCTTCCTGTTGCTGCTGTAACACCACAAACTTAGTGACTTAACACAACACAATTTATTATTTTACAGTTCTGGAGATTAAAAGTTCAAAGTGAGTCAAACTGGCTAAAATCAGTCTATGTTCCTTCCAGAGGTTCTATGGGACAATCCAGTTCTCTGCCTTTCTCAGCCTCTGTATGCATGCATGCTAGATTGCTTCCGTCATGTCCAAATCTTTGCAACCCCATAGACTGTAGCTCACAGGCTCCTCTGTTCATGGGATTCTCCAGGCAAGAATACTGGAGTGGGTTGCCATTCCCTTCTCCAGGGGATCTTCCTGATCCAGGGATTGAACCTGCATTGCAGGATTGCAGAAGACCCTAGACCTACAATCCAGGGTCTCTTGCATTGCAGGCAGACCTTCACAGCCTCTAGAGGAGTCCTGGCTCGTGGCCTCAGCCAGTAATTACATTACTCCAAAATTTACTCCCATCATTCCATTTCCTCCTCTGACGGACTGTCTTGCCTCCCCTTTAATAAGGGCCATTGTGATTACCTTAGAACCACTAGGATAATAATGGTCTCAATGTCTGTTTAGAATAATGAGATTCTGAACCAGACAGCCAGAACTACTGCAGGTCTTCCATTAAGGGATTTTATACTGCGTTTTTAACACTACAGGGAAATAATTTAAGATACTTTTAGTGTTCTTAGTATGAGAGGCTATTTTACATCATAAAATCGGCATAAATTGTTTTGTAAAAAGGAAAGTGTTTCTAATGGTGTTTCAGTGTTTGTATTGATACAAAGTAAGTTATTACTTTGTACTAGGTGATTTGGCCACTGAAAGAATACTATATTGCAAAGGAAGCAATCTATTTCTTAAGACAATAAACTTACATTTTAACAAGTTCTCCACTTCTGTTCACTGATTTCTAATTGACTTCAGGCTGGGAATTGAGAAGTTGTTTGAAGTAGGACAGGTAAACCTCAGCATATAATGCACTCAGCTCAGCTGCAGTGTTTAAATTATACATTTAAAATCCCTTTTTACAGACACCAAAGCAAAAAATATATCTTTCTGGGTTGCAAACATGCATATAGTAATAGAGTGATATTGTAGAATTAATGTTAAATAAAACCCAAATGTGGGATGTGTGGAAAATAAGATTTGATTAATTTGTGGACTTACTTCTATCTTTGCCTTTAGCCTTCTTAAAAATATATATTTTTTTTATTGAAGGATAATTGTTTTACAGAATTTTATTGTTTCCTGTCAAACCCCAACATGAATCACCCATAGGTATACATATATCCACTCCCTTTTGAACCTCCCTCCCATCTGCCTTCCCATCCCACCCCTCTAGGTTGATACAGAGCCCCTGTTTGAGTTTCCTGAGCCATACAGCAAATTCCCATTGGCTGTCTATTTTACATACAGTAATGTAAGCTTCCATGTTACTCTTTCCATACAGCTCGCCCTCTCCTCCTCTCTCCCCATGTCCATAAATCTATTCTCCATTGCTGCCCTATAAATAAATTCTTCAGAACCATTTTTCTAGATTTCATATATATGTGTTAGAATACATATTTATCTTTCACTTTCTGACTTACTTCTGTCTGTATAATAGATTCTAGGTTCATCCATCTCATTAGAACTGACTCAAATGCATCCCATTTATGGTTAAGTAATATTCCATTGTGTATATGTGCCACAACTTCTTTATCCATTCATCTGTCAATGGACATCTAGATTGCTTTCATGTTCTAGCGATCATAAATAGTGTTGCAATGAACAATGGGATACATGTGACTTTTTCAATTTTTGTTTCCTCAGGGTATATGCCTAGGATGAGATTGCTGGGTCATATGGTGGTTTTATTCCTAGTTTTTTAAGGAATCTCCATACCATCTTCCATAGTGGCTGTATCAATTTACATCCTTACAAACAGTGCAAGTGTGTTCCTTTTTCTTCACACTCTTCCCAGCATTTAAATTGTAGACTTTTTGATGATGGCCATTCTGACCAGTATGAGGTAATAATATCATTGTGGTTTTGATTTGCATTTCTCTAATAATGAGCGATGGTGAGCATCTTTTCATGTGTTTGTTAGCCATCTGTATGTCTTCTTTGGAGAAATGTCTGTTTAGGTCTTTTTCCTCACTTTTTGGTTGAGTTTGTTTTTTGGCATTGAGTTGTATGAGCTGTTTGTATATTTTGGAAATTAATCCTTTGTCAGTTGTTTCATTTGCTATTACTTTCTCCCATTCTGAGGCTTGTCCTTTCACTTTGTTTATAGTTTCCTTTACTGTGCAAAAGCTCTTAAGTTTAATCAGGTCCCACTTGCTTACTCTTGTTTTTATTTCCCTGACTCTAGGAGGTGGGTCACAGAGGATCTTGCTTTGATTTATGTCATCGAGTGTTCTGCCTATGTTTTCCTCTAAGTGTTTCATAGTTTCTGATCTTCCATTTAGGTCTTTAATCCATTTTGTGTTTATCTTTGTGTATGGTGTTAGGAAGTGTTCTAATTTCATTCTTTTACCCATAGCTGTCCAATTTTCTCAGCACCATTTATTAAAAAGGCTGTCTTTGCCCCATTGTATATTCTTGCCCCTTTTGTCAAAAATAAGGTACCCATAGGCGCATGGGTTTATTTATGGGTTTTCTGTCTTGTTCCATTGGTCTATATTTCTGTTCTGTGCCAGTACATTACTGTCTTGATTACTATAGCTTTGTAGTATAATCTGAAATCAGAAAGGTTGATTCCTCTTTCTCCATTCTTCTTTCTAAAAAATGCTTGGTTATTCTGGGTCATGTGTCCATATGAATTGTGCAATTTTTTGTTCTAGTTTTGTGAAAAAATGCCATTGGTAATTTGATAGGGATTGCACTGAATCTGTAGATTGCATTTGGTAGTATAGTCATTTTCACAATATTGATTCTTCCTACCCAGGAACATAGAATATCTCTCCATCTGTTTATGTTAACTTTGATTTCTTTCATTAATGTCTTATAATTTTCTGTGTACAGTTTTTTTGTTAGGTAAGTTTATTCTTAGATATTTAATTCTTTTTGTTGCAATGGTGAATGGGATTGATTCTTTAATTTCTCTGATATTTCATTGTTAGAAAAATAGAAATGCAACAATTTCATTGTTATATAGAAATGCAAGTGATTTCTGCTTTTTAAAATGAGAATCCTTTTTAATCCTTCTCTTTTTAAAATGAGAGCAGTTTGGTGCATTCTGTTAAAGGCTTAACAGTGGATCTATTTTGCTTACACTGTTGCATCCCAAGGGACTCCCCCAGGGACCCTGACTTGCTGATGTGTGTATATATTTGCAAAAACAAAAGAAAAAAGTTACCCATTGTGATACAAGGTATCAGCCATGCAACCCAAGACTGGCTTATAAACATACAGTTCCCTTACTTACAAAGAGGCTTGTTTTTCTGACAGGATTTATTCACACTGTTATGCCCTTGATTTGAAGTACAAAATGCTGTTAATCTGAACATTTATAAATAAAGTCTTGAATAGAGATTAAATTTTAAATTACCTATTGCAAGACACTTAAATTAGTTGCATCTGCAAAGTCCTTTTTTTTCCTTAATATTTTTAATTTATGTATAGAAAGTTCCTTTTGACATGTAAATAACAAATTCACTCGTTCCAGGGATTAGGGTATGGATATCCAGGGTTTGACTTCCTTGGCAGCTCAGTTGGTAAAGAATTTGCCTGCAAAGCAGGATACCTTGGTTCGATTCCTGGGTCAAGAAGATCCACTGGAGAAGGGATAGGCTACCCACTCCAGTATTCTTGGGCTTCCCTTATGGCTCAGCTGATAAAGAATCTGCCTGCAATGTGGGAGACCTGGGTTGGATCCCTGGATTGGGAAGATCCCCTGGAGAAGGGAAAGGCTACCCACTCCAGTATTCTGGCCTGGAGAATTCCATGGGCTTTATAGTTCATGGGGTCGCAAAGAGTTGGACACTACTGAATGACTTTCACTTCACACCTGGGGTTTGGGGTGGGGATTACTTTGCCTATCCAACTAAAATGTCATTGGGAAAATACACAATGCTTTGGCACCTAATTTGATAACAAAATAACCCACACTCCACTATGCCTTAAACATGTACCATATGAAGTCCGTCAGTTTTTACCTGATGAATATGCACTGTTAGTTAAAAAAAAAAAAAGTTACAGTACAGTGATATAGATCGCTGTAAAAACAGTGTTGTTATAACTGCATCATTGCGATGTAGAATGCATTGAGACAGCCAACGGGTTTGAACTGAGGGTACCACACATGGTCTCTGTTGCAGATTCAACTCTGCTATAATATAAAAGCGGGTATTAAATAAGACAGCAATGACTGTGAATGTGTTCCACTAAAACTTTGCCCATGACCATTGCCATGTGTGCACTCAGTGTTGTCTGACTCTTTGTGATCCCATGGACTCTGGCCCACCAGTCTTCTCTGTGAATGGATTTTTCCAGGCAAGAATATTGGAGTGGGCTGCCATTCCCTTCTTCAGGTATCTTCCCAACCCAGGAACTGAACTCATGTCTCTTGTGCCCCCTGCATTGGTAGGCGGATTCTTTTACCACTGCACCACCTGCACACTAGACTTTAAAGTTCATATAATTTTGAACATTGTGGAATATTATCACTCTTATTTTCAAAAATAATTTTAAAATGTAAAGCCATTTCAGCTTATTTGTTGTTCACTTGCTAAGTTGTGTCTGACTCTTTGTGACCACATGAACTGCAGCACACCAGGCTTTCTTGCCCTGCACTATTTCACTGACTTTGCTCAAACACATGTCCATTGAGTCAGTGGTGCTATCCAACCATCTCATCCTTTGTCGCCTCCTTCTCCTCCTGCCCTCAATCTTTCCTAGCGTCAGGGTCTTTGAGCTGGCTCTTCTCATCAGATGATCATGTTATTGGAGGTTCTGTCTCAGCATTAGGCCTTCCAATAAATATTCAGTGTTGATTTCCTTTAGGATTGACTGGGTTTTATATCCTTGCTGTCCAAACTATTTTCAAGATCTTCTTCCACACCACAGTTCGAAAGCATTGTTTTTTCAGCACTCAGCCTTCTTTATTGACCAACTCTCAACATCCATACATGACTACTTTGACTATACAGACTTTCATCAGCAAAGTGATGTCTCTGCTTTTTAATATGCTGTCTAGGTTTGTCATAGCTTTTCTTCCAAGGTGCAAGCATCTTTTAATTTTNCTCAGCCTTCTTTATTGACCAACTCTCAACATCCATACATGACTACTTTGACTATACAGACTTTCATCAGCAAAGTGATGTCTCTGCTTTTTAATATGCTGTCTAGGTTTGTCATAGCTTTTCTTCCAAGGTGCAAGCATCTTTTAATTTTATGGCTGTAGTCACCATCCACAGTGATTATGGAACCCAAGAAAATTAAATCTGTCATTGTTTCCACTTTTTCTCCATCTATTTGCCATGAAGTGATGGGACTGGATGCCATGATCTTTGTTTTTTGAATGCTGAGTTNTGGCTCAGTCGTGTCTGGCTCTTTGTGACCCCATGGACCATAGCACACCAGGCCTCCCTGTCCATCACCAACTCCCAGAGCTTGCTCAAACTCATGTCCGTCGAGTCAGTGATGCCATCCAACCATCGCATCCTCTGTCATCCCCTTCGCCTCCTACCTTCAATCTTTCCCAGCCTCACGGTCTTTTCCAGTGAGTCAGCTCTTCGCATCAGGAGGCCAAAGGACTGGAGTTTCAGCTTCAGCACCCGTCCTTCCAGTGAATGTTCAGGACCGGTTTCCTTAGGATGGACGGGTTGGCTCTCCTTTTGAGTTGCGGTGCTGGAGAACTCTTGAGAGTCCCTTGGACAGCGACTTGGTTGCCAAGAGCCCTTTTCCAGCCGGATACACGCAAGGGCCCTGGTCCTTTTGGCAGAGTATTGGCCGAGGCCTTGCTCATCGTGCGCTTCCTGTTCCCTCGCGCTTTGCAGGCATTCCCGGTGATCTTTGTGAGCCCATCTGGGAGGTACGCTCGAGGATTAGCCTGAATTTCACGGCGGGATGCCGCTGCCATTATTTACTCTGGTGCCTCCCACATTGTTAGGCCCTTGGAGGGGGTGACTTACTTTTTATCACATTTGTCTCCGGTAACGTTTGTTACAAGGAGCTGAGCAACACGGGGGTGTTCTGAAAGCAAAGAGTGTTTGTATCAGACAAACAGGAGGCAGCTCCAAGGGAATTTCAGGATAATCTGGTTTTGTCCTGGCATCAGCCGCCCTCTCGTCAGCTGCCCTTGGCCAGACTCGTGGGAGCGGGTTGTTGCGCCACGGCTTGTGTGTGTGTGTGATCGTGGAAAAACAACTGGAAGAGTTTTTTTAAGAGTAAAGAGAGAAAAGAAACAATCCCCCCCCNAAGTTACTGGGAGATGAAAGGAGTTAGATGATACTGCTTGGATCATATTGAACAATTATATGTGATTCTCTTTATCACCACGTAAGGCAAAGGAAATAGCAGTATGGTAGTCTATCAAAAAAGATGACAAATGACATGGATTACCATTCATGATTTACCAAAGAATCATATTCTAATATTCTCTTTTTTTTTCTTTCAGAAAAGGGAAAATAAAGGAAATGTAGTAAATACTTTTTCCACCAAAGGCTGCTATTAAAAGAGCCAAGTACCCCCAAATTAAATTCATGCTTCTTAGTTCTCACTTCCCCACAACATTGGCATAATTCAACCATGGCATTTTGCCAATTATCTCCAGAGTAAGAAATAAGGCATTTAACAACTTCATTTTCAAAGAACAAAGTCCTTAAGAAGCAATTGATTACTGTTCGCCTGGGTAAACAGTAATTCTCCTGAGTATCTATTATTTATGGGATAAACCTTGAAGTAAAAAATTCAATCTGAACACATTTATTGCTTTAATAGTCCTTGGAAGAATATAATCTTATTTTCTCCCTCTTTTCTTCTCAATGTTATGAGTTCTCTTTCTTTCAGAAGTCTATAGAAACCAGGCTCTGAAAACCACCAATACGCTCAGAGCCTTACAGAGACTTATGGCAGAGTTGGAGTGTGTGCAATCCCACCTTGTTTCTTCTTCTAGAAGGCATAAAACATCTAAATGATGAGTATATACAAGTATATGGATGTAAACTGTGAATGTGCATACAAGGACACACACATGCAAATGTACATATTTCATTCTTTTCTCAGAAAAGCAAGTATCAATAAAATATATATTTTTGGAGATTTATATGAAATCCCAGATCTATGTAAGGAAAAAATACGTGGAAAAACTTTCAAATTAATGTATTTTTGGAGACTAAATTGCTAGTTTCTGCAGTAAATAATACCTGCTCAAAATAAACTTTATGCTCTGCCGAAATTTTTAGTTAAATTGAAAAAGGCTGCAGAAAAAAACATTTTTAAGTCCAGGAAATATTGAGAAATTCTTGAATTGACACATTCAGTAAATACCACACATGCCGAAGTATTAAGACATTTATACATTATCCTTTAGCTCGGCTCCTATGAGGTTATTTTCATAGCAATGGGGAAAATGCAGTTAAATGCCCCTTTACCTTTTCCATAGCTTTTGGAAGTTACATCTTGTCCACTTCCATTCTTTCTTCTTTAAAGAAGTCTCTATGCAACTAAAATTTAATAAGATTTGTATTTCTTTTTCACCCTAGCGCAAAACATACAAATAGGGCAATATTGTGTTTACCATCACTATTGAGCATCTGTAAGTTTACTTTTTCCTCCTGAGATTCTAGTGCATTAAAAATTTTTAACATGTAATATCATAATCCCTCCTAACATGGGGATTCTTTAAATTTTTATATCAAATTGTGAAGGACAAATTTTTGGAGATATTCCCAACCCTCACATACTCCTTTCCTATGGTCAGAGTTCTGGCAGGAAACAGATGGCACACTCAAGCTGGCTAATTAAAGAGTTTAACAAAGGGACCATAAAGAGGCTATAGGAAACAAGGAAAACAAGAAACTGAGCAGGTACCCGCAAAGACAAAACAGCTAGAGTTGTTTTTATCCCTAAAGCCAGAAGAAGCAAAACAGAAGTTGAGAGAGGGTAGCTGAACAGGGAGGGCCACTGTCAGGAGATGTCGCCTTCAGTGACACAGCTAATCATGGCAGTGACCTGATGGGAAAGGAGCCAGCAGAGTAAACAGCCAAACTTTCTCTTTCTGATATCCTGCTGGTGGTCGCCACTAGTCAAACTGAATCAGAATTCAGAGGACAACAGAGCCGATTAATATGATGTACATAAGTCAGTCCCCAGGATATGCGGTAGGGTAAAAGGCAACATAGGGGATCCACAGAGGCAGAACCAAGTTATCCTTCACACCCCCCCCCCACACACAATTTGGGCATGTAATATAGCAAAAATTATCTTTCAGTGTGGGAGGTGTGTTTCATCAGCAGAACTAGAAAGCAATTTGTATGTTGAAGAATGTGTGGGGGGAAAGGAAGACATTAAGCAAACACTGGGACATGTTATAAGGTAAGAGAAATATTTATTTAATTTTACACAAGAACGAGCTTATACTGAACAAATTCAACCAAATATTAAGTGCAGTAAAACAAGGAAATAGGGATGAGTTCTCTTGTTAGAAAATATTAAGTAACCATGCCTGTGCATTATTTTTATCATGACAATAACGTTTCAGATTTCTTCTCAGAGTGTATATTGTACATATAACAGGTTATAGCTTCTCTGCTTTGCTTCTGAAAATAGAACTCATTCACTGCCTTACATTTTATTTTTTGCAGTGAAGAACTGAACTGATTCATGAAGATTCTGATCTAGAGGAGTATTTTCTGCACCAGTGAAGCCAGAGGTTTCCAAAGCCCCATAAGCTCAGGCTTTATGTCCAGGGGTCATGATGTCATGGTATGTATTTCACACCCATTCTTCTACATGCTTGACGTCAGACACCACTGAGGTGGAATTCTGGTCTAGTTTTGCCCCAAGCTTTTCCTTTTGTGATTTTCTCAAGCTCCGTGAATTTCATAACTGAAAGTTCACTCAGCTAATAACAATGCTGCACTTAGCTGCCCACAAATCATCCACTTTAAGTTTTACCTTTTTTTTTTTTTGGTCTTTTTAATGAAACATTCTTTAAACAGAAATTTCCAGTGAGACAGTTAACTTCACAGTTCCTGAAGGCACTGTGGATCCACTGAGCAACAGATGTGTCCATTCTAGAGAAAAGACAGGGGAAAAAGGCACAGTATGAATGTTTAAGCCATTAGTCAGTACTTACTGATTGTACACATAACCAAACAGTGTATTTGTTATTTATATGCTCCTGAAAGTTCAATGTACTAATCACTTTTCATGTCTCACTTAAAAACCAACTATGGCCAGTTATTTGTGGTAAATCATAGGCTAGCAGCAGCGGCTTTATTTACTCCATGGCACTCTCAGATCACATTTGTTCTTTTATTTGCCCATTCACAAAATAAGCACAGAGTTAACCGAGCCCTAGACATGCTGATGAATAAAGCAGATATGGTTGCTACTCTCACAGGACAGGGCCTAGAGTTGCATCCATTAATAATCAAGTGTACAATCAAAAATTGTAAAAAGTGCTAGAAAAGAAACAAACTAGGGGATGTTATGAGATTAATAAGAAGTCTGGCTACTTAGATTGGGTGGCCAGAGTAGAATTCTATATAGAAGTGATGTTTAGACCAAGACCTCAAGATAGTTCTCTGAAAAGTTATGCCAAGAGCACAGGGAACAGAATGAGTAAAGGCTTTAAAGTGAAAAGAGTTCTGTGTAGTTAAGAAGCCTAAAAAGGTTCTGTCTTGGCAAGAATTCTAACCTGGTAAAGAAAGCTGTAGCAATGAGGCAAGGAAAACAGGGAAGAGCCAAATAAACAGGATGAGTTCTTATAACAAAGTACCAAAATAGTATAAAAAATAGTATAAAGAAGGCTGAACACCAAAGAGTTGATGCTTTTGAATTTTGGTGCTGGAGAAGACTCTTGAGAGTCCCTAGGATTGCAAGGAGATTAAACCAGTCAATCCTAAAGGAAATCAACTTTCAGTACTTATTGAAAAGAATGATGCTGAAGCTGCAAAACTTTGGCCACCTGATGCAAAGAGCCTACTCATTAGAAAAGACCCTGATGCTAGGAAAGATTGAAGGCAAAAGGATAAAGTGGTGGCAGAGGAAGAGTTGTTTAGAGAGCTTTGGCAAACTTTGGGAGATACTGGAGGATGGAGGAGCCTGGTGTGCTACAGTCCATGAGGCTGCAGAGTTGGACACGACTTAGCAACTGAACAATGACAGCCAAAATAGTATAATGTATTACAGAAAAGAAAAAAAATTTGTATCTTATTCTTTTGAATTTTTGCACTCTTACTTTCTTCCAGTGGCTCACTGATAATAATGATAATGTTAGCATTGTTACCACAATCACAAGATGATAATATCCTTCTACTTTTTGAGTGCATACTCTGTGTCAGAAACTTCACCAGACACTTTAAATACATTATCTAATTTCAACCTCAGAGCATTCCCAGTAGGATCACTATCTATAGTGATGATTTTTAGGTTCAGAAATTGAAGATCAGAAAGCTTAAATATCAAGTCCAAAATCTCACAGGTAATATAAGGGTACAACTGGGATTAAAATACAGGTTAGTCTGACTCTAAAACTCATCTTCTATTTGATATATTCTCTCAGATAATTGACTTTACATGATGGAAAATGTATCAGACCTTAATATGATAAAACCAAAAGGTTCAGATAAAACTGAAGAAAGGACTTTAATGCTTTAGCCTTTGTTGAAGCTTACCAAATGAGAGAAAAGATAGTCTATATCCAAGAAGAATATTATCAATTTAACTTAATCCTCTTTCTTTTAAAATTGTTATTAAGCAGAATTCTTACTCTGATGGCAAAAAAGTGTGACAGACAACCATTTCTTAGCTCTCTAGCAGTGTTTTAAAGCTTTGTTGTTATGCTCAGAGGCTGAGGATTTCTGACCATAACCTGGTCACATAATCTTTCCCAAGTCACTGACTCAGTGAAGGGAGGGGTATACCAGTTCCCAAGAATGTCAGTTCCTCAGATTGTATGGATTTTGAGCAGAGAGAGTTAGGGAAATTTCTGGAATATAATTAGATTTTAGGAAGAGAAGATATATTTCCCTAAATCTTCGAGTAGTGTTTTTCTTATTCCCTATCAGTATGTTCTGCTATAGGAACATGAATGCTACAGATCATGCTGTTGATAGCTCCTCAATTAAGGCAACCTAGTTGATATAAGGAAGAGTAACAAAATATTCCACTGGGGTTCCAATTTCAGTAATGGCATAGTTACTTACACAAGACTATCTCTCATATGGATAACTATTAAGTTTGGACAAAATATAAAAATTATTCGAATCAATGAATCAGTGACTAAAAGCAAACAGACACTGGAGGAATTTCAGTCTCTGAAAGGAGGGAAATGTATTGTGTGAGATTAATTTCTACCTGGCATTTTCCCTTAGGGCACTGTCTAGTCAGTGAAACTTAGGATAACTACAACTCAAGCAGAAAGCCACAATCTGATAGACTTCAGATATTGGAGGGCATTTAGGGCTGCTAGGGTGCCTGGAAATTCAAAAAGAAATATCTTAGAAAGGAAGGAATGAATCAGCATGTAAAGTCCCCTCAAATCAGTGGCTGGTCTTTGAATTGCAGAGGAGACTCTAAAAAGACAATTGGAGACTCACAGCTTGAAGTTGGAAAGCTCTGAGCAGATATTTCAGATGCTGCTCCCTGTGGGTAGTAGTGCTTAAAATCTGTGTCCTACCAAACTGTATTGAACCAAGTTAGAAGGGACTGATAAAAAATTTCAGGCTTTCAAGATTAAGAGATTCACCCTAGCACTAAGGGTACATCTGGAATAAATCTAACTAATATAAAGTCCAGCCTTCTCAATTGCAAGTTTATTGGCGGTAATTTGAAATTTGCTAGAACGACAATAGTCTTCAGAGGGAGCTAACAGAATGGAGGATCTATACTATATACTGTCCACAATATCCAATAAACCATAACCATTATTAGATATGTTAAAAAAAAAAAGAAAGAAAAAAGTGTCTCATCAAGAGAAAAAGTAGTGAAAGAGAAATGACTCAGAGTTAACCCAGTTGGTATAAATGCAGAAAAAGTTGTAGCCACCAGGCTCCTCTGACCATGGAATTCTCCAGGCAAGAATATTGGAGTGAGTAGCCATTCCCGTCTCCAGGGGATATTCCTGAACCAGGGATTGAACCTGGGTCTCCTGCATTACAAAGTGATTCTTTACCTATTACAAATGTGTACAAAGATGTTTTAAAAAAAAAAAAAAGGTTATAATGGAATAAAAGGTTGTAAATTGCAGCAGAGTAATGAAACTAAAAATAAAATTAAATAAAAATTCTGGAACTGAAAAGCACAGTATTTGAAATGAAAAATTCATTGGATGGGCTTAACAGAAGATTAAAGATGGCAGAAGTAGTCTGTAAATATGAAAAAATATATAGAAATTATCCAATATTTAAAACAAAGAGAAAGGGATTGAAATAAAAATAGGATCTCAGTGACCTTCAGGGTAATATTAAACCATATAACACATGGGTGATTGGAGTCCTGGGAGAGTAAGAGGGAGAAAGTGTGGCAGACAAAATATCTGAAGAAACAATGGTCAAATTTTTCTCAAATTTGGTGAAAAAAAAATCAACTTAGATATACAAAAAGCCCAGCAAATCCCAAAGAGAACAAAGACAAAAAAAAAAAAATCACACTTAAGTGTATCATAGTCAAAATTATAAAAACCGAAGGCTTTTGGATATATTATTATTTTAGTTGTTGCATAAGCCAACAACANATGCATTAGAGCTGTCTCTTATACACATCTCAAATCCCAAAGAGAACAAAGACAAAAAAAAAAATCACACTTAAGTGTATCCTAGTCAAAATTATAAAAACCGAAGGCTTTTGGTTATATTATTATTTTAGTTGTTGCATAAGCCAACAACAAAAAATAACAATATAAAGAGGTATAATTAAGAATCTAAAAGAAAAATTAAAATTGAATAATAGAAAAACTTATATAAAACTAATATAAAAATAAACAGAAGGGAAGCAAGTGGATACTTTCCTTGGATATATAAGAATATTAAAAAAAAAAACAACACATGGAGCAAGCAGAAAACAAATCGCAAAGTGGTGGCCCCTAAATACACAAATGTCCAAAGCAATATCAAATATAAATCGACTAAACACTTCCGTTAAAAGACAGAAACTGTCACACTGGATTAAAAAGTAAGAACTATTTATATATTATCTATAAACATGAATTCTAAATATAAAACTATAGACAGATTGAAAGTTGATGAATCAAAACAATACAGTGTGTGGTTACATAAGTATCAGAAAAAACTGACTTCTTGTCTAGAAATCTTGTTAAAGAGGGACATTTCATAATGATAAACTGGTCAATTCACCATTAGACATAAAATAATACATACTGTGTGATACACCTATGAATTTTTAAACAGGCACAATACATTTGTAGTAATGAAATAAAATTGAGGTTTCCTACAGGAATAGGTATTGCCTAGAAGGGGGCAGAAAGGTACTTGCTAGACTGTTGAAAATATTCTATATTTTGATTCGTCAAACTTAAAAAATTTGCACAAAATTGCTATGTATTTCACCTTAACAAACATTACCTTGATAAAACCTAGAATAAAAGGTGTTCCACTGAAACTTAGGTTGCTAGGAATAGTAACCATCCATTGCCATAACATTAAAAATCTAATTATTTTTACATAATAACAGTAAGTTTCCTTAACACTCTGTTATTTCTGGCTATATTTTATTGGTAAAGGAGTCCTCATCAGTCTTTGCATACTGATAAACTCTATAAAATCAAGATTAGAAGACAGTTGACTTTCAGCTTTCAGTAAAATGTTTCTATATAATACACACAAAGCATAAAATATTTTATTAGCATATATATTTAATATAATTTTTACAAAACACTGTTATTAATACATTGTTTATAAATTATATAATAGATAGAATAAATATATGTATAATTATAATATATGTACACATATGTGCTATAAATTGTTGTTGTTCAGTTGCTGTCGTCTCTTTGTGATCCCATGCTCTGCAGCACACCAGGCTTCCCTGTCTATAAATAGTTTACATAAAAATGAATATATTTTAANATGTCTCCTGGGAGAGGAGACAGGAGGTAGGATGGCCTCTCAAGCCTGGCAGTGATTTCCAGTGGGCTGCCCAAGAGGATGGAGTGGCTTCCGTCTGGTTTTCAGAACTATCCCTTTCATGGTGGAAGAGAGCATAAACGTGGTGTTGCTCTAGAGGGCTGGGAACAAATCCGGGGCTGGGATAAGGGGAGAAAATGAAGGAGAAACACCAAGGAGGCTGGGCTGCTGACTGCTCAGCTGCTCAGTGCACCATCCTTCTCTTTGTCTGAAAATCCATTAGCTGGATTGGGAACAGTTTGCAGATGCAAAGCTGGGGAGGAGCCCTTCCCACCTTCTCTTGACTTGCTATCTTTGTTGTGACTCTCTTCAATGTCACTGCCATGGCCTGAATCCCTGGGCCAGTCACCCTCCCTGATCTGTGTCCAGTGTGAGCTTTCATGGATCTGACTATAGTCTCCCCTTCCTCAAGTGGTTGCAGGCTGCCCCATTGCCTGCAGGAACTGAATCATGGTGAATAGTCAAGATCTGCCACCAATATTCCTTTCTGATTCCCTCTTGCCCCTGACCTGCAGGTTCCCAGTGAGCAATCCTTCTGGATACCCTGCAGTTTCCCAGACACATTTGTGTGTGTGTGTGTGTTTTTAACCTCTAAGCCTTTGCATTCCCCCTGCCAGGCATGCCCCTTCCTCCTCATCTTTAATGAATATCTCCCTGTCAGGAAGATCCCCTGGAGAAGGGAACCCACTCCAGTATTCTTGCCTGGAGAATTCCATGGACAAAGGAGCCTGGCAGGCCACAATCCATAGGGTCACAAAGAGTTGGACACAACTGAGTGACTAACACTCTGTCCTTCAAGTCTCAGCAGAAATGTGTCCTCTTCTGAGAAGACTTCCCTGATCCTCCAGGCAAAGGTAATCCACACTCCCTGGGCAATTTACACAATTCAGCTCTTAACCTCTGTACCGTGATAGTCCATGTCCCTCTCCCCAGTGGACATGAACTTCTCCTCGAGGGCTGGGACTGAGTCTGGTTTAGCTCTGTGTGTCCAGGTCCCAGCACCTAGTTTGCTAGGATGAATAAAACCAAGCATCTCTTACCAGGTTTCAACATGGCTCTCTGTCTGTACCTGCATACCTGTGTACCTGCACATCTGTGTGGCTATGCAGGTATCTACATACTTCCTGTCCAAACTCCATTTCTCCATCCTCATAACCAGATGGGGAGCTCCTTGAGGGCAGGATGGAGTCTTGTTCCTCTGTAAAGGTACACACCCAAAGTGGTCATTGGTAAAGGTTGAAGGAACTGGACTTGCTGAAACAGAGATCCAGGGCTCTCTCTGCAGGGCTGTTGTAGGTGGTGAGGGTGTGCTTTCCAGGAACAGTCTGGAGGAGTCACTGTACAGGGCTTGGATGCCCAGCCTTCACTGGGGTTGGGTTTCCTTCCAAGCTTGGAGGGGCTGCTGACCTAGAATCTGGGGGCTCAGTCCCCATGCGGGGTTTACAGAGCCACACTAACTAGTGAACAGCCAGCCACGGGGCTCTTCTCCNGCTCCATACCTCCCTGTGCTTCACTACCTCCTGGACTTTATGTTATATCAGATGCTGTGTGCTTAGCTATTCAGTTGTGTCTGACTCTTCACGACTCCATGGACTGTAGCCCACCAGGCTTCTCTGTCCATGCAGATTCTCCAGGCAAGAATATTGGAGTAGGTTGCCACGCCTTCATCATAATTTATTTAACCATTTTTCCATTGCTGGGTATTTTGGTTTCTTTTTGGTTCTGCATGCCAATTAATGTTGAGGTGAATATTATGATGCACACAGTTGATTCCATATTTTAGATTATTTCTTTTGGTTGGATTCTGAGACCCAGGATTAATAAGATTTTCTGGATATTTCTGTGGAGATGGGGATGGGACTAGGAGGTATACCTGTGGCTCTTGATTGTATTTTTCAATGTCACTAACACTGCAAAAGAACTACAATTCCACTATATCACTGTTAACATTTGAAATTATTGTTAATTGTTTTTTACTGTAGTATGTGGAAATAAAGCATTATGTTAGTTTATATTTTTTCAATTATTTAAATGCTGAACGCTCTCTTCTTTTTTAATAGTTGTATTTTTTAGTGAATTGTTTATTCATCCTCTGTTATTTATGGGAAAATAAGTATTTTAATTTTCATGTTTTTAAACTAATAAAGATATCATATCTGCTGAACATATTTTTCCAGTCTCTAGTTGTGATTTTATACTTTGCTAATTTTGTCTATCTATAGAAGCTCTAAATTTTTTGAGGTATATTTTATCACTTTTAAGTTAGAAAAGGCATCTCCCTCTAGAATTTTGATAAATATTTGATTACTTATCTTTATTTTGATTTATTTTTAATATCTAACACTTTTTCCACATGGGAATTGTTTTGATACATAGCATACTAATATATACAAATTACATCCCTCAAATTGCTATCCGGTCATTCCAGTATTCATAGAATAATCCTTTCTTCTCTTTTGATCTACTAAGCTCTTCTGACTATATTACTCGTTGGTGGCTCAGATGGTAAAGAATCTGCCTGCAATGCAGGAAATCTGGGTTCTGATCCCTGGGTCAGGAAGATCCCCTGGAGAATGGAATGGCAACCCAATCCAGTATTTTTGCCTGGAGAATTACATGGACAGAGAAGCCTGGCCGGCTACAGTCCATGGGGTCGAAAAGAGTTGGATACTACTGAGTGACTAACATTTTCACTTTTTATTTGCCTCCTGGTGGCTCAGACGGTAAAGAATCTGCCTACAATGCAGGGGTCTCGGGTTCGATCCCTGGGTTGGGAAGATCGCTTGGAGAAGGAAATGGTGACCCATTCCAGTATTCTTGCCTGACCCTCTAATATCTCCTCCTTCCTTATTTATCAACTGGGTACATCCCTCTTTATTGCCTGGAGCTCAAAGCACGATTGCCTGAAAGTTCTCTGGAGTTGTGTAGTTTTTATCAGACTTAGGAAAGACAGTATTAGTAATTCATTTTTGATGCAAATTCAACTTCTGAGTGAAGGAAACAGTTTTTTTTTTTTTTTTTAACCTAAGCAATTTAAATTTAAAGAAATCTTTAAAAAGTAAAGGGAAACTCTTAACCCTATTTCTCCCAGCTAACTCTTAATTCCTCAGGAAGTAAAATTGGTTCACTTGTTGGACAGCCTCTTAGCACAGCTCATTCTTCCTTCAAAGCATCATTCACAGTGAGTGATGTTGTCTCTTTCATGACTTACTGTTTCCATTGTTGACTACCAACAGTAATAATAGCCAACATTTACTGAGCACTTACTCTGAATGTGTATGAAATGTGTAGGAAGCTTTTTGTGGGGACCTTTTCACTTAATTCTTAAAGCAACTTTCTCAAGTAGTAGTAACATAATTATTCTTATGTAAGTAATATGATTATTCCAAATTTTAGGTGAGAAAAATGGAGTCACAGGAGATTTATAAATGTCCCTTGAGGTGACATTGCTAGTGTGGTGGAACAGGCTCTGAATCCAGGTAGCCTGATTTCAGATGCCCCCTTCTTCACCTTTAGACCAGTGCTTTCCTATAGAATATTCTGCCATGATAGAATTGTTCTCTGCATGTGCTGTCTACTATGATAGCCACGAGCACATGTGAGGACTTGAAATGTGGCTCGTGTGACTGAGAACTGGATTTTTAATTTAATTTTGGTGAATTTAAATAACCACATGTGGCTTCTGACTACAGTACTGGACAGCAGAGCTCTAGACGAGAACCTGCTGGGGAAAAATTTCCAGGAACAATTTTTGCTGTTTTTGGTTATCATTCTATCCTGGCACAATACCCCACACAACTTGCATTTATTGACTACACCAATAACTCAGATGTGGTAGGATGGAGAGACAGCAAATGCAAATAGTGCTTTGACAGTATCAAATTGTGAAGAATGCTTACCTCCAATGCAATCTCTCAAGCCTATTTGGCATAAATTTTATTTTTAAAATAGCAAAAAATAAATATAATAAAATGACTATTAAGGATACATTTGGTAGCATTGAGCATATTCTTATAACTCAATAAGAAAGGAAAAAGGAAATGGCATCAAATAGTAACTTCTGAGAAATGGCAGTTATCTGACAAGAAATGAATTTAATGCCAAAATACACTTTCTGGAAACAATTCTATCAGGAGTCAAAAAATCCTAGTTGTTTGTAAGGCAGTGAATGACAAGCTCATTCACACTCTTTACCCCCAGAAAATACTGTAATGTTTTCTGCCTATTACTGATTGCATTTTTCTTCTTGGAAGTATCTGTCTGAGCTATATCTGGTGTGTTTTACATTGCATCACATAGTATACATTTTTGTTGTCACTGCTCAGAACAATAATCTAATAGTAGATTAAGAGTGTAAAGAGATTCAAATATCTTTGGCAATTAAATGTCAGAAAGTATTTCCCTATTAATCATTAATGCTGAAGTTTCTAGATAATGCACCACTAAATGCACTCAAATGTATTATTATTAAATGTATATTAAAGTGGCACTGCATTTACATTGCTGGTAACTTTTTGTAGTAAAAGTAACTTTCAAATGTGCTAATGCACTTTTAGAAGACTGCATTAAATGTTCCTCCCAAAATGCTGTGCTTGATTGACAAATTGCATTGATTGAAAGAGCTAGAAATTTTGGTATGAAATAGATAATAATAGCATCTCAAACTTAGAGCATTTCATATTTCTTTGTCTTGTTACATCAAGTCACTCTAGTAAGAAATTTGTACTATGTGAATCAGAATTAAATTGCTCTACTGAAAAAAAATTTTTAATGGAAATATTCATTTAAAGAACTGGAGCAGTTACAGATATCTGGCTGTGCTATGCTGGGAAAAATCTGACATCATTGCTTTCTTCTTGTTCTTAAGCTTTCCAGATTATTAGTTTTAGTGTTGATTCTAAAACTTTGACTCTGAAGTACAATGACCACTGAATTAAATATTTGTAAGAACAATAATCAAAGTAGAAAGCTTTCTACTTTGTTACCATTTTTGAATTTTATATACCCTATCTACATTATCAGTATTTTTGTTCTCAGTGAAGTAAAAGACATAATACTTTATTTTCCTATGAGAATAAAAAGAAAAATCTTTATAATGATTTTTCTCCAGGTGTAGGAATAAAATATGGTAAACAACAAGTCTTAAATTTTTCAACTCAATGTAACTGACCACAACAAACCAAGAAATATGCCCATTTTTGCCATATTGATTTTCAGTTTGGAAAACGCAGTATGCTTACCTTGTTGATATATCTTATATCATAAAAAGACTAGATAAAAATCAATAAAATAATATTGTCCTCTATCATGAAAGAAACATGAAGCTTGGTTTTGTATTTTTTAAAAAGGTGTGTACAGTTAGACGCTTTCAGGCAATTTACATAGGTTCTTTCTGTTCCAGTGATATAAATAACCATCATTCTGGTTTCAGACAAAGCGCCTCCTTCTCTCTAAAAATGCATTAGAGGATGCACATGACAGTCAGCTTTGGCACTAATTAAGCTGAGTGGTCTCTGAACAGTAAATAGAAAGGAAGGTGCTTCTCACTGGCCACATTAATATCTATGATTCCTGGGCACAGCTGGCCAAGTGCTCCCTACTTGAATATGATGGGTTTTACCTTGCACTGGCAGAGAGTACACTCAGTGCCATGTTTGATCCAAGAGGACCCAGTGAAGCGAACCACATTCATCTCGTCCAGGCAAGTTTTGGTGATGTCATTGCGGATGGTGTCAGCCTGGCAAGGGTCGGTGACACAGCGTGGGCAGCACTCATTCTCGGGGAGGACACTGAATTCACACTCCACCTCTGGACAAGGCAGGGGCCAACAGTCAACTTCCCCTTGCTATAAGGAAAGCAGATGGACAAGAGTAGAGGGAGAAGAAGGGAGGGAACATAGTGAGCTATCATTCATAGCTTACTGAATACTCAATTACTCAATTTCTTTGATGGACATTCATACTTAGATCTTCATAGTGATGAATGTTGTAGGGAATCCACACATGAGATCTATACTGTAGATGGATTATGAAACAGTCTTCATGGGTTAAATAAGAATAGCAATAAAGGAAAGCAAAAAACAATTCTCTTAAAACAATCAAATGGGCATGCCCTCTCTTTCGCATGACAAAGAATCGTTTACTTACAGAAGAGATTTTTACTTAGCTTTTTTGCCTATGAGATGCTTTTTTCTTCCTTTCAATCTTTTACCCTACTTTCTCATTTATTCCCTTCTGCAAAAAGAAAGTTTTGTCCACTGACAAGAAAGTAAATCGAAATATGAAGGAAATTTGACAGTTTTTCTTTGTCATTTATACATTTCTCAGTGTATGAACTTTGGGGAAAAAAAAAACAAAAAACAAAAAAACTAGGAGCTGATTTCAGTCATTTTTATTCCACACGGGAAAATTGTGTGAATTGGCTCTTTTTAAAATTTCGTTTCCACCTAAAANTTTGGTTATCATTCTATCCTGGCACAATACCCCACACAACTTGCATTTATTGACTACACCAATAACTCAGATGTGGTAGGATGGAGAGACAGCAAATGCAAATAGTGCTTTGACAGTATCAAATTGTGAAGAATGCTTACCTCCAATGCAATCTCTCAAGCCTATTTGGCATAAATTTTATTTTTAAAATAGCAAAAAATAAATATAATAAAATGACTATTATTAAGGATACATTTGGTAACATTGAGCATATTCTTATAACTCAATAAGAAGGGAAAAAGGAAATGGCATCAAATAGTAACTTCTGAGAAATGGCAGTTATCTGACAAGAAATGAATTTAATGCCAAAATACACTTTCTGGAAACAATTCTATCAGGAGTCAAAAAATCCTAGTTGTTTGTAAGGCAGTGAATGACAAGCTCATTCACACTCTTTACCCCCAGAAAATACTGTAATGTTTTCTGCCTATTACTGATTGCATTTTTCTTCTTGGAAGTATCTGTCTGAGCTATATCTGGTGTGTTTTACATTGCATCACATAGTATACATTTTTGTTGTCACTGCTCAGAACAATAATCTAATAGTAGATTAAGAGTGTAAAGAGATTCAAATATCTTTGGCAATTAAATGTCAGAAAGTATTTCCCTATTAATCATTAATGCTGAAGTTTCTAGATAATGCACCACTAAATGCACTCAAATGTATTATTATTAAATGTATATTAAAGTGGCACTGCATTTACATTGCTGGTAACTTTTTGTAGTAAAAGTAACTTTCAAATGTGCTAATGCACTTTTAGAAGACTGCATTAAATGTTCCTCCCAAAATGCTGTGCTTGATTGACAAATTGCATTGATTGAAAGAGCTAGAAATTTTGGTATGAAATAGATAATAATAGCATCTCAAACTTAGAGCATTTCATATTTCTTTGTCCTGTTACATCAAGTCACTCTAGTAAGAAATTTGTACTATGTGAATCAGAATTAAATTGCTCTACTGAAAAAAAATTTTTAATGGAAATATTCATTTAAAGAACTGGAGCAGTTACAGATATCTGGCTGTGCTATGCTGGGAAAAATCTGACATCATTGCTTTCTTCTTGTTCTTAAGCTTTCCAGATTATTAGTTTTAGTGTTGATTCTAAAACTTTGACTCTGAAGTACAATGACCACTGAATTAAATATTTGTAAGAACAATAATCAAAGTAGAAAGCTTTCTACTTTGTTACCATTTTTGAATTTTATATACCCTATCTACATTATCAGTATTTTTGTTCTCAGTGAAGTAAAAGACATAATACTTTATTTTCCTATGAGAATAAAAAGAAAAATCTTTATAATGATTTTTCTCCAGGTGTAGGAATAAAATATGGTAAACAACAAGTCTTAAATTTTTCAACTCAATGTAACTGACCACAACAAACCAAGAAATATGCCCATTTTTGCCATATTGATTTTCAGTTTGGAAAACGCAGTATGCTTACCTTGTTGATATATCTTATATCATAAAAAGACTAGATAAAAATCAATAAAATAATATTGTCCTCTATCATGAAAGAAACATGAAGTTTGGTTTTGTATTTTTTAAAAAGGTGTGTACAGTTAGACGCTTTCGGGCAATTTACATGGGTTCTTTCTGTTCCAGTGATATAAATAACCATCATTCTGGTTTCAGACAAAGCGCCTCCTTCTCTCTAAAAATGCATTAGAGGATGCACATGACAGTCAGCTTTGGCACTAATTAAGCTGAGTGGTCTCTGAACAGTAAATAGAAAGGAAGGTGCTTCTCACTGGCCACATTAATATCTATGATTCCTGGGCACAGCTGGCCAAGTGCTCCCTACTTGAATATGATGGGTTTTACCTTGCACTGGCAGAGAGTACACTCAGTGCCATGTTTGATCCAAGAGGACCCAGTGAAGCGAACCACATTCATCTCGTCCAGGCAAGTTTTGGTGATGTCATTGCGGATGGTGTCAGCCTGGCAAGGGTCGGTGACACAGCGTGGGCAGCACTCATTCTCGGGGAGGACACTGAATTCACACTCCACCTCTGGACAAGGCAGGGGCCAACAGTCAACTTCCCCTTGCTATAAGGAAAGCAGATGGACAAGAGTAGAGGGAGAAGAAGGGAGGGAACATAGTGAGCTATCATTCATAGCTTACTGAATACTCAATTACTCAATTTCTTTGATGGACATTCATACTTAGATCTTCATAGTGATGAATGTTGTAGGGAATCCACACATGAGATCTATACTGTAGATGGATTATGAAACAGTCTTCATGGGTTAAATAAGAATAGCAATAAAGGAAAGCAAAAAACAATTCTCTTAAAACAATCAAATGGGCATGCCCTCTCTTTCGCATGACAAAGAATTGTTTACTTACAGAAGAGATTTTTACTTAGCTTTTTTGCCTATGAGATGCTTTTTTCTTCCTTTCAATCTTTTACCCTACTTTCTCATTTATTCCCTTCTGCAAAAAGAAAGTTTTGTCCACTGACAAGAAAGTAAATCGAAATATGAAGGAAATTTGACAGTTTTTCTTTGTCATTTATACATTTCTCAGTGTATGAACTTTGGGGAAAAAAAAAACAAAAAACAAAAAAACTAGGAGCTGATTTCAGTCATTTTTATTCCACACGGGAAAATTGTGTGAATTGGCTCTTTTTAAAATTTCGTTTCCACCTAAAATTTAGTTCCTATTTTCTTCATAATTCTGAGTCTCATGGTCTTGGGAGATGAAAGCAGCCTCAGGCACAAAACTGACCTTGCTCTTTCAATTGATTTTTGGGTTGAAAGTATAAAAAGGAAGCAACAAAAACGCATTGCCTTAAAAATATCCTCACACAAATAGAAAGGAAACTAGTCCTAACTTTAAGACTAGTATCTATGAAACTTTCTTCTATAAAGACATGTAGCTGAATTTTCATTTACACCATAGAAATAAAAAAATTCAGCCACATGAAAAATGACTGGGGTCTTCTTATCAAGTCTTTATTTTCTTTTTAACATTTTGTTTCTAGCAGAAGTTTCATATTTATATATACATTCAACTCTAACATTCTAATATTTACTGCAAATTAAAACTATGTGCAAAACAGGGTTCCCGCTGGAATAGCATTGACAGCAACAATTTTTAGAAAGAAAAATGGTATTAGTTTTTGCTTTTTTAAGTCAGAGCATAATTGACAGAAATGGATTAACAAAAGTTTTACTTGGAAAAAAGGATTTTTTTGAATGCCATTGTTCTGTTCATAACTGTATTTAAGTAAACCTAGGCTGAGTTGCTTCCCTAGTGGCTCAGAGGGTAAAGCGTCTGCCTGCAATGCAGGTAGATCTGGGTTCGATCCCTGGGTCAGAAGCTCCTCTGGAGAAGGAAATGGCAACCCACTCCAGTACCTTTGCCGGGAAAATCCCATGGACGGAGGAGCCCGGTAGGCTACAGTCCACGGGGTCGCAAAGAGCTGGACATGACTGAGTGACTTCACTTTCTCTCACTTTAGGCTAAGTGGGATTGGGAAAGTGAGGACAGCCTTTTCTTCTTCAGAGCTCTGGAGAGTGTCCTAAAAGACTGACATGGCATGGTATACTGCATCTACCCCTGGATACTCCTTCTCGGGTCCTGAATGCAGAGCCGTCACTTTGTCATCATAACTAGGTTCGCCTTTTGTACCTTCCAACACTATGGCCAGGTACTGAATATTGGTGGAGGGGCAGGGAAGGTTGTAACGTTTCCTGAACTTTAGGTAGCCAGACTTACCAGGCAGCGGCACTGCTGGCAATTCTGAACCCAGGTGTCGCCACTGTTGTACAAGGTTTCCCCGTTTTGATGGAGGCACTGACTGCTCAACCTTGGGTCACATTCAGGGCAGCAGAAAAGGTCAACTGTGGGATTCTCACAGTCACAGACCATCCGTCGACACATTACAAACCCATTCTGTATGACAAGGAGAAAACGTAGTTACCAAAAGCCCGTTTCTCAATATACTGATATCATATGTACGTGGGTGTGTCTGTATGTGTGAGTACCTATGTATATAAACATCTATATATACATTATATATTTGTGTGCTGTGCTGTGCTAAGTCACTTCATTCATGTCCAACTCTTTGTGAGCCTCTGGACCGTAGCCTGCCAGGCTCCTCTGTCCATGAGGATTCTCCAGGCAAGCATATTGCAGTGGGTTACCATTTCCTACTCCAGGGGAATATATATAGATATATTTATAATATATCTATATTCATAATTATATATCTCTATATGTACAAATATGTTACATATATATCTAAAATTGGACTTCCCAGGTGGTGCTAGTGTTAAAGAATCTGCCAGTCAATGCAGGAGATGCAAGAGACATGGGTTCCATCGCTGGGCCAGGAAGATCCCCTGGAGGAGGATATGGCAACCCACTCCAGTATTCTCGCCTGGGAAATCCCATGGACAGAAGAGCCTGGTGGGTTACTGTCCATGGGGCCACAAAGGGTTAGACATAACTGAGTGACTGAGCATCAGCACCATACCTATAATTTCAGGTATTGATTTGGAAGTTTGAGATAACTCACACTGTTTTCTCAGTATAACTGATTTTCTTTAAAATTCCTATTTGTAGCTAACAACCAGAAATTACTCAAGCTGGAGAACTTCCAATTTTCTTTCTGCACATTACTGTTTAAATGACTTGATTAGAAAAAAATTTTTATATAGAATGATAACCACTGCATGACTCTTATGTACAAATAAATTCATGTATGCATATATAAATTTTTATGTACTTGTAATTTGAATACTAACTAAAGTTTATCCTGTGTAAGGGATTGTATGTTTATATTTGGTAGGTAGTCATCAAGTTTTACATATTATTAAGTTTATGGATATGTTAACCTTATAATTTGTATAAGCTCTTATCAATTTCTTAATAATAGTTGAGTCTTTGATATTATTATTTAACTATATATTAAATTTCTATTATCAACTGGGTATACAGAATACCTCTCTAAAACTGAAATATAACCCAAATAGATATTTTTTCACTTGCAGGCCATAGCATGTTCATTCTGGGTTCATTTATGCATTCATTCAAATATGATATTGTGACTATAAAAAATTAGCCTAGTTAGAATCAAAAATTTATCATTGCATAGATAAACACATTGTGGTATTTCTGTACAAAGGAACACTATTCAGTAATAAAAAGAAATGGGTTACTTATACAGGTAATGAATATAATTGAGTGTCAAAGTGTAATGCTGAGACAAATGTCAGACACAAAAGAATAAGTATAGTTTTCATCTCATATACCTGGGGGATTATTTTGAGGTTGCAGGTGGATACCAAAATCCATGGATGCTCAAATCCCTTATATAAAATGGCATAGTATTTGCATATAACCTATACATAATCTCCCATTACTTTAAATCGTTTCTAGATTACTTATAATACGTAATATAAAACTTATGTAAAAAGTTGCTGGGGTCAGGAAAATGAAAGTTTTGCTTTTCAGAACTTTCTGGAATTTTTTTTCTCAAGTATTTTTGATCCACAGTTTGCTGAATCCATGAATGTGGTTCCTGCAGATATGGAAGGCCAACTGTGTTATATGATTCCACTTATATGAGGTTGTAGAAAATACAAATCCAGTCTATAGAAACAGGAAACAGTGTTTACTTGTGTCTGGGGCTATGGGGTTACAAAAGGGCAGAGGCCAGACAATTTGGGTAGGTGAAAATGTTATGTTATATTAATTGTGCAGAGGTTAATCAGATGTATGCATTTGTTTATCATGCAAATTACATCGCGACAAAAATGGTTACAATGTTTTGTTTGTACCAACCTGACATGAACACACGGAACACCGGTCATTTTCCAGCACCCAAATCTGACCATTGTGCTTAATTTTTCCATCGTGGATGCAATCCCCTGTGCAATTCTTTCCGTGAGGACATCGGCAATCATATCCACCATCCAAGTTAAAGCAAATGGTGTCATTGGCACAACTGTGCCTCCCAGTCCCACACTCGTCAATATCTACAGCCAAGAAAAAGCAGCAGGCAATGTGCTTAGAATATGCTCTGTTTCAAATAACTGTGATCAGGCAAGTTGTCTCCTGACATAACGCATTCAACTGTAAATTAATTTTCATCTTACTGGCCTGTATTTCCTATTAATGCTGACTAAAGCAATGTTAATGATCTTGGGATTTCACAGGAAAATATCATACTTGATTTCAAATAACAAATAACCTTGGCTAGATATGCAAGTTTTATATCTCTGTCAATACCATTAAGCTTTATGAAACACGTTTTTTTTTTTTTTTTTAAAGTTAAGGATAGGACTCAACATATCAAACAATTTGGCAGTGGAAATTCTAAAAGTGCCTATGTTTTTTTAATTGGCAAAATCATCCTCAGTGTTAAAATGGTGCTTCCAGAAAATCCCTTCTTCATGGGGGATGAAATGCTATGGAAGCAAAGAGGCGTTTTCATTCAGTTTCAAGCCCTGTTCTCATAGCCATGTCACTGTCAGGTAAGCTCTTTCCAGCATTCTGTGCAGGTGTTCTGCCCTTAATGGTCCAGGCATTTGCACACTGTCCTTACACCCTGCCCTTCAACCATGGAAAGGCAGGTGATCACAAGCAATCAGCATCCCTTACAAAGAATTCCCCGCTTCTCAGCTTTCCCATTTCGTATCATCATTTCATCTCCTGCCTAACTCATCTGGCACCTGCCCGCTCTTCACCCGACTTCACCTACTCCATGGCAATCATAGCCTAGAGCATTTTCATACAGATGAAAAGCAAACATATGTTGACCCACAGATCAGGTCCAAGCGAGGAGATGTGATTCATTTTATTTATTCCCATCATTTAAAGGTCATAAGCCAGAATCATTCCAGGGATATTGTATGAGTGGCAGTAAGGAGTTATTTCCTATTTCTTCTGAGCAAAGGTCAAGAAAAAAGAACTAAATCACAGCAGGAAAAGTGGGATAGAGAGAAAATAGAATGTATAGCTTTTAACCAGCACAGCAGAATGTACACTGATTTTCCTTTAAAATTACAGGATTTAGTAACTATATTCCTTAAATGGTTTGATTTCAACATTGTAGAGGAAATAAATTAGTCAAAATTATATTTTAGCCACATTTCAACTTCTAAATATTTAAGTTCTATCATATATGCATTCCTGACAGTAAGTTACATGATTATTGCTATGTACTTTGATTTTTATTAGTTCTCATATCAACAAAACCAATGAATTGAGAGAATAGCTGAAACGATTTCTATTATAGCCATAGTAAACTTTATTATAGGTTGATTTGTCAAGGACAATACTGTATAAAAAATATCATGATAAAAAATAACAGTAAGAGAATATATGAAAATCTTAAAAAATACATTTATGTAATTGTATTAATAAATACACCTATATATCAGATATATATGTGTATATCAGATCCAAAAAATTTTTTCTCTTGGTAAGGAAATGAACTTTATATAGCAGGTCTATATTTGCTCTATTTGGAATAATAAAGTATCCTCAGAGTTGATATTTGTCTCCATTAAATAATCTTATATTTAGCAATTATAGGAAGCAAAAACAATACCGCTAATCATAGTTGTTTGGTCTCTCTGACCACAATCTCTACAAATACCTCTTAATATATCTTTTAATATCCACTACATGTATATATGTTTTATATATTTCACTCTTTAAATATCCGCTAATATAAGGACATTATTCCACTAATGGCAATGGCTGGACTTGAACAATCATTTCATTTTGCCTGACATTTAAAATAAAATTTCTACTAACAAGTTTGTTTGTTTGTTTAAAAGCAGAGAAAGTCCTTAGATTTGATGCAGCAGACAAAGAAGAAAAGATTTTTAGGTGCAAAGAGAATATGTACTCAAAGTATATTAACAATAAAGAAATAGAATAAAGCGTTGCTTACAACAATGGTTGGCATGTATTTGTCATACCTGAGAAATATTAATATTTAAGCAGAAACATCATAATGGACTAACTCTTACCTTTTGCTATCCTATGAGATTTGAATTAGTTTGAACTTACCTTACCTTTTTTGCTCGTTATCTATACTGGGTTTCTCAGTGCAGAAACTATTCTCAATTGAATGGTAGTATAAAATTTTGGAATTTATTTTTATACACAGTTTTATTGTAAGATTTCTACATTACATATACATAAAGAATGTATATTCTGCTTTGAAAATTATACTATAGTATATAGAAATTCCTACTTTAAAAATACTGATTATTTCTTTAGTGAGTGATTAGAGAAATAACGTTGTCAAAGCCAGTGGTCAAGACAGCAGTTTCTGACACAGGTCCTTCCCTCTCTCTGACAAATTTCATTTACTTGCTTCCTATCACACTAGTATGCTGAAGCTCTAATACTCTGGCCACCTGATGGGAAGAGCCAACTCATTCGAAAAGACCCTGATGCTAGGAACCACTGATAGCAGGAGAAGGCGGAGACAGAGGATGAAATGGTTAGATAGCATCACCGCCTCAATGGACATGAATTTGTCCAGGAGATAGTGAAGGACAGGGAAGCCTGGCATGCCGCAGTCCATGGGATCACAAAGAGTCAGACATGACTGAGGGACTGAACAGCATCACATTGGTAGCTCTTTCTGAATCTTTCNGATAGCATCACCGCCTCAATGGACATGAATTTGTCCAGGAGATAGTGAAGGACAGGGAAGCCTGGCATGCCGCAGTCCATGGGATCACAAAGAGTCAGACATGACTGAGGGACTGAACAGCATCACATTGGTAGCTCTTTCTGAATCTTTCTTCTGCCCACATACACATTCTCCAGGTGTGGCAAAAACATTATGGATAAGACTTAGGCAAGCAAACAGGAGGTTAAAGAGTGGTCTAGTCAGAGGTAAGAGTGTATTTGAGCACCAAAGTTCAGAGCCATTAAGTGTATTAGAGAATCAAAAGTGTTGATATGACTTAAATGGCCAGGGAGAGCAGAGTGGGGAGACATGCTGAAGGGTTCTCAAGGCTCACTTAAAGGTCATGTTATAAGAAATTTGAACCTTATAATGAAGGCAATCAAATGTCCTTTTAGAGAATTGCAAAAAAACTATTCACATATCCATTTTAGAGAGATTCCTTTGGCTTCATTTTGGAAAAAGGACTTAAAATGGATTAGAAATTTCAATTAGAAGACCAGTTAGTAGACTGTTCAGTATTCCAGGAAAGAGATGGTCATATAATAAAAGTAAACANATGTCTCTGCTTTTGACTTGCTTTACCTTGCTGTTATCATAATCATTCAATAATGGCCTATCTAAGAGGTCCTCCCCCTGTCTAACTGTTAAACTAAAGTGACTTTGTTCAGCTCACAGAGAATCAGACCCTGTCCACCTGTGAAAAGAAGAGATTTAACACATCCCTTCCCTGATTCCCTGGAGAAGGAAATGGCAACCTACTCCAGGATTTTAGCCTGGAAAATTCTATGGACAGATTAGCCTGGTGGGCTACAGCCCATGGGGTTGCAGAGAATCAGACACAACTGAGTGACTAACAATTTCACTTTCTTTCCCTGATGCTTGCCATTCCCAGAGATGTTTTGTAAGACTGATGGCTAGTTTTTACTTTACTTACTTATTGTCTTTTCTTCTGTACTGTTGAAGCCTAGCTTGAAGAATTTTGAGTATCATGTTGCTAGAAGGCTAAATGAGTGCAATTCTGTGGTAGTTTGAACATTCTTTGGCATTGCCTTTTTTTGGGATTGGAACGAAAATGGACCTTTTCCAGTCCTGGGGCCACTGCTGAGTTTTCCAAATTTCCTGGCATATTGAATGCAGCACTTTCACGGCATCATCGTTTAGGATTTGAAATNGTAGTTTGAACATTCTTTGGCATTGCCTTTTTTTGGGATTGGGACGAAAATGGACCTTTTCCAGTCCTGGGGCCACTGCTGAGTTTTTCAAATTTCCTGGCATATTGAATGCAGCACTTTCACGGCATCATCGTTTAGGATTTGAAATAGTTCAGCTGGAATTCCATCACCTCCATTAGCTTTGTTTGTATGATGCTTTCTAAAGCCCACTTGACTTTGCATTCCAGGATGTCTGGCTCTAGGTGAGTGATCACACCATCATTGTTATCTGAGTCATGAAGATCTTTATTGTATAGTTCTGTGTATTCTTGCCACTCTTCTTAATATCTTCTGCTTCTTAATACTGTTTCTGTCCTTCATTGTGCCTATGTTTACATGAAATGTTCCTTTTATGTCTCATTTTCTTGAAGAGATCTCTAATCTTTCCCATTCTATTGTTTCCTCAATTTCTTTGTATTGATCACTGAGGAAGGCTTTCTTATCTCTTCTTTTTTTCAGCTATTTGTAAGCCCTCCTCAGACAATCATTTTGCCTTTTTGCATTTCTTTTTCTTGGAGATAGTTTAGATCACCATCTCCTGTACCATGTTATGAAACTCTGTCCATAGTTCTTCAGGTACTCTGTCTATCATATTTAATCCCTCGAGTATATTTGTCACTTCTACTGTATAATTGTAAGGAATTTGATTTAGGTCGTACTTGAATGGGCTAGTGGTTTTCCCTTCTTTCTTCAATTTAAGTCTGAATTTGGCAATAAGGAGTTCATGATCTGAGTCACAGTCAGCTTCCANATATTTGTCACTTCTACTGTATAATTGTAAGGAATTTGATTTAGGTCATACTTGAATGGGCTAGTGGTTTTCCCTTCTTTCTTCAATTTAAGTCTGAATTTGGCAATAAGGAGTTCATGATCTGAGTCACAGTCAGCTTCCAGTCTAATTTTTGTTGACCATATAGAGTTTCTCCATCTTGGCTACAAACAATATAATCAACATGATTTTGGTATTGATTGGTGATGTTCATGTGTAGAATCTTCTCTTGTGTTGTTGAAAGAGGGTGTTTGCTATGACCAATGTGTTCGCTTGGCAAAACTTGTTAACCTTTTACCTGCTTTGTTTTGTACTCCAAGGTCAAATTTGACTGTTATTCTAGGTGTCTCTTGACTTCCTACTTTTGCATTCCAGTACTTTATAATGAAAAGGACATTTTTTGGGGGGTGTTAGTTCTAGAAGATCTTGTAGGTCTTTATAGAACTGTTCAGCTTCTTTAGCATTACTGGATGGGGCATAGACTTGGATTACTGTGATAATGAATGGTTTGCCTTGGAAACAAACAGAGATCATCTTGTTGTTTTTGAGATTGCATCCAAGTACTGCATTCTGGACTCTTGTTGACTGTGATGGCTACTCCATTTCTTCTAAAGGATTCTTGCCCACAGTAGTAGATATAATGATCATCTGAGTTAAATTCACCCATTCCAGTCCATTTTAGTTCACTAATTCCTAAAATGTCAATGTTCACTCTTGCCATCTTCTGTCTGACCACTTCCAATTTGCCTTGATTCATGGACCTAACATTCCAGGTTCCTATGCATTATTGCTCTTTACAACACTGGACTTGACTTCCATCACCAGTCACATCCATAACTGGGTGCTGTTTTTGCCTTGGCTCCATCTCTTCATTTTTTTCTGGAGTTATTTCTCTGATCTCCCTTGGAGTTCATCTTTCGGTGGCCTATCTTTTTGCTTTTTCATGCTATTCATGGGGTTTTCAAGGCAAGAATTCTCAAGTGGCTTGCCATTCTCTTCTCCAGTGGACCACGTTTTGTCAGAACTCTCCACCATGACCTGACCATCTTGGGTGGTCCTACATGGCATGGCTCCTAGTTTCATTGAATTAGACAAGGCTGTGGTCCACGTGATCAGTTTGATTAGTTTTCTTTGATTGTGGTTTTCATTCTGTCTGCCTTGTGGTAGATAAGGATGGGCTTATGGAAGCTTCCTGATGGGAGAGACTAACTGAGGGGAAAACTGGTTCTGATGGGTGGGGCTGTGCTCAGTAAATCTTCAGTCCAGTTTTCTGTTGATGGGTGGGGCTGTGTTCCCTCCCTGTTGTTTGACCTGAAGTCAAACTATGGTGTAGGTAATGAAGATAATGGTGACCTCCTTCATGTGGTCCAATGCAGGCAATGCCACACTCAGTGCCCCTAACTTTGCAGCAGGCCGCTGCCGACCCATGTCTCCACCGGAGACTCCTGGACACTCATGGGCAAGTCTGGGTCAGTCTCTTGTGGGGTCACTGCTCCTTTCTCCTGGGTCCTGGTGTGCATAAGGTGACTGTATAGAGCTTCTCTATCTTTGGCTGCAAATAATATAATCCATCTGATTTTGGTATTGATCATCTGGTGATGTCCATGTGTAGAGTCGTCTCTTGTGTCGACATAGAGTGTTTTCTGTGACCAGTGTGTTCTCTTGGCCTTTCCCTCTCTATTCTGCTTTTTAACTTTAGTTCCTCATTGCTTTTTTCTTGCTACCCTAAAAGAACATGGATTCCCTCTCTGACAAGACAGTTATTTTGAGACATTAGCCTGCCATCTTCTCGGTCAGTCGACTTTCCAAATAAAGTCATATTCCTTGCCTCAACACCCTGTCACTTGGATTTATTGACCTGTTTTGCAGCAAGCAGAGCAAGCTCGGACTTGGTAACAGAAGTGGGTGGCAGGAATAAGCAAAGACACGAGTTAGTTTAAGACATGATGAAATATACTTTCCTGTGAGCTTCCAGGTAGAGCTGATTAGTAAGTAGTTGGAGATACAGGTCTGGAGTTCAGAAAATAGGACTGGGCCAAAATATGGATTTGGTAGAGATACACTTTAATCATTCCCTTTCTCAAAAATAGACCTTCAGAATCAAGCTCAAACTTCTGAGAAAGGCATTTAAGACTACTTCCTCTGCTTGCACTTTCTGACCCTATCTTAAGGTGCACATCACATCATACTTAAGTCCTGAAACAACACTAGATAGCTAGATACTCAATCCTTTCTTAGCCCCAACAGAAAATAATTTCTCTTTGTTACCTATGGCTCTGAATTTATTCTTTCCTTATGTACTCATCATTTTCAACTTTGTAGCTTTTCTCCTCTGTTGAGAAACCCTCCACATTCTATCTTATATGACAGTTGTTATTATATATATTTTATCTCTACTATAAGTTGAGAGCAGTGACCATACCTCCATACCTCCTTCAAATCTGTTTACAGCAGATGCCTCATAAAGTACCTCAAGCTACCTATACATATATTCAGTAACTACTTCATGAATTGAAATAGATTCATTTCATTTTCATAGTTTCCCTTGATTTAAGGTAAGAATTTATAGCATTTGTTTTGAACATAATACTCAAAGATACTACCATATAAACATTTTTTTTTAGTCATACAAGTTCAAAAACACCTCACCAAGCATAAAGATAATCTAGAAATAAAAACTTTAAATAAAAGGAAATGTGGTCATGAAATGTGATATTCCTACATGAAAAAAAAATACTTGGCCTTATTCTCAGAGAGAGACAAATTTTCAGGCATATTAGAAATGATGATTGGATAAGAAAATTGGTACCCTTGCACATTTCCTGGGGATTAAATGTCTACACCTCTGAGGTAAATGGATGAGCAAAATAATTTAAAGTTTGTATGCATGCAGTTTATTAACATGTATGTTGTAGATTATACAGTCTAAAAAGTAGTGTGACAGTATAAAGTTATTTATTCATATCTTCAAATATGACTATTATACTTAAGAATAATTATAAACCTACTGCTGTCGATTTGTCCATGTTGAAATGCTTCTTGTTTTTTCCCCCAGAACAGAAATATGGAACTTGATCAGATATAACCATAGTTTTAAAATGGCATCCTTCTAAATGCTAATATTACAGTTCTACAGATCACTGAAATTGCAGTAAGTAGAGAGTTGTTAAAAAGAAGCATTTTAGTTCTCTTTTATATGACAAAGGTTAGTACTTTTAAAAGAATTCTTCAGATCACACTGTCCTTGAAAGAGTAGTAGATTTTTACGATAATCATTATAAATTCTATTGGAAGATAGTTGTAGAATTATCTTTACAGAATTGTGGGTTTTTTTTTTTTTTTAAGAATAAGATTTCCCACTCTTGATGTATTTATGGTATTTCCTCAACAAGCCTTTTCTGTGTAGGCATTTCATAGAATCCGTTACTTCCCTATATTCATCTGTATCATGTGTTATTTTGATGATTAGTTTTCCTTGTTACTTTTGGACACTTAATGAATGCACTCGTTATGTTTTGTCATTTTCACCAGACTAGTATGTATTTACTATATGGAAGGAAGCAGAAGTGTTAGTTGCTCAGTTGTGTCCAACTCTTTGCGACCCTTTTGGATTGCAGCCCACCAAGCTCCTCTCTCCATGGGATTTCACATGCAAGAATACTGGAATGGGTAGCCATTCCCTCCTCCAGGGAATCTTCCCGACCCAGGGACTGAACCCAGGTCTCCCACATTGCAGGTAGATTCTTTACCATCTGAGCCACCAGTGAGGTGATGTATATCACATATATGATTTACTGTATATCATACCATATGTCTGGTGGAAAAGTGAAGTACTTCTCTCTTTTCAGTTAAATAAGAAGCAGAGTAATTAATAGAGAAGGAAGAAAAAGTGGTATCTGAGATGTGAGGAGAATGGAGAAGTTATGACACGATTGCATCAGAGAGTTGCAGTGGAAATTAACGGACGATGCTGATGGCTCTTGCAGCGTGTAGTTTAACAAGATGGCCAGCAATAATTCTCACCATTGAGTATTTATGCTCTTCGGTTATCCTCTCTCCTTGGACTCACTGAGTGGCTTCTAACAGAGAGACTATGGGAGAAGTGGAGAGGTGCCACATCTGAGACTTAGTTGTGGAAGAGGGCTACTGCCGTCTTGGGCACATGCTGTCTCTTGGAATGCTTTTTCTAAGAGAAGCCAGCCCCTAGCCCTGTGGAGTGGCTCATGGGCTAAGGATACAAGCCCTGACAATAGCACTGTTAGGGACTTTAGAAACAGATTCACTTTCCCTCCACTCTTGACCCAGACAAGACTGAGAGATGAGACCACATCTCTGGGCAGCAACTTGATATTAGTAACTTCACTAGAAACCTGAACCAGAGGAATCCAGCTAAGCTGTTCATAGATTCCTTATCCAGATGCTGTGAGATAATTTATTATTTTCAGTGGCTACACTTTGGGGGTTACTTTTTATGCATCAGGAGATAACTAATACAGCCCTCTTTAGACATCTGGTCATAAATTTAAAAGATACTGAAAGAAGTTACAAATGTAAAGTAAGATAGCAAAGGTATGTATTTTTTTTAGTCACATTCTGATGCACAGAAAGGGAAAGCAAACAAAATTAAACCCAGGTTACTCCTAGGGCAAAAGAAGAAAAGATAGGGAAAAGGAGGAGATGAAGTAAAGACACATTTTTAGCTTTGCTCTCCATATTTCTGTATGATTGAATTATTTATAATCAGTTTATGTTTATTCTTTATGTGTATAATTTAAAATAAAAGACCATGCTAAAAAAGCAGCATTGAAGACTTCTTCCTGATAATCTACTATAGAAACAGGCAATATAGTTTATCAGGGAAGGGCAAAATCACAGGGTTTGATCTGCTTCTTGAACAGCATTCTCATAAGCACGAGGTAAAGCCTTGAGATCACAGCTGAGGTTGTTTGCCAATGCTAGGTTTTAGCCCCTGCCAAGGCAGCAGCATTCCCATTCCATGTAAAAAGTCCAGATGAACCCTCTGTTCAGGGTCCAGAGCTCTGCAGCTATTGGCAAAGCACACAGGGAACCTGGGCATCTATCACCCAAGTCTGCGTCACTTTTGTTTGTGTGAAAAGCTCTAGAGGCCCAAGGATAAAAGGCATCTCATCATTTAAGCGTCAAGTACTGTTAAGTTAGATTCTCCAAGGCTTTCATCGACTGTGTCATTTTAGTCTCATCATTATTTCAGGCTGTTACTCAATGAAGGTGTAAACACCCATGGAGAAAATAAAAACTTCTTGAGGTCTGGTTTGTTTCCCAATTCCATGCCAAACCCTTTTGGTGTGGGTAGTTTCCTTGGCAATTATTCACTGTGCTTTGCTCACTCTGTCCACTTTCTAAAATTTATGCCCCTTCATACTGGATATAAAGGAGCAGAATTGTCAATTCACTGAAAATAAGACAAAATTAATACTAAATAATTGAATATAATCTGATTGAATTTCCATTTCTATTAGACTGATGTCTTTTAAGCACGGACCATACCTTCTGCTTGCAGCATTCTCTAAACATCTGACTTTGCCAGGCAAAAGATACATCAGGAATAGCCCAGAGAAGTATGTATCATGTTTTTCTTGGCCATGTCATCGTCCTATTTTCTCTCACCTCATTCTCCCTCTATCCTGCTTTCACCTGTTTTTCTACCTCTTTTTGGGTCAGATTTTTACATGCTGCCATTAAAAATTTTATCTGATAGTATAGGTTTATTTATTCTAAAAACATCCTTCAACAAAGTATCCACGGAAAACTGGTTTGCTGTTGCAAGTATTAATTATTCACAAATCAATTAATTATTATAATTAGGAAGCAAAAGTTAGATTTTAACATGTTTCCAATCACTTGTAAAAACACACAGCAGAAATCACTAATACCTGAATATGAAATCAATGTCAACTAATTACGTCTTACTGAACGTGTCTCAGTTTCAAGACCTTAAGCTCTAGGTCTTTTCCTTGTACTGACCTTCACACGACTCGCCACTTGGTGAAAACATCCCATTGTCGTGGTAGCCATCTCTGCACTCACAGTGGTACCATCCAGGCAGGTTGATGCAGCTAGCACGGCTGTCACACTGAACAAAGCCATCAGAACACTCATCAATGTCTGGGAAAGAAAACACAAATGAGATGTTATACAATTGTTGCCTCTCTCTCTAAGAAACTAAAATATTCTGTTAGACAGGTACTAAAATATTCAGTGCCAGCAAATCCTTAAAACTGAGAAAATATAAAATAAAGGCAGTCTACTTGGTTGTTTTTGACAGCTATACAGAAAGAATGTAGTGGGATTAATAACAGGACAAACATCTAGACAGTTTCCCTGCTGCAAAAGTCACCAATTGCAGAAAACAGAAAAAGAAAAGCATCTATGATACTCATTAGTGCTGCTTGCCAAATATTTCCCGCTCTTCTGGACACAAGCTAGGATTGCCGTGTGACTTCCTGAAGCCAACTAGGGAGTGAGATGTGTCACTTCTAGGCAGAATCTTAAAGATGCAGCGTGTGGATTTGCACATATTCTTTCCCCATCACAATGACCAGTGATTTCCAGAAGCTCTGAAGTTCAACCTGAGTCCTGAGTGAAGATGATATGGGGCATAGTCCTCCTCTACTTGTGATGGACATATAGTAAGAACAAGAAATAAACTTTTTTGCTTTAAGTCACTGAGATTTTAGTCTTTTATTACTATCAACATAATCTCTAATATATGGCAATAGCATTCATGCATCAATATGCTTCTGATTTTTGAAAGTATATCTCATTTATGTCACCTTTTAATTGGTTCATATATATCATTAACTCATTCAACCCTCAAAAAAGATCTTGATATGTAGACAGTATATTGAACATATGGGAAAAAAATAAGGTAAAAGGAAATAATGAGATATAACCAAGGTCACCTAAAAGTTCATGGTAGTGTAACTTCCAGCTGTCTGTTCCTTCTTACAAGTAGACTCAGGTTCAAATTGGCAAAATTACCTAAACAAACAGAGTATGCATCTTGAGTCTAATATATTGCTTCCAGTAGCTTTTTACTAATCCCAAATGTTATGAGGTCATTATTCTCCTTGTTCAGTTTGTTGATAAATGGGAACATCTGATGCTCATCCAGGTCTCTTTACTCATTCACAGAAGAAAAAGTAATGCCTAGAGTTGCCTGGCAGGGTGTCCCCTTCTTTTTATATATTGTCTGGGTTTCTGGATGTGTGGGGTTGCCTCAGTTCAGTCACTCAGTCATTTCTGACTCTTCACAACACCATGGACCACAGCATACCAGGCTTCCCTGTCCATTGCCAACTCCCAGAGTTTATTCAAACTCATGTCCATTGAGTCAGTGATGCCATCGACCATCTTATCCCTTGTTATCCCCTTCTCCTCCTGCCTTCAATCTTTCCCAGCATCAGGGTCTTTTCCAGTGAGTCAGTTCTTCACATCAGGCAGCCAAAGTATTGGGAGTTTCAGCTTTAGCAACAGTCCTTCAAGTTAATATTCAGGACTGATTTCCTTTAGGATTGACTGGTTGGATCTCCTTGCCAGCCAAGGAATGCTCAAGAGTCCTCTCCACAGTTTTAAAGCATGAATTCTTCAGTGCTCAGCTTTCTTTAGGGTCCAACTCTTACATCCACACATGACTACTGGAAAAACCATAGCTTTGACTAGACAGACGTTTGTTGGCAAAGTAGTGTCTCTGCTTTTTAATATGCTGTCTAGGTTGGTCATAGCTTTTCTTCCAAGGAGCAACCATCTTTTAATTTCATGGCTGCAGTCACCATCTGCAGTGATTTTGGAGCCCGAAAAAATAAAGTCTCCCACTGCTTCCATTGTTTCCCCATGTATTCGCCTTGAAGTGATGAGACCGGATGCCATGATATTAGTTTTCTGAATGTTGAGCTTTAAACCAACTTTTTCACTCTCCTTTTTCATTTTCATCAAGAGGCTCTTTAGTTCTTTNTCCCCATGTATTCGCCTTGAAGTGATGAGACCAGATGCCATGATATTAGTTTTCTGAATGTTGAGCTTTAAACCAACTTTTTCACTCTCCTCTTTCATTTTCATCAAGAGGCTCTTTAGTTCTTCTTCACTTTCTGTCATAAGGATAATGTCATCTGAATATCTGAGGTTATTGACATTTCTCCCAGCAATCTTGATTCCAGCTTGTGCTGCATCCAGCCTGGCATTTTGCATGATGTATTCAACCCTGCATATAAGTTGAATAAGCAGGGTGACAATATACAGCCTTGAAGTACTCCTTTCCTGATTTGGAACCAATCTGTTTTTCAATGTCCAGTTCTAATTGTTGCTTCTTCACCTGCATAGATATTTCTCAAGAGGCAGGTCAGGTGGTTTGGTATTTCCATCTCTTTCAGAATTTTCCAGTTTGTTGTGATCTACACAGTCAAAGGCTTTGGTGTAATCAATAAAGCAGAAGTAGATGTTTTTCTGGAATTCTCTTGCTTTTTTGATGATCCAGCAGATGATGGCAATTTGATCTCTGTTTCCTCTGCCTTTTCTAAATCCAACTTGAAAATCTGGAAGTTCATGGTTCATGTATTGTTGAACCCTGGCTTGAAGAATTCTGAGCATTACTTTGCTAGCGTGTGAGATGAGTGCAATTGTGTGGTAGTTTGTGTATTCTTTGGTATTGCCTTTCTTTGAGATTGGAATGAAAATGGACTTTTCCAGTCCTGTGGCCACTGCTGAGTTTTCCAAATTTCCTGGCATCTTGAGTCNCTGACTCTTTGTGACCCCATGAATCATAATTTGGGTTATGAAAAATCAAAAATGTAAGATCATCAGCAAACATTTAAATGCTAATATCTGAGCTATTTTCATCCATGATATATACAAGCAATGGGCTAGAGATTAAAAGATGTAAGGATTTTGTTTAAAATAAAAGTTATGCCCAATATTTCTAGCTTAGGAAAGACTCTGCAGCCAGGCTGATATGGACAGCCAGGGATGCAGCCTACAGTGGTGGTTGATGGTAAAGTCAACAGCCTTTGGAGTCAGCAGCTTGATTCTGAACCCCAATTTTTCTACTACTTGTGTAATCTCAGATAAGTTTCTTAAAGGCTCTATGTTCCTGTATTCTTGTCTACAATATGGAGATGATTCACAATGCTTGAAATAAATAATATATGCAAAGTACTTAATATAACTAACAGAGTTAAGATGAAATAAACGGTATTTATCAGCACTTAAAAGTCTGCCTAAATTATTAAGGTAGAACAATACAGCTAATGATAAAAAAAAGCTTTGGTACTGTAAACAGGATCATTATAAATAATTATCTTGATATGAAGTAACAAATTCATTAATATCTAAAAAAATTTTTGAAAAAAAAAATTGAAACAGCCCAGTACCACCAACACTTATTTGCTAAGCACTAGGTATACCTGTCTCTTATACACATCTACTCCANGTTTCAATGCCATTCTCCCAAATCATCCTACCCTCTCCCTCTCCTACAGAGTCCAAAAGTCTGTTCTATATATCTGTGTTTCTTTTGCTGTCTTGCATACAGAGTTGTCATTACCATCTTTCTAAATTCCGTATATATGTGTTAATATACTGTGTTGGTGTTTTTCTTTCTGGCTTACTTCACTCTGTATAATCGGCTCCAGTTTCATCTACCTTATTAGAACTGATTCAAATGTATTCTTTTTAATGGCTGGGTAATACTCCATTGTGTATATGTACCACTGCTTTCTTATCCATTCATCTGCTGATGGACATTTAGGTTGTTTCCATGTCCTGGCTATTATAAACAGTGTTGCAATGAACACTGGGGTACATGTGTCTCTTTCTATTCTGGTTTCCTTGGTGTGTATGCTCAGTAGTGGGATTTCTGGGTCATAAGGCAGTTCAATTTCCAGTTTTTTAAGGAATCTCGACACTGTTCTCCATAGTGGCTATACTAGTTTGCATCCCCACCAACAGTGTAAGAGGGTTCCCTTTCCTCCACACCCTCTCCAGTATTTATTGCTTGTAGACTTTGGGATTGTAGCCATTCTGACTGGTGTTAAATTGCACCTCATTGTGGTTTTGATTGGCATTTCTCTGATAATGAGTGATATTGAGAACTTTTTATGTGTTTGTTAGCCATCTGTATGTCTTCTTTGGAGAAATGTCTGTTTAGTTCTTTGACCCATTTTTTGATTGGGTCATTTATTTTTCTGGAACTGAGCTGCATGAGTTGCTTATGTATTTTTGAGATTAGTTGTTTGTCAATTGCTTCATTTGCTATTATTTTCTCCCATTCTGAAGGCTGTCTTTTCACCTTGCTTATATTTTCCTTTGTTGTGCAGAAGCTTTAAATTTTAATTAGATCCCATTTGTTTATTTTTGTTTTTATTTCCAGTATTCTGGGAGGTGGGTCATAGAGGATCCTGCTGTAAATTGTGTTTTAAGAAAATAAATTGATCAAACTCTGAATTTACAATCCTACAGGACAGTGTTTCCTAACATGTGACACATCTGTATGGTATTTAGGTGATAATAGGTAAACATTTTATTTCATGTTTCTGCATTATTTCTATTTATAGTAAGCTATAGTTTTTCCAGTAGTCATGTATGGATGTGAGAGTTGGACTGTAAAGAAAGCTAAGCACCTAAGCATTCATGCTTTTGAACTGGAGTGTTGGAGAAGACTCTTGACAGTCCCTTGGACAGCAGGGAGATTCATCAAGTCAATCCTAAAGGAAAACAGTCTTGAATATTCATTGGAAGGACTGATGCTAAAGCTGAAGCTCCAATACTTTGGCTACCTGGTGTGAAGAACTGACTCATCTGAAAAGACCCTGATGCTGGGAAAAATTGAAGACAGGAGAAGGGGATGACAGAGGATGAGATGGTTGGATGGCATCACTGACTCAATGGACATGAGTTTGAGTAAACTCCCGGAGTTGGTGATGGACAGGGAGGCCTGGCATGCTGCATTCCACGGGGTCGCAGAGTCGGATACAACTGAGTGACTGAACTGACTAAACTGATAACAAGTGATACTAATAGTACAGTAGTGAAATCGTATTTAAATTTTAAAAGTGAGAGGGATTACAGAAACCACATTAAGTATATATTGGTATACAATATATGAATATGATAAAACTTATTAAGATGGCATATAAATAACCAGAGTTCTGTTATAGCATGGAACAATTATTCACATTTCAGAACGAATTACTGAGTAATTCCTTAGATACTGAAATGTCTTAATTCATTTAAAATATGACTCAATTTATCAAATACAGTATAAATATCCATATGTCATGGTTCAAATTATATGCTTGTTACCATTTAGGACAGCAAAATAAAGCTGGCTAGATAACGTATATTGCTTTATTTTATACTTTCATGTTCTTGCTATTTTTGATTTGTTTATGAAAACTTTTCTACTTTGGTGAAAGTAGAAAATGAAACTGTGCTTGAATTGCCAAAGTATGCACTTCCCAAAAGGAGGTAAGTTTGTTTGGGTCATGGTTCTAATTAAAGTGAAAGATAAAACAAGCAGCATTGTAAGCTATCTGATGGTATGTATATTGTTAATTACTCTGTAAATCTTAATAAGAATTGAAATCTGATCCATTACTTAAGAATTAAGTAGATTTTTATCTATACACAAATTTAAATATTACTGTGAGTTAGAATATCTAAATGCACAGATACATACATATTATGCTTTACGTATCATATATTAACAGAAAATAGCAAAAAAAATCAAATAATTTATTTCTTTGGTACTTCTTTAGGTCAGTTAAAAACAAACCTTTGTATTATCGAGTTAGAAACACAGAGAACAGCAGACCTAGTGGAGAAAAAGTTATAAGAACCACCAAGTTTGAACAAATTACTTTCCAACTGAATAAGAGTATTCAAAAAGATCAGTACAGGATGTATAAGTTCATATGATTTATTCTTGATTATAAGGGCCTTAATTTTACACTCTGCAGGTACATTATATAAATAAAAATAAATTTTATGAAAAACTATGATTTCATTTCATATTCTATCTTAGGAAGGAACTAGTTTGTAGTTCCTTGGGAACACTTAGAACTTTTTCAGCAGCTACTTTTAGAACAGTCAGCTAGTGGTGATATTAAGATGCTGTCCCAGAGCGCAGAGAATCTAAAATCCAAAAACTGTTTAGCTATCCAATAGCAGTTACAAATAGCAGTTATACTCCAGGGATCAAAATCGACTTAGAAAATAAAAGTGGAAGCCCTGTAGGGATAGATTTTCTAGAAAGTACATATGTTTTAAGGACTTCCCTGGTGGCTCAGACGGTAAAGCCTCTGCCCACAATGGGGGAGATCTGGGTTTGCTCCCTGGGTCAGGAAGATCCTCTGGAGAAGGAAATGGAAACCCACTACATAAACATTAAAAATAAACAAACAGGAAGAAAACAAGAAAGGAAACTGTATGAAAAAAAAAAAAGCTCACAGATGTTAGTATCTTGTCATAGATGAAGCAGTGAAAGCAAATGCATTTCCCAAGGTCAAACCACGGACCAGAACTCTCTCAAGTCCAGTGCTCTTTCTCTCACCGTAGGCTGCCTCTGAAGACCAACTTGGCCAACCAGAAACAGCCTATACTCTGAGATGTCTCATAATATATCCGAATGTGAGAGAATTTCAGCTCTTTGGTGTGCTAACTGTGTAACAGTGAGTATTTTACTAAACCTCTCTGAGTTTTCTGTTTTTCACCTAGAAGTAATACTCTCTATCTCTTAATAGTTTGCTGGTGACTACTACGGACGACAGAGGATGAGATGGCTGGATGGCATCACTGACGCAATGGACGAGAGTCTGAGTGAACTCCGGGTGTTGGTGATGGACAGGGAGGCCTGGCACGCTGCATTCCACGGGGTCGCAGAGTCGGATACAACTGAGTGACTGAACTGACTAAACTGATAACAAGTGATACTAATAGTACAGTAGTGAAATCGTATTTAAATTTTAAAAGTGAGAGGGATTACAGAAACCACATTAAGTATATATTGGTATACAATATATGAATATGACAAAACTTATTAAGATGGCATATAAATAACCAGAGTTCTGTTATAGCATGGAACAATTATTCACATTTCAGAACGAATTACTGAGTAATTCCTTAGATACTGAAATGTCTTAATTCATTTAAAATATGACTCAATTTATCAAATACAGTATAAATATCCATATGTCATGGTTCAAATTATATGCTTGTTACCATTTAGGACAGCAAAATAAAGCTGGCTAGATAACGTATATTGCTTTATTTTATACTTTCATGTTCTTGCTATTTTTGATTTGTTTATGAAAACTTTTCTACTTTGGTGAAAGTAGAAAATGAAACTGTGCTTGAATTGTCAAAGTATGCACTTCCCAAAAGGAGGTAAGTTTGTTTGGGTCATAGTTCTAATTAAAGTGAAAGATAAAACAAGCAGCATTGTAAGCTATCTGATGGTATGTATATTGTTACTTACTCTGTAAATCTTAATAAGAATTGAAATCTGATCCATTACTTAAGAATTAAGTAGATTTTTATCTATACACAAATTTAAATATTACTGTGAGTTAGAATATCTAAATGCACAGATACATACATATTATGCTTTACGTATCATATATTAACAGAAAATAGCAAAAAAAATCAAATAATTTATTTCTTTGGTACTTCTTTAGGTCAGTTAAAAACAAACCTTTGTATTATCGAGTTAGAAACACAGAGAACAGCAGACCTAGTGGAGAAAAAGTTATAAGAACCACCAAGTTTGAACAAATTACTTTCCAACTGAATAAGAGTATTCAAAAAGATCAGTACAGGATGTATAAGTTCATATGATTTATTCTTGATTATAAGGGCCTTAATTTTACACTCTGCAGGTACATTATATAAATAAAAATAAATTTTATGAAAAACTATGATTTCATTTCATATTCTATCTTAGGAAGGAACTAGTTTGTAGTTCCTTGGGAACACTTAGAACTTTTTCAGCAGCTACTTTTAGAACAGTCAGCTAGTGGTGATATTAAGATGCTGTCCCAGAGCGCAGAGAATCTAAAATCCAAAAACTGTTTAGCTATCCAATAGCAGTTACAAATAGCAGTTATACTCCAGGGATCAAAATCGACTTAGAAAATAAAAGTGGAAGCCCTGTAGGGATAGATTTTCTAGAAAGTACATATGTTTTAAGGACTTCCCTGGTGGCTCAGACGGTAAAGCCTCTGCCCACAATGGGGGAGATCTGGGTTTGCTCCCTGGGTCAGGAAGATCCTCTGGAGAAGGAAATGGAAACCCACTACATAAACATTAAAAATAAACAAACAGGAAGAAAACAAGAAAGGAAACTGTATGAAAAAAAAAAAAAAGCTCACAGATGTTAGTATCTTGTCATAGATGAAGCAAATGCATTTCCCAAGGTCAAACCACGGACCAGAACTCTCTCAAGTCCAGTGCTCTTTCTCTCACCGTAGGCTGCCTCTGAAGACCAACTTGGCCAACCAGAAACAGCCTATACTCTGAGATGTCTCATAATATATCCGAATGTGAGAGAATTTCAGCTCTTTGGTGTGCTAACTGTGTAACAGTGAGTATTTTACTAAACCTCTCTGAGTTTTCTGTTTTTCACCTAGAAGTAATACTCTCTATCTCTTAATAGTTTGCTGGTGACTACTACGGACGACAGAGGATGAGATGACTGGATGGCATCACTGACGCAATGGACGAGAGTCTGAGTGAACTCCGGGTGTTGGTGATGGACAGGGAGGCCTGGCACGCTGGAATTCATAGGATCGCAGAGTCAGACATGACTGAGCGACTGAACTGAACTGAACTGCTATTAAGTAATCTTCTAATAGCTTTTCCTCACAGGAGAAACAGTGCCTAGCTCATAATAGGTGTTCCTCCCTATCTTCTTGCTCACTTTTCAAAATTATCTTGACGCTGGTCTTCTATTCATCAGTTAGTGAATTTTTCACCAAAAAACCCAAAACAAAACAAAAAAATAGGGTGAGGGAAAGTCTGAATTGGTTCTATAGATTGATTTGGCAAGAACTGATTCTTTACATTATTGAAACTTTTAATCCATAAATATGATGTATTTCCTTTCTCCAGTGATTTTTATAGCATCTATGGTCTTCATAGGTTTTTAAAAGGATGTCTTCTATATATTTTGCCTGGGCTTATTCCTAAATGACTTTTTTTTTTTTTGGTATTCATTTTATTGACACTAACATTATTTCCCCCCCACTTTATTAAGGTGTAATTCACAAAATGATAATATATTTAAAGTGTACAAATATGATGATTTAATATAAGTATAAAACATGAAAGGATTCCCCCATTGAGTTAATTAGCACATCCATCACCTCACAGGTTTACTTTTTATTTTTGGTAAGAACATTGAAACTGTACTCTTTTTAGAACATTTTTATTATACAATACAGTGTTATTAATTATAGTCATCATGGTACACATATTATTTCCTCACACCTAAAACCATCTATATTGACATAACATTTACATATAAAAATGATCAACAATTTCATAAGTTTTGATATGTAACCACTACACAATCAAGGTATAATAAATCATTTTCATGCCCCAAATTTTCTTTATATTACAATAGTTTAAAAATAATGTCTGTAAATATGGGCAGTGACTGCATCTGTGTTTGTGTGTTTTCTCTAACATCTAGCAAAGTACTGGACACACAGTTAGAGCTTCATAAGCATTTACTGAGTGAATGAATGATCTATTTGTATCATCAAGCAACTAAGTGCCAAGCTCAGCATGTCACCTTCTGAGTTCTGCCAGATCGGGGGCGGGGGGGAACTACAGCAGCGGTGGTAACTTAAAAGCATTCACTAAGATGCAATAACAAGATAAGATGACACTTTCTCATCCTACTTCAAATATTTATGTCAAAAACTTGATTATAATATTAAATGGAGTAGAACTGGTATAAAAAATATGTTCACTACATGTATAAGATACAATATAAATGTAATGGTGTATTTAATATATATAACATATATTATTAATTTTTTAACAAAAAGGGTACATCAAAACTTCTAATTAAAGATGAAACATTAAAAACATTGTTAAATCTCTTCTTCCTCTAATCTTATAAACATTATGTTAAAGGAACAAAGAAACATATAGATAAAGGCAAAAAGTAAACCACCATCAATAAAAGAAGCAAATTCAAGAAATTTCTGAGTTAATTAAAGGTCTACTGATGAATAATCAACCCAACCACCTCCTCCCACCTTAAGAGGACAGCTGAAAGAAAGCAATTACCTCCACAGCCAGAATGGATTGTTCTTCTGTAAGGAAAAGAAATATAATGTGTGGCGGAAACTAAGTAGCTAATGTAGGAATTATCCTTTGTAACAAAGACCCCTGCATTTTAGAGTTTAAAGTTCAAAGTATAAAAATTGGCCTCTTTTTAACTCAGTTAATAAATCTGTTGGTCAACAAATTTTATCTTCATATTGAAGATCAAACAATACTGTTTTATTTAAAAATAAAACAATACTGTTTTATTTTAAAAATTTTATTTAAAATTAAAAAAAATTTTAAACATTATCATGAAATCAAGGAGAAACAAATGCTTGAGAAAAGACTATAACATTTAACAGAAAAACCAAGATATACCATCATAAAAACTGACCTTGAAGGAAATAGAGATAATAAACAGAACACAACTTAAAATATTTCTAGTTAATGCCTTCTGATAGATTTGGAAGAATATTTCATTCATAAGGGATACAATATTATAAAAAAGGAATAGTCAAAGAATAAGAAGGAGATTTAGTTCCCTAGAAAATTTCCAATCTTTCCTTGGAAGATTTAATTTCTTTGAAATTGAAAATATGATAGCTGAATTTTAAAAAATGCAATATAAGACTTGAGAGATCAGCTACTTGAATCCAGATACTCTAGTTGCAGAGGTCAAACCCTGACCCCATATACAACACCACTTCAAATAAATTAAACAGACATTTAAACTCACATTGTGAAATTTCACAATAAGTACAAAATATAAATCTTAATATCTTCCAGAAAGGAGATAACCCTTATGTACAACCTTCAGGTTACACGTAAAGGGATAAGAATAAGTCTAATATCATACTTCTCACTGTGTTAAGACAATAAATTAATGATTTTGACCCTAGAATTCTATGCTTGGCAAAACTATTAAGTACCTATAAAAGCAAGATAAATATATTGTAAGACATAATTTCTTAGAAAGTTTTTGTGCCATGCACTATTTTTTAAAAGATGTTACTGATGATGTAATGCAATAAAATAAAGGACTGAATCCAAGTAAGAAAGATCAATCAGTAGTTCACACTCTCTCCTAAAACCTCTCACTTTGAAAGGATATAGCCCTGTTTTAGTTCTTTTACCTCATTGCCTCTATATCTGGTCTTCTTTGTAGCTTTTACCTTCTCAGTCTCCAAAAGTTTCAGTTCCTTAGAGATCTATTCTCAGGCATTTTATTTTCCATCTACTTACTTCTTAATTATTTCATTGAATACTAGTGCTTTAAATACTCAAAACACCATCAATACACTGAAAACTACCTGTAGTGGGTTGAATATTGTTCCTAAGAACTTCATGTCCACTCANATTCTCAGGTATTTTATTTTCCATCTACTTACTTCTTAATTATTTCATTGAATACTAGTGCTTTAAATACTCAAAACACCATCAATACACTGAAAACTACCTGTAGTGGGTTGAATATTGTTCCTAAGAACTTCATGTCCACTCAGAGCTCAAAATATAACTCTATTTGGAAATAGGAAATTAAAAAAAAAATTATCTTTCGTAGATAAAACAAGAAATGAAGGTGAAAACATATACTGGTAAAGGCTAAAAAGGTAACTTAAAGGGAATATAGATGGGCAGTGATACAAGGGAGGTAAATCATCATCCATCATACAAGAAGTCTACTAATAACGTATAAAATGGACCAATTAAACAAAGCATCATGAAAACATATTAGAAGAATAGGAAAGCAGTCCCTTCTAGCACTTTGTCTCAACTGGAATTTCACAAGAGAATTAAGTTCTAATTCCCTAAGGCATCCTGAGTAAATTATAAATGAACTTCTCCCCCATGTAGCAGGTATGGTACTAGTTATGTGCCATCCTTGGGAGATATGAGAAATTAGTCTCTCTGGCCATTTTTTGGTTTGTAACTCCAGGGAGGAACTACTCTTAGAAAAACTGATAGAAAGTAAGCAGGAAGTGAGTCAGGGGAGCTGTTGCTTTTCAAGTTGTATGTTTGATTTTTTAACCAGGTATCTATTTTCTTTCATGTACATAAAAATACTTTTAGAGAACATTCAGAAACCCTCATCTTTAAAATGTTGAGTATAATAGGATAGCAATTTTGCTAGTAGTGATATCTAGATGAAAAGAAAAATGAGCCAGAAGCTCTGGAGAAAGATATGAGGACTGAAAGCATGTGGATAATATAATCATAACCGATACTTCTAATTTAACATAGAATTGAAACTCTCTCTGATGTGTTAGCAGCAAGTTGAACAAAGTGTTTAATAAAATGGAATTCTGGAAACTCCTAGAAATTTAAAAATCTTTGCCAGTTCTATCTCTTTTACAGGGTAGCTTAGCTTAATGTGTAGGATATGAGACTTAGAATACTTTTTTAATTTATTCAGTCGCTTGACAAATACAGACCAAAAGTCTCTCACAGAAAACATGCTAGTCATTATGGCAGTATACTCAAGAGCTCATAGTCTAATAAAAAAGATATAGCATTAGTACAAGTGTCTCAGATACAAGATATGAGTCCTGAAGGAAGAATACAGATGAAGAAATATGTGAATTCAAGAAAGAGACAGTGAAACTCTGATCATTAAAAGCTAAGCCACTGGAGTAAAAACACAGCTGAACAAAAACTTCCAGATTTATTCCTATAAATACTAGCAAACTACTTAAAACATTTATTCATTTATTATATTGTGATCAAGTTCAGTTCAGTCACTCAGCCATTACAGTCATTTCCGACTCTTGGCAACCCCATGGACTGCAGCATGCCAGGATTCCCTGTCCATCACCAACACTTGGAGCTTGCTCAAACTCATGTTCATCGAGTTGGTGATGCCATCCAACCATCTCATCCTCTGTCATCTCCTCCTCTTCCTGCCTTTAATCTTTCCCAGCATCAGGGTCTTTTCTAATGAGTCAGTTCTTCACGTCAGGTGGCCAAAATATTAGAGCTTCAGCTTCAGCATTAGTCCTTCTAATGAATATTCAGGACTGATTTCCTTTAGGATGGATTGGTTGGATCTCCTTGCTGTCCAAGGGACTCTCAAGAGTCTTCAACACCACGGTTCAAAAGCATCAATTCTTTAGCACTCAGCTTTCTTTATGGTCCAACTCTCACATCCATACATGACTACTAGGAAAACCATAGCTATGACTAGACAGACCTTGGTCAGCAAATATGCTGTCTAGGTTTGGTATAGATTTAATTTAATATGCTGTCTAGGTTGGGTATAGTTTTTCTTCAAAGGAGCAAGTGTCTTTTAATTTCATGGNCATGACTACTAGGAAAACCATAGCTATGACTAGACAGACCTTGGTCAGTAAATATGCTGTCTAGGTTTGGTATAGATTTAATTTAATATGCTGTCTAGGTTGGGTATAGTTTTTCTTCAAAGGAGCAAGTGTCTTTTAATTTCATGGCTGCAATCACCATCTGCAGTGATTTTGTTACTTTTAAAATAGACATGATTTTTTTCACACATTAGATGATATTATAGTTAGACTCCCAAGATAATATGAACTGCTTGCTTTATAATAAGGAGTAGATCGCTTTAAAACAGAGTAAAACCAGAAAGCTTTTAACTACTATCCTTCCCTGAGACACTTTCTAATAGCAGGGATTAGACTGCCTACTTGATTTTGAGATTATTTCCAGAAGGAGAAAAAGGAAGCTGATTTCTCAAACTATCCAGTAAGAATAAGACAGCTGGAGTGCTATTCCATAGTAATCTACCACAAGCTTTCTAATTATTCACATAGCACTACAAAAGGCTTTATGCATTTTGATGAACTCACCAGTTATTCAGAAAAAAGGTTTTGAATGGCATGCCAAGAAAGGTAAGATGACAGTCAAAATAGCTACTCTGTATTTATTAGAGAACTAACTGACAAATTTATATCAGGAGAAATACTGCTTTGAGTGAAATGAGCTCACTAATGCCATAAATAAAGAAACGGAAAACTACAATTTCCACATATCTGAATGAGAAGTCATCAGGTAGAGCTTTGAGTGGGTCCTAAACAAGAAATATACTGATGGATGGTTTCTATTGGCTTTGAGCAAGTGTCAGATCTCTGATAGACTATCTACTTTCAGATCATTTTACTATAACAACTGCTTCCATCTGTATTAAAACACCCATTAACTTAATACAGGATTCTCAGCCAGTAATGAAACATCACAGCTCTCCCACATTGATAACTGAAGGGAAAAAGATACCAGAAAGGAAGTAATTGAGCAAACCAATAACTTCTTCCAATTACAATTAAAGAAAACAGCCTACGGGTTTCTTAAACATAGGTTTACTCTTTTATGGTGCTCCCAAACCACAGAGGCTGAGGGCCACTTCTCGGTCCTGTCATTACGTTGTCACTTAATCAAACTTCTTCCAGACCAATTATATTTTTTGTTCACTTTAACAAACCATTTCTTCGTGATAGTTAGACTAGTTGTACAATTAGATTTGATTCCCTAAGGCAACACCAAATGATAGATCAAAGGGTTTCCAATCTTGAGTGTTTGATCATCCTAATTCTGTATTTGGGTAATGCATTAAAAAAAAAGTCCTTTAAACCACATTTTTATGATTATCTGAAATAAATAAGGGACTAGAGGTAAAGAATCTGCTGCCAATGCAAGAGATGAAAGAGATGCAGGTTTCATCCCTGGGTTGTGGAGATCCCCTGGAGGAGGAAATGGCAACCCACTCCATTATTCTTGCCTGAAAAATCCCATGGACATAGGAGCTTGGTGAGCTACAATCCATAGGGTCACAAAGAGTTTAACATGACCGAGAGACTGAGCATAGGAGAAAGATAACTGACAGCTGCCTGGTTATTAAGAGTCAGGTATTTTATTTGGCAACAAAATACCATTACACTACCATTTCCATCACACCATCATACCACTGTTCACATATACACACACCTAAACTTTAAAAAAAAATTCACATAGTAACTGGAGAAACTATATGTAGGGACCCAAAGGAAAAACAATCCTTATACAAGCAGAGCTGCCATAGCTACGTGTTTTCTACGGTAGCACATGTATTTCTCAGGAATGCATCCTGCTGCTTAGAGGTGAGATTCAATATTGTAAAGCAGTCTGGCAAGATCTGCCCTTCCAGTAGTTTCAGTGCATCAGTCAACAACAGAAGCAACAGGAAGTCTAGTTTTATCTACACTGGCTTTGTATTAAGCTGCTGGAGCAAAGGTAATGAATGATTAAAAGCACAATGATGAGGGAGTAATTAAATAAATTATGGCACATGCATAAAATGGGATGTTATACAGCTTATTAAAATGATGTTTCTGAAAATCATTAATGATATGAAAAATATGATTAATGTCATGTAAACAACCAGGATTAAAATTATGAAGAAAATATTATTCCAGTATGTAAATGTGCATTTCATTTTAAATAAGATAGCAGTTACCTCTAATTGGTGACATTACAGATGATTTTTATTTTGTGTATTTCTTCATTTTATAAATCTTATAAAATTAAATACACATTGCTTTTATAATTTAAAAACATTGTTCTTATATAATATGGTATCTTATATAATACTATACTGAACTGAACTGCACAAGCATTGGAAATTTCTGAATCAAATAATACTATACAGTAACTGTAATTCAATATAAAATTTAAAAAGTAAATATACATTACTTTTATAATTTAAAAAGATTTACAAAAAGGATATAGAGTTTATAAATAAAACCAGGATGGATTGGAAGAGTAGTTACGCACCCTCATAAATTAATGTTTTAAGAAGATGGTCAAGGCCATCTATTCTCATCTCCTGTGGTCCCCCTTCCATAGACTGTTTGCTCCAACACTCACACCGTTCCTCCCCTTCCCTGCATATGAACTGGACTCTTCCATCTCCATGCTTTTGCTTACAAGATTCCCTTTTCCTGGAGTACATATTCTCTTCCTTGGACTCATTGGAATCATATTTGCAATGCTGTTCTCAGGTCTTCTGTGTCAGGGATACCATTCCAAATTCCCTGGGTTCTAGTTCTCCTGTTGGACTTGTTGAGTTTACCACAGTCAGCTGAGAATCTGTTAGACTTTTTGCACTCCAGATTTATAGGAACATAATTGGTATATAATATTGTATAAGTCTGAAGTATACATCATATTGATTTGGTACACTTATATGTTGCAGAATGATCACCACCATAGCTCAGCTAACATGCCATCATGTCACATAATTACCATTTCTATTTTTGTGATGAGAACACACATAAGATTTAACAACTTTCAAATGCATAATACAGTATTATTAACTGTAATCACAATGCCATGCAGTAGATTCCCAGAACATATTCATCTTCTAGCTGGAAATTTGTACTCTTTGGCCAATATCTTCCAATTTCTCCCAACCCTTAGCCCCTGATAACCACCAATCCACACTCTGATTCTGTGCATTTGGCTTTTTTAGATTCTACATGTAAGTGACATCAAAGAGTATTGTCTTTTTACGTCTGACGTTTCACTTAGCATGATGCCCTCAGGGTCCATACATGTTTTCACAAATGGCAGGATTTCCTTCTTTCTTGTGACTTAATAATGTTCTATTGTATATACATATCATATATTCTTTATAAATTCATCCAATGATGGACACTTGGTTGTTTATAAATGACAGTCCTCAGAGGCCCTGAATTTTGCATCATCCACTTTTGAATCCTGCTGTTTCTAGAATATGTCTGGGGTACAGTGGGCCTCAGTAAATAACTGTTGAACTCTGATGAATTCATACTTAACAAACAGGACTGAGTCANCAAATCCATCATACGACATGACCTATTACTTGAGATTCTCATTGCCGAGGCTTTATTTGGTCAGCTTCTATTATCTACTCTATTTATCTCCCTATTCAATGGGGCCATGGAGGGATGGTTAAAAGTGAACATTTCCTATAAATACATCTCTTCACCTCCATCTCTGAGGTTGAGATTCATGATCTAACAGGTACTAATGTAACAGGACAGACTTCAGATATCATATACTATGTATAAAAAAATACCTATAGTGGTGGTTGCTGAGGCATATTACTATATTATTATAGATAATTTTGGGGAAGGACTCTAAACTTAAGCTTTAAAATAATGTAACATTCTGATGAGAGAAATTTTAGAAGAATTGCACTTTTGAAAATTCTGAATGGCTGCCATCTTGTTCACAGGTGGTGGACCCACAAATTGAGCCATAGTATGTTAAAATATCATTCTTCATATGTCCCTCTCAACAGCTTGGGTGCTCTGTCAACTAATAATAAATATCAATAAATCAAAAATAAATAAAGAAATGATATAGTACACAGTGTATAATTCCATTTCCATAAAATTCTAGGAAATGCAAAGTAACATACACCAATGGAAAGTAAATCAATAGTTCTCTGGGGAAGATGAAGGGATTACAAAGGCCCCTTTTTCTTCATTTTTTTATTTGGCTGCAGCAGGTCTTAGTGAGATCTTTAGTTGCAGCATATGGGGTCTAGTTCCCTGACCAGGGNATAATTCCATTTCCATAAAATTCTAGGAAATGCAAAGTAACATACACCAATGGAAAGTAAATCAATAGTTCTCTGGGGAAGATGAAGGGATTACAAAGGCCCCTTTTTCTTCATTTTTTTATTTGGCTGCAGCAGGTCTTAGTGAGATCTTTAGTTGCAGCATATGGGGTCTAGTTCCCTGACCAGGGATCAAACCTGGGCCCCCTGAACTGGGAGTACACAGTCTTAACCACTGTACAGCCAGGGAATTCCACAAAATGGCCCATTTTTTAACAAAGGAAAATTGGGGTGGGGGAGAGTGATGGATATGTTAACAATTTTGATTGGAGTGATGGTTTCATGAGTGTATGCTATATACCAAAACATCAAATTTGTACTTTAATATGTGGGGTTTACTGTCTGTCAATTTTAACTCAATACACTATTAAATTCTGTGATAGAAAGTAATGTGTGTTCTTAACTTGATGCATATATCTGATAACAATAGCAGAAATTGTTTTTTAATCATTTACTGCTGTATAACTATCAATGACTAAATAATCCTCAAGTCCTCAAGTGATCAAACTGTACTTAGAGAAGGAGCCAAAAATAGCAATAAAATTTAGAAAATCAATTACAGAAACTGGAGAGTTAGTATAATGGGAGGCTGAGAGTTTGGGAACTCAAGGATAGGAGTAATTAACAGGAATACAGTATTTTAGCCTCACATTAAGAAACAGAAATTTTACAAAGGCACAGGTTACGGGACACAGGCTGGGAAGCCTCCTTTGCAAAATAGGAAAGCAGGTGACAGAGGAAGGAGGACTACTGCCCTGGATACTCACTGAACTCAGCAGGTCAGTCTGCCTGGCGGTTCTTCCCAGAGGGCACTGAAAGCAAAGATAACCACATGGGGGGCTAGGGCAGCCCAGTCAACACTATTCCGGGTTCCTGGGAAGGGCTGGTGGGCAGCAGGCTGCTCACCCCATTGGGAAATCAATGAATCCAGTTGTGGGAAACAGAATCTTGAAAGGGCGAGAAGGTCAGGCCCAGTTTGAAATAGAATCTTTTTTACCCCTGGCTACTTATAGCATCATATAAGTACTCATCATATGACTCATCATATGTCTCCTAACATAGCTGACTTGCTTTATAGATTTTTTTTAACATGTGCCTTATCACCAACAACTCTGAGCTTATATTGCTATAGTAGAGAGCACTGCCTATTACTCTTTGATCCCTCATGTTGCTGACAATAAAATTGATTGAAGGGATAAAATAATATTAGGAGGCTTTCCTAAAGCTTATTAGCACTGTTTCCCAGCCACCATCATCTACTTCAAAGACACTCTGCTACAAACAGAATCAGCCGCCTAGTTCACCTAGTAAAGGATGGACACCAAAATCTGAGAGTTAAATTACAATGACCTTTTAATCAATGTTAAATCTCGGACTCATTTTATTAATGGTTGCAGAAACCACTATGACAGGAGGCCAAGAAATCTGAACTCAGTTCCCCAATTCAGAGAGCTCCTTGGGTTTGCCTTGCTATGTGATTCAGCTCGACTGAGGTTTTGAGTTTTGAGCAATCCATCTAAAAAGAAGACAAATACAACAGCAGATCTGCCTTGGGTGGGGGGGCATAACAAAATATTTATCTTTCATAGACACTTTCCCTACTTGATCAGTGGGAGAGAGACTGAAGAGAGGATGACTGAGTACTAGACACTGGGGACCTGGTGATGTTAAGCCATAAAGGCTTATGTGCTGCAGGGACACCCACTCACACTCACACATGCATGCTGCTTCAGGTCCACTCTGTTGAACACAGCAGGTAGAATGCACTTGCCCACATAACTGAAAAGTTACCAAAATAAGCTCTTGAGCTTCTCTGGTCTCTATGATTCACGGAGGAGGAAGGGCACAATTTATTTAATTTGATAATTCTAATCTAGTTCCATTGCAGCTGGCATGAAACAAGGGAAAATACAGTTTCTGTCATTTCCTTCAGAGCTTTTCTGTCCAATTCAATCAGACAAATATTGTAAGTCTAAGTTCCAAACACCATGTTGGCACTGTGGATTCAGCAACAAATGAGCAAGTCGTCCCCATTCCAGGAAAGTAAGTGCCTCCCAGGTGGGGTGGTCTGAGAGTCTAACCAGCACAGAAGGATGGGCAGAGCTTGACCTTGGAGGTGACGGGAGTGTGTGAGATCAAGGGCCATGGAAAACAGGCAGCGATGAACAAACACTGAACTTGGCAGGTGATGAACTACCAGTCATCAGCCCAAAGGGGTAGGAATAGGAGAAGTCAAATGCCAGATCACTGAAACTGAAGAAGAGGAAGTGGGAATCAACCTGGAAGAATTATTTTTTCTAAAGAAACAGACACTGGCTCTTTTATAGAAAGCTGGGGTCTCCTTAAGGATATGAGGGGATTTGTTAAGAGCACTAACTGAGCCAGATCCAGCTCAGCAGCAGCTATATTACAGGTACAAACATGTTAACAAATCACTAGACATGAAAGACAAGGGCTCTACTAGCGGAAAGTGCTCTGCCAGAAAAGCTAGGCAAAGTCAGTGACTTTCAGACTGACTGGGAAAACAAGCTGATGAAGAAATTCCAAACAGAGAGACACAGGAGCAGGGCAAAGATCAGAGAAGAGTAAGTGACTCAGCACGGCAGGGGCATATTCACGTGAGGGGAGGTGCAAGAAACCAGGTAGAACATACAGGTTGGGATCAAATGGTGAAGGTGCAGTTTGTTGGAGCTGCAATTTTAGATACTAGCCTGAAAGCAATGTGAAGACAAGCCAGCTTTTGAGTAGACTGTGTTCACTCATGAAGCTCTATCAGCAGTGTAATGGTGACAAAAAGCAGATAGCGAGTTCCCATAAACCCTTACCCATTCTCCTAGGAAATGCCTTGGTCCAGCTTTGAATGTGAACTCCCACTCATTCTCTGCTTTGGGGAGCTTATCCCTTGACTGTCTGCTCTGTCTTGTCCCATTTGTATCTGATGTTATTTACCAAACGCTGAGCTAATTTTCACCCCAAGGGGCCTCTGCTCCCACTAACTGCCAAAATATTGTGTCAAAATGGAAACAGAAAGGACCAATGTTTTTTGTATAATCCTAGGCTCTGAAACAGCACATACACACAGGCTCTGAAATGTGACTAACCAAAGGTAGAGACAGGGAAGTCACATGGCCAGATCTGTTTAGAGGTAGATGAGAAGGGGAGGATGGTAAAGAAAAGCTAAATTAGAGGAAGGAAGGCCAGCAGAGATGACAAATAGAGATGATGATGGTAGAGGTAGAGAGGATCAATGCAGAGATACTGAAGAGGTAGAATCCACAGGACTTTATAGAAAAAGAGAGAGAAAAAATGGAAGAACACTTTGCTGTTGACTTTTAGGTGCTTGTGAGCTTGTGAGATCTAGGCAAAAATGTCTTAATGACCACTGAAAACACATATCCAGGGTTTAAGAGAGGTTGGAAACAAAGCACAGATTTGATACTGTTTGCTATACACTGTTTTAAATGAAGCCGTAACAATGAATGAGAAAAAGCTCTGCTAAAGGAGAGTATTCAAAATAGGAAGTAAGACTGAGGAAGAGGAATCAGAGGCAGAAGAATAGCTTCAAACAGTAAGAGGTGGAAAGGATTTCCACAAAGAGAATTTTCGACAGTGTCAAATGGGTTAAATAAAATTAAAATGGAAGAGAGGCCACTGGATGCAGCAATTCAGATGCGAGCGGGTGGCGGGATACAAATAAAAACCAGCTGAAAAGTAAATAGAAGGTCAATAAAATAAAGACAGTGAGTACAGATTTCATTTCAAAACAGCTTGACTACGAAAGAAAGGAGTAAGGTAAGTAGGTATTTTAAAAAGAAAGGAAAAGCAAGGATTCAACGAATATTTTGAGATAATGAAACTTGAGTGTATTTATAGGCTGAGGAAATGAGAATGAGACCAGCAAAAAGGGAAGACTGATGATACAAAACACAAAATGGATAATTGGGCTTTAATCTCATTTCACTATTTCTGCATGCATGAAAAACAATTCATAAAACAAATTATTTTATTCTTCTCTGATATTCAAGATAGAAGGTAAAAAGTGGATCATTAGAAAGGAGATGGAAGCTATTGGTAGAATTTTTTTCCCTCTTTTTCTGCCTTTGTCACCAGTAAAATCCTGAGTCTTGAATTTGGAGCAGAAAATACCACTTTAAAAGTGTTGTATGACTTAAACATGCTTACTAAAGCTAAATACTTACTAACCCTAGTAAGTCATCATTCATCCTTAATTTTGGGAAAGGGTGACCCTGCTTAACTGAAGAGTGAATCAAATTAAGTAGATCATCCTATATACCATTCAAGAATATATTAATATTGCCAAATAATTATAAGATAAGAAAACCCATTATCTATTAAAATTATGCTGAACATAACTCAATCTTTCTTTACTGGTTGAGAAGGAACTTACAGTGCCCCAGGGCCATCATTATAAATATTAATTATCATGGAATATAGAGAACTGTCAGTTCTTTTGATACTTTCTAGTAGAAATGGCCTTTTCTATTTTCAGACTTGCTAAATACATTGACAGATAGGTTGGAAGCAATAAAAGGTTAATGTCACAGATATTACAAAAGGTACAGAACTGCCAGTTTGCTTCTGGTTCCTAAGATGCTTTAATTATTTCCTGATGAACACTTGCTACCATGGTTGTCAGCAATCTTACTTTAATAAATTTCCTACAGGTCAAAAATACAGCCTATACTGCTGAATATTCCTAGGACAACTCTTTTGGGAAAAGTGCATAAACAAGATGGTAACACATTTCCGTGGTTTAAGCAACTACTTGGTGATGTCACATGACGGAACATTTCTGTTTTCATATTCATCCAGCTGGACCATCTCAGTAATGGAAGGATATGATGCTTGACTTAGTAATCCCAACTAAAATCATCCCTAAAGTTGTCAGTATGTTAAGAAATATGTTAGCAGGTGAATGTTATTAATACATAGGAGTGAGGTGTGCCTGCAGAAGAAAGTACTAGAAAACTAAAATAAATATTTCTGGCAAAAGGACAGCAAATCAAGCTATATTCAGGAAATCCTTTATTGAGAAAAAAACATATAATTTCCATTATTAGAGGAAAAGCTAAATGATCTAAATATTTTAACAGTCTTTGGGTGACTGTTTCAGCTCCCTGTATTTAGACAATGTTCTCAGTGAGGTGCAGGATTTTATTACGAAATCGTGTGTGGAAGCACTTTGTTGGGTTGGGGCTCTACAGTGTGCCACGAACTGGGCGAGACCTTGAGTGCATACACACAGCCTATGCCCTATTAGATTCATACTCTAGTAAACACAAAAAGACATATATACGAAATATATATATAAACATATATATGAAATGTATATATGAAGGACTGGGAAGTGGGAGAAGCTGAAACTGAAGTGGTGAGAATAGAATTTTGACGACTTCATATTCCGAGGGAGTCTAGAATCTTGGAGTCACTGGAAGCAGGGGAGTGACTGGTCTGGTTTGTATTTTAGAACAATGAATTCCATCAGTTTGGACAATGGATTTTGACAGAAGAACCACAGAAACAAAGAGGGCATTTAGGAGACTCAGGTGAAAGATGACTAGAGTGATAGCAGCGGGGATGGAGGTCGGGAGTTTTCTTAGACACACTCAGAAGCTATTCCCAAGGTGAGATTACATGACTTTGTGATGAATTTGATGTAGTAAATGAGTGATTATAGATATTTTAGAGATTTACAACAGCCTTTGCCCTTAAGAAATTAAAAATTCAAATGGAAAACCTTAGAAGTTAACATATAATTAGTATTCATAGATACCACTAAATAAAGAGAAGATAATGTTAGGAAGAAGAAATAGCATGGATAGTAGGTTAATATTATCAAGAATGGATGAAATTAACTAGGAATATAAAACAACACATTAATCACCAAGTTCATATACTCTTTCTGGCGTGTAGCCTAGTGGAGATTTAATGTACATACAAAAGTCTCATGAGTAACAACAAGAATATAAGAACATGCCATATATCCACAGATAGGGAGGTTGTCCTGCAGCTGGAATCAGATAGTCTAAGTTCAAATCTTAGCGCTGAAACCATTTAATATCTTGTGCTTTAAGGCAATTAACTTTGTTGATCCAATTTCATCATCTGTTAAAACAGGAAAATTATACCTAATTTTTAAAATTTTTATAAAAGCTTTTGGAAAATTGTGAAGTTATATTTACTATGCTATATACATTTTGACTAATATGAAGTTTCTTGCTTTCTACGAAATGTAAAACTCTATTTTAATGAATCATGATAAAAAGCACACATGTACACCCATGGCTAATTAATGTCAATGTATGGCAAAAACCACTATAATATTGTAAAGTAATTAGCCTCCAATTAAAATAAATAAATGAAAAAAATTCATATTAAAATTTTTTTAGAAAGAATTCTCCTAAATAACCCTAGGGTAACAAGAAAGTGAAAAAGAGCAGAAACAGTACTGGAAGAAACCAAAATAAGGCAGCAAGGAAATGATTACTTTAGTTAGTACTTGAACATAATCTAGAAATATAAAAGAAAAAAAAAGCACACAGACATTTTAGTTATGTGACATTATTCATATTGCATTTATCCTTAGATTTCCTTTTTTTAAATTTTCATACCATTATCTTAGGCACAGGAATATCCTTCCTGGGCCTACCTAAGCTGCCCATTTATTCTGATCTAGGCCCATCTTAACAGTGTATAAAACATCGGGTGCCTGTTCCAGCCCTTTAAAAAAAATGTAAAAATGTACTTTTTAATAGAAAAAGAGTTATTTGGAGCCTGCTCTGTGCTCAGCCCTATAGTATTAGAAATACAACCATGAATTATATAGACATGGTCCTTATAAAGTTTATCAGTTTAACAGAGAGAAGGATGATCTAATAGTTACTTACAATTCTGAGTATTATGTACTATGGTGTAAGAATCATAGAATATGTCAAAACACTTAAAAATAGTGCCCAGTTTGAACGCTGGGGCTCAGAAAGCTTCCCAGGGGAAGATATATTTAAGTTGAAAAAAAAAATACATGGGAGTTAGACAGAAGTCAGATGGCACAAGACAGAACCATATTAAGGCCAGGAGGCTAGGGAAAAACCTGGCTTCTGTGAGCACCACTTGACTGCTGTCTCTGTCTGTGCTTATAAACACATGTATGAGTCTTGGGATGGAACAAGGGAAACAAGCAAGACACAAGACTAAAGAAGCAATCAGAGATCAGATTGTGAAAGTGCTAAAAGGTCACACCAAAGAGTTTGATCTTTAGTGTAACATTACTCAGAAACCATTGATGAGTTTTAGGCCAAGATCCAACACCATTAATAATGCTTTAGAAAGAGCACTCTGACAGCAGTGTGGAAAACAGATTGGAGGGGCAGCAGAGGGAAGACAGGCACAGATGCCAATCAGGCACAGATGCTAATTAGCCACTGTCACAATATTCTAGGGGAGGATCTGGCTCAGTGAAGTAGCCATAGGAATGGATTGGGGGTGAGGGGGAGCAAGTCAAGCAATACATCATCCTAAAGTGAAATCATATCAGGGCCCTTCAGGTGGCTAATAATGGACAAATATAGGATGAATTAGAACATAAAGCATATAGTCAAAGCTATATATATGTATATAGCAGTCATTTACAGACGTGAGAGTTGGACTATAAAGAAGGCTGAGTGCCAAAGAATTGATGCTTTCAAATTGTGGTGCTGGAGAAGACTCCTGAGAATCTCTTGGATGAGAAGGAGGTAAAACCAGTCAATCCTAAAGGAAATCATCCCTGAATATTCTTTGGAAGGACTGATGTTAAAGCTGAAGCTCCAATAATTTGGCCACCTGATGCAAAGAGCTGACTCATTGGAAAAGACCCTGAGGCTGGGAAAGATTGAAGGCAGGAGGAAAAGGTGTGACAGACGATGAGATGGTTGGAAGGCATCATTGACTCAATGGACATGAGTTTGAGCAAACTCCAGGGGATAGTGATGGACAGGGAAGCCTGGTGTGTTGCAGTTCATGGGGTCATAAAGGGTTGGACGTGAGTTAAACAACAAAAGAACATGGAGCATGGAAGAAAAGGACAAAGGCTATAGAAATAAGAAGGATACTTAAATTTGCCTACTACATGCCCAGCACTATGCTCTGCTTATGATATCAGTTATCTAAAAGTTCACAATTATCTTGTAAAGTGTTTGTTACTTTCCTTTACAGTTGAAGATTTTCCTACAACCTCCAGTCATTTGATAAGGAAAGTTGGCCAAGGTGGCAATATCTAGTTGAGAATTTTTAAATTTGAAAGAGACATCCAAGAACACACCAAATGCACATAAATAAATATATAAAATCACATGAATCAAAAAATATGCATTTGAATGCTAAATAATTACAGAAGTAAAAATGAAAACTATTTATATTGGTGTAGTTGGCTCGCCGGGCAAGGCTAGAGTCATTAAAAGTTATATGGATGAAAGGAAGTTTGAAAAGGAAAGGGAATTAATTTGATATATGATTGTAAACTAAGTGGTTTGGTGGCAGGAAATGGAGCTCAGTATTGTAGGGGAGAACACAGATGCTTCAAAAATGTGAAAGGCTCAAACCGATCAAATTATCACAGTTTCATGAGACTATATAATCATATAATTAGGAACCAAACTTAAAAAATTTAAATCTAAGTTGTGGCTTACTTTATAACAAAAAAATATGGTTTGGTTTTTATGTAATTGTGCTATTTCCATAGTTTCAATGCTTCAGTTGTATTCAGACTGAATTTTGATTTGAGATTTATATCATGGAAATGAAACATAATAGTGAGAGCATGGAAGCATAAAAACCTTTGGAATTCATTCATCTAGAATAAGGTATTATATTCTATACTTTTACAGCTTATCATATCATCACTGCAATACCTAAAAGAGAATCACCAAGAAGGAAATATAAATTGATTCTTAAAAGCTAGAACCTGAGGGATGAGTACAAATAATAGTAACATTACTAGAAATTAATGTAATTGTTTCTGACATATAAACCCTGATATAATTTGCTTTTACAAAGTTAGACTGCCACACGCTCATTTGTGATTTGAAACTACAGCACGTACGTGTGTGTGTGTGTGTGTGTGTGTGTACGTAAAGCACACTGTAATACAGCTAGCCTGTAAATTAGAAAGCAATATCTGCAATATGCCTACCATGATGAACTACTTTCTTTAGCTAACTAATCACTGCTATATACACTGAAAATAATCTTAATTTGAATTTATAAATGGTTCTGTTTTAGACCTGGCTAAAGATTTTTAATGTTATGTTTAGATTTCAATTTTATACAATTCAAACATTATATATCTAAAGGACTTTATGACTTGGGACCCATAAATAATATGAAGCTACTGAAATATTAAGATATTAAAAATTTGATTTATGAAAATTTTTAGAAGATATCCACTGTATTCCGAGAAGCCTTTGATTATCACTCTATTAGGTAGCACTGTCTAACTCAAAAACATTTTTCTTCTTAAAAAGAACAAGGATCAAGAAATTAGTTACAATTTCCAGCCAGGGATTTAAAGACTGATTTCAAGGCACTACAACAGATTGAGTTAACACAGCATATAAGTTCTTCTCTATAAATTTCCTACTGACAAGTTTCATGATAGAACAAGCCTCATCAAAAAGCAGGTAACATTTTTTTTCAATCTGAGCAAAAGTATGATTGCATTTTTAAAAAGAACCCTGTCTATGGAAAACCAATTTAGTTCTATTAATGAAAAGGAAGCACAATGTGATTGAGAATGTAATACGGAATTATAGTTCATTAATTCTTCAAGTATGTAATTTTCCAGGCTCCTGATCCCCCACTGATTTCTGCACACCCCCACAGGTGCCAGTAAATGTGAGCAAAAGGAAATTTAATCGTGTTGCTATATCATGTGTGGTGATGGTGATGCTCACAATTAGGGAGAAACATTGTGAAAGGGATTTTCCAGTGACTGCTTTGCTATGTAGCCCTGTTAACTTTTCTAAGTTGTCAAAAATTGATCAATCACAGGTCCACAGACAATGGAGATGGTGACAGTCTCCTATTATGTGGCCAATACTATCAAAGGAGATGACACTTGTAACAACCGAAGCTGATAATTCAGAACACTTAATTAGGCATGATGAATTAGTTGTATGCTTCAATTTTTTTTTTAACTTGCATGAAATGTATCGTTGGGATTATTGCCATCAAGTATGTCAATGCCCATTAAAATTTAAACTAAAAATATTATTCCAAATGATAGAACACAATAACAGTCTTGAAAGTTGACCCCAAAAGTTACACCCTGATTTTCTGTCTTTTATGAGGATTGTCTCTTTAAAACAATAATATTCTACTTAATGCCAAATGTCCTTGGGACTTAAATTGCTTCATTTTCCCACATCTCAAAATTGTTACCTGTAGCCCATGAATATGGTGTCAATTAGTGAATGCCAGTACATGCCATCTGAAGAATTGAACAGAAATGCATTTTGTCCAAACCAAATTTAGCAAAATGTGTGGTACTGCCTTTTTGCCTTGTAAAGACAGGTAATATTTCAAGCTAGCTGTGGAAGCTGCACTGACAGACCCATTGGGGTTCTTCTACAAGGAATCAAGGTCACAACAACCCTATTGTGCTTTATTAATAGGCTCACAGCACAGCACATACTTTATATATTAAGAGAAAAAAGCAAGGTGGAATCTTACAAAGAGTATTCTGAAAATAGCTGTGTGAACAAAAGTCATTTTAGCAGCAAGAGGAAAATCCACCATGAAGGTCAGCCTTTAAATAGCCCTTACAAGCATTTCCCCTTTTTAGATGGTAGAGTAGTAAATGGGACAATCTTCAAAGAGTTTCAGCTATTCATTCTCCCCTCTTTATATATCTTCATGCATAGCAGTGCCTCTTTGGCTTAGCCCAGAGGCTATAGGTCTGTCACTTGGAAGAAACAATTCAGGCACAAGCCAATAATTAGTTTGCACTGATACACTGAAATATTCTCTCTGATCTCAGATCAGTAATGGCTGAGTTTGAAGGTTAAATGGTTAAATTTGAGAATGCTTATTAAGAACACAATCAGGTAATTACTTTTTCACAGATTGATGTCCCCTTCCTACACTTAAAGTAGGGGAGAAATTTTATCTTGTTCATCAGAGCATCTCCAGTCTTCAGAAGAATTCCAGCTACATGGTAAGCATTCAATAAGTATTTACCAGATATATTAATAAGTTAATTTTCCACATTTGATAAATGTTTTTATTAAAATACCAAAATGAACTTTGAAGCATTTCAGCACAATACATGGAATATGAGAAGTTCTTACTCTCAGCTTTATAAATATTTGGGCGGGGGGGGCGGGAGGACATGAC
>SJYV01052681.1:178952-274989 GCA_006410875.1 Neotragus pygmaeus | reverse complement strand
GGGGGGGGAGAAAGGACATGACTATAAGATAAATAAACCACATAAAACATTGATTACATAATGCCATTTCTCTTGACTCAGGTCTAAAACAGCTTTTAAGCTTTTAATGGTATTTTAGTAGGAACTTATGGCTCAGTCACAAACATAAAAATTTCATAGTCAGTATGTAGATTATAGCCACCCACATGAAAAATAAACAAAACAAGAAAATTAGGAAGAAACAAAAGTATTATGGACTTTTTAACATTACCAGCAAAATAACACATAGCTCAAAACAGAAATAACTCTGGATGGGTAATGATGGTCATTTCGTATTTTCTTCCTCTTTTTAAAGAAATTCTATTATTCTAAGCCCATGCTTACAGATTTTATTCATATCTAATACTTTTAAGGTCAAATAACTCAAATGCTTATTGATTTTTATAATAATAACTTTGATTTTCTTAAGAGATATGATAAATACAAAGCTCAACCAATTAGGAATTTTTTAGCAATATACAAAGCTTTAATATTTCACCAGTTTTAAGATGCTTTTTGGACAACTCCATTTCAGTGTTTGGTTTTGAGTCTGTTTATATACAGGTAGATGAAAGAACTAGAGGTATATAATTTGCGATGGGAAATTTACAGTTTAGATGACAGAATGGACAACAGCACAAATTTTAGCACCAACCATAATAAAAACCACCACCAATAACTGAGCAAAGGGGCACAATGCAATGGCTTCCCTAAAGAAACCCAAGTTTCTTCAGCCAGCTATAGCCATTGTGACTTGACCAAATTACTATCCCCATACCATTGCCAAGAAGTCACATGGGAGAATAGGCCAGATTCAGAAATTCCCAACCATACTCTTAGATCTGGCAAGAAGAAAACTAAGTGGCTACTCTTTCCACTAGAGAGTGGGTGAAATGGTAGCAGGGAAAAACAGGCGAAATACAGGTACTGTAGAGGATACGACTGATTCTCAGAGGAAAGCACCAAAGTGATGCGTAGAATCAAGGGCTGACATGAAGCATGACGGTGATCTGTAGAAATGGGACAGTTCTCTGATTTTATGGATTGAACTCTTACAACAAACATTGATGAAATCCTCGAAGTGAGGGCAAAGCTCAGATATCCCTCCCTCAGCTGAGCTTTCCTCTTAGCCCATCAGGCCCCCTAAGCCGGAGGAAATTGTGGATAGAACTCAAAATACCCATCCTTAAACCACAATGGAGAAGAACATAGCAAACAATTCTCAGATGGAGAGGAAAGAAGTCAAATAGAAAATCTGGACCAAACTGTCCGAGTGTGGGTAAAATATGAAGAAAGGCAATTGAATAGATGCACAAAAACTATGGAAAACACTCAAAACCATACAGCACAGAAAGAATATATTCAGCCTAGGAAAAGGCATGACCTCAAGACAGAAGGAAACTTCCCACAGCACTCAATAGGAATATATTAAATAAAAGCTTTAAAAATGAGAAAGCAGAAAAACAAAATACTAGAGTAAAAAACAAAAAAGTAGAAAAAATACAACCCTAAAGGAAATAAAATTGAAGACCAAAACAACATATATACTGAAGTAATACATATATTAGAAACAGCAAACGATACATGGCTTAAAACACAGTTTCCAACTTAAAAGAAAGCTTGTCATAATCAGAGAATATATAGTTAGAAGGAAAAAGAAGACTTAAGTGATCATGATGAAGGTAATAGATATGGAAGACTGGCAAACATAATTCAGCTAAGGGTAATTGGGGTCTCTGAAATTGAGACTCTAATACATGCAAGAGGAAACCTGTTTAAACATATTTAATATAGTTCTTCACAATAAAGAAAGATTTTAATTACACATAGGAAGGCCACACCATTTTCTAGGAAATATGATACGGAATACACACTGCACTCAAAGCTTTTCTTGGTCACCATCTTCCAGCCTTGGGTCAATATTAACTAAGGGAGTCCTCCCCCAAAACATGCAATTCAAGAACCTCCTCAGTCCTTTTCTTTTATATAACCAGAGTTTTGTTTATCTGCTTCATCACATTTTCACTATCTAAAAACTTTGTGCAAATTATTATTCCCAAAAAACTTAAATTTAAGAAACTTTTGAAAATGTAGAATAAAAAAAAAATGGAGGCAGGGGTAATCAAGGACTTTGTATTGTTTTACACTGAAAAATACATTTTAAATATCTACAGCAAACACGTTTTTATAATCTTCCTCTTTTTTAAACTTAGAGAAAACTTTTAAAACATAATATATCTTGATGTAATAAAAACCAGTAAATATCTTTCATGCCACATGAAATGGAATTCGACAAGATAAAGCAAAAAAGTTAATCTCATTCTGTATCATGACAACTTCTAATAAATGTTATAGATTTGATGGTTAGCATTTTTGTAAATGTTCATGAAAATTCCCTTTGAATCAAGAGATACTAGTATTTCAGAGATTTTGTATTGATGTTTCTTCTGTCAAGAATTTTCTTGTCCTATATATTCACACGGTTGGCTCCCTCATCTCCTTTAAGTATTTGAGATGATGTCACTGACTCAGTGAAGCCTTCCTTGGATGTCTAAAATTTCGGTCTTCCGAGGTACCTATGGGGCTTCCCAGGTGGCTCGGTGGTGAAAGAATTCACCTGCCAGTGCAGGGGACATGAGTTTGATCCCTGGGTTGGGAAGATCCCCTGGAGGAGGAAATGGCAACCCATCCAGTATCCTCGCCTGGATAATTCCATGGACAGAGGAGGCTGGCTCCATGGGGTCGCAAAAGAGTCCAACACAATTTAGTGACTGAGTATGCACACAGTGCATCTAAACTGGACACTCCTCTCCATCTGCTTTAATTTTCTCATTAAGAAATATATGTTATGGGACCCAAACTATGCTTTAGTATAAATACAGCACGAGTTATAAGACACATCCTGTTATTAAGACATGTTATTTGCTATATAATCTCATCTAGCATACTACATGTTTTATTAACATATCTTGTTCATAGTTTGTGTACTCTTCCTACAACATAAGCTCCACAAGGGCAGGAATTGTCACCTATGTTTTTCACTGTTGTATCCTTTGTGTTGATACAGTGCCTTGTACATAGTCGTCATGAAAGCAAATACTTATTATACAAATGACTCAAGAAAATAAATAGAAATTAGTGAGCACAACTGAGTTTCATCTTATTAGCTACCATTCTAAATAACTTTTTCACTTACTTAAAACTGACAGGTAATAAATAGGGATATCTGAATAATTGAAGTTTGAAGATTCACTTTCAGTTAGGTATTTATATCCCAGTACTGCAGATGGTGACTGCAGCCATGAAATTAAAAGACGCTTACTCCTTGGGAGAAAAGTTATGACCGACCAAGATAGCATATTGAAAAGTAGAGACATTAGTTTGCCAACAAAGGTCCGTCTAGTCAAGGCTATGGTTTTTCCAGTGGCCATGTATGGATGTGAGAGTTGGACTGTGAAGAAGGCCGAGTGCCAAAGAATTGATGCTTTTGAACTGTGGAGTTGGAGAAGACTCTTGAGAGTCCCTTGGACTGCAAGGAGATCCAATCAGTCCATTCTNATTACTCTGCCATTAAAAAGAATAAATTTGAATCAGTTCTAATGAGATGGATGAAACTGGAGCCTATTATACAGAGTGAAGTAAGCCAGAAAGAAAAACACCAATACAGTATACTGACACATATATATGGAATTTAGAAAGATAGTAATGATGACCCTGTATGTGAGACAACAAAAGAGACACAGACATACAGAACAGACTTTTGGCCTCTGAGGGAGAGGGAGAGGGAGAGGGTGGGATGATTTGGGAGAATGGCACTGAAGCATGTATACTATCATGTAAGAAACGAGGTGCCAGTCTATGTTCTATGCAGGATGCAGGATGCTTGGAGCTGGTGCACGGGGATGATCCAGAGAGACAATGTGGGGTGGGAGGTAGGAGGGGGATTCAGGATTGGGAGCTCGTATACACCTGTGGTGGATGCATGTCGATGTATGGCAAAGCCAATAGAGTATTGTTAAGTAAAATAAAGTAAAAAAAATAAATTAATAAATTTTTTTAAAAAAGAACTCGAAACAGGAAACTTTACATTGTACTGAAAAAAAAATAAAATAAAAAATAAAAAGTTAAAAAAAGTGTCATGAGCTGTGTCAATTGTTAAGGAAAAGACAAAGATTTCTAACATTATTAGTTTTCTTTAGGAAGCTTTTATTTTATAGGAAAGTTTAGTTTTTGAAATGGGTGAAAACACCAGGAAATATCCGACATGTACCCTATGTGTGATACAAACTGTTGTTTACAAAGGTACAAGTCAGGTGGCCCCCTTGTTTGACTCAAACATCACATCTTGAAGGAGGCCTCCCTCCTCACCCTCTAGACTCGGTCAGGTGCCCTGTTACATCTTGTCATCATATCTTCAACTTTTGCCACAAGATGACTTAAATCACTATATAACTGACCTTTAAATGTGTGTTTCCCCTCTGAACATGTAAGCTCCATGAGGAGAGGAAGCTTCTACCTTTTCTCACACTGTCACCTCAGATCCTGTTCACAGATGACTAGAGTGACCCACTCATAGGACAAATACCTTAACGACAGAGCAACGTGCAAGAAATATCATACAAATGACAGAGATTTCCTTAAGATTCTCTGACAAAGCAGGCATGTAATTCTGGATCTCATGTTATACAACACTCTTTCAGCCAACAAATCGATCAAGCTCTATAACCAGCTCTTTCAGTTTCATATGAAAATTAGAGGATTGGGTATTATTTCTATATTACATATTTGGGCCTTATTTATACATTTGTTCTGTTTGGGAAAAACTAGTAGAAATGATTATTTAATTCAGATTTTACCTATTCCATTTCTAGCTAACAATATCTCATTCTTAGAATTCATGTATTCATCATTCCTTTTCTAATGATCTCAGTGGGCGACTTATTCTCTGGTTTATTTTTCTTCTGCCTTACTGAAAGGCCAAGTAGCTATAAATCCTGTGGACAATTGCTGTTCCTCCCGCTACCAGGCAGTTAGGGAAGGCGGATGACATAGTGGATCATATTAACAAGGCAGCCAGAATCCATTAGCTTTCTGGTAAATTTTCCAGCACAATCTAGACAGTGGATATACTTACTATATGGGGTTTAGTCCTCTCAATGTTATTGCTTGTATAACAGAATGATTTCTGTCATTATCACAAAATACATTCCAGTGACCATCATTATGTTCTTCGATGCAGCTTAGTGAGCTTTTGAGGCTTTGTCTGTCTACACATTCTTGAAATCAAGTACAGTTTTATTTGCTTATGTTATATCCCTTTTTAGTAAAGCACACTTGTGAAGCTGAAAATATCCCTGTCATTCTCACAGACAATTAGTTGGAATTATTACTTGGGCATATCCTTTCTGGAGGGGTTGGTGATATCTAACAAGTTTTTAACTGTTCATACAATTTGACTTTGCAATCTCACTTCTAGGAAATAATCTTAGAAAAATGTGTTAGCTTTGTACAAAAAAATGTGCATATGAGGATGTTCACTGCAACCACTTGAAGTAGGGGGAAAAAAATGAAAACAACTTAAACATCTATTCATAGAGAAGAGTTAAATAAATTATGATACACTTACGCATACATAGAAAATGCTATGCAGTTCTCCGAAATGAGACAGAACTAAATGTATTGACTGAAATAAATACAGCTTTAAGTAAGTAAAAATAAATCACGAGATAATAAGTATATTATCCCATTTGTACACCAAGGGAGTGTGTATGTTCAGGTGTGTATACACTTATCAAACAGCTAATAGTTGTTACCTCTAATGTAGGGTTTTAAACCTTGAGTTCAGTGCTATTTTGTTATGGGGCTGTATCCTGTGCAGTATCGCATGACAGTAGCATCCTTGGCTTTTAGCTAATTGATACCAGTAGCATCTCCACCACCCCATAGTGAGGTGACTACCCAAAATGTTGCCATTGTACTGTGGCATTCCCAATGTTGCCATTTGTACTGTGGGGGACAAAATCACCTCTGACTGAAACTGCTACTATAGTGAGTGGGGTAGAAGCAATTGACTTTGAAGGGGGACTAGATAGATATACACACAGTTTTTTATATGTCACATATAGAAGATTTCTTAAAACAAGTATTTCTTTTGTTGCTGTTAATTTTTTATAATGAATTATCATTCTCATAGGCTCACTCAGAATAGCATTACCTATGTATCCAACTAATTCTCAAATTTCTTCCCCATTTTGTGAAGATACCTAAAATAATTATACAAATTTTACCAAGGAGTCTGATAAGAAGAGCTACTTTTTATCTTGTCTTGCAAGTATCTTAAGGCAATTTATTCTCTTCTAAAGAGTGAACTCTGGGAGTTGGTGATGGACAGGGAGGCCTGGCGTGCTGCGATTCATGGGGTCGCAAAGAGTCGGACATGACTGAGACTGAACTGAACTGAACTGAAAGTAGGGATAATGAAAATTATTTCACAGGGTTTCTATGTCATATATAATAACAGACACATTGATGTAGCCAATGTCCCCCATTTTGTTCTACAGTGTATTTAGCATCTAAATTATTTAGATACAAGGGTTATTTTTGAGGAGGTTGAAATAGGCTTAATGAGAACAAGGATGTTGCCCAATCTCTTTCCCCACCATAGTCCCAGTACCTAGACCAGTGCCCTGCACAAAGCCTGAGCTCAGTATACATGCGTTAAGAAACTAAAAACATAACCCCTCACATTCTACACAAATTAACAACTACGTCTAATCTAAAACACTAGTTGTTGAATGATGTATTGACTTAAGCATTTTAAAGTTATATATACAGATATACAGTTACCACAATCAGAATGAAGTAAAACTAATATAATTATCATAATCATTACTGATGAACAATAATAGCTTAAAAATAATGAGTCTGAGATTTCATTAAGTGCATGTTACATTACAAAATTATCACCTGTATTATTTTAGATATATTAACATAGCTTGGTAAAGGAAATTTTTTGAAATGATATCACTTTTCTTTTCAAGACCAGTAATGCTGGGTGGATTCAATTCATAGAATAAGAATCAAAAAGAACTTCTGAGGTCATGCAGTCTAACCTCATGTGTCAAGTAGGGATCAGATTTCGAGTAGTTTCAATGTAACGAAAGAGAGGTGGTTATTTCATAACTCTAGATTCTCTAAAATCCATTAAGTTGTGGAAGAAATCTCCGAGAAAAATGTCCTGTCTGGGTCTAGTGCATCCTGGTTTTTATGGACCACATAATGAGTCCTCTTGGTGGTCACCTGTCTACTGCTAAATTAATAAAATTTTCTGGATCTAAAATGATGAATAGATATTATGATGCTGTTAGGAGATGGAATCCATTTGTTTGACCTAGAAAGAGTGTAAAGGAAAGTAGCTGGCACATCTGGTGATGACTGATAAGCCCCACGACTTTCATCAAGCCTCACCCTTCCTTGTGAAGCATCAAAAACAACCTCCCAAGCTATGCTGCACTGCTGAAGTTGTGGGGATCTGCTAATGCAAGTATTTATCTCCTGATCCTGTGCCCAAGAGACTGCAAGATTGCCAAGATGAGCCCCTAGCCCACTAAGGGGGCATTTTAGAGGACATCTTACCTTGGGGATCTTCCCTTGTGGTTCAGAGGGCAGAGAAGGAAGCAATGAAAGCAGTCAGTGTGTTGGATCTGAAATTATGTAATCTGTGTTTCCTGGCATTAGGCAGAACCAAAAGAAAAGAATCTAAGTGATACTCATCATTTATAATATTTCTGTTTCTTTTATTGTGTAAATGCTAAATGACACAATTTTAAAAAATTCTAGCCATTTAAAAATCTACAATTCAGTGACATGAATTAAGTCCACAATGTTGTACAATCATCACCACTATCTTTTTCCAGAATGATTAATCATCCCAAACAGAAACTGCACCCTTTATGTAATAACTCCCTATTTCCTATTTCCCCCTCCCCTCACTCCCTGGTAGCATCTAATCAAGTTTCTGTCTCTATGCCTTCATAAATAATACTGATTTTAACAGTACTGTTTAATATTTATTTAGCACTTAGTATGTGCCAGGCATTGTGCTAAGTGTTTCACTTGAATTAGCTCACCTAGTACTCATAACCACCATAACGGTACTTGGTTAATTGCTTCTCACCAAGGAGGAAGTTGAGATTAAGAAAGATGCTACTGCTCACTCAGGGACCACACAGCCTTTAGCACTGGACCTGGAAGAGTGAACTCTAGCATCCGGACTCCCACATTCACACTTCTGCCTACATTTTGGAAACCGAGTTTGTGCTCATTCCTCTCAGTTCAGTGAAAAACGAACCATCTGACTCCAAAAAACTCTTTTTATGGCATTTAAACTCAAAGAGAAAGACGAAAAAGTATGCTCCAGACAGTCTTTACAAGTCCAAAGAAGCTCTAGTTTTAAGCAATGCTGGCTAAAAAAGTACATCCATTAAGGTTCATTTTAAGGACTATTCTTGATTTTCTTTGTAACAACCAAAGCAAGCCAAAACTTCTTCACCAGAATGTCTGTCGAAGTCCTCCCCATAGAAACAGTGCACAGATTTGCACAGAAACATTTTCTGGAAATTGCCAACTGGCTCCAATTCACTACACACCCTGCCTGTTGCTCAACTTATTGGTGTCCACTTTCAGTCTCACTTGATTATTTTACCCATTACATTTGAGAAAATATCCCTGCTTCTCTCTCTTCATACTCCCCTTGTTGAGTCACTCAACTTGTAACTCAGAGTGTAAAATATACTCACCCCAATCCAATATATAAATACTGATTTATCCTTTTGTACAAACAGCAGTAGCCAAATTCATCAGAATCAGGTGAGAGATACTATTGTTGTTGGTATTGTTGTTCTTCAGTCTCTAAGTCACGTCCAACTCTTTTTGCTCTATGGACTGCAGCACTTCAGGCTTCCCTGTCCTTCACTATCTCCTGGAGTTTGCTCAAACTTATGTCCATTGAGTTGGTGATGCTCTCTAACCATCTCCTCTTCTGTTTCCCTCTTCTCGTTTTACCTTTAATGTTTCCCATAATCAGGGTCTTTTCCAGAGTCAGTTCTTCGCATTGGTGGCCAAAGTATTGCAGCTTCAACATCAGTTCTTCCAATGAATATTCAGGGTTGATTTCTTTTAGGATTGACTGGTTTGATCTCTTTGCAGTGCAAGGGACTCTCAAGAGTCTTCTCCAGCACCACAGTTTGAAAGTATCTATTCTTTGGTGCTCAGCCTTTTTATGGTCCAGCTCTCACATCCATACATGACTACTGGAAAAACTACAGCTTTGACTATACAGTCCTTTGTCAGCAAAGTGGTATCTTAGGTTTTTAATATGATGTCTATATGTGTCATACCTCTCCCTCCAAGTAGCAAGCACCTTTTAATTTCATGGCTGCAGTCACCATCCACAGTGAGTCCAAGAAAATAAAATGTCACTGTTTTTTGGAGCCCAAGAAAATAAAATGTCACTGCTTTCTAATACTTCCCCTTCTACTTCTATTATTAGTGGAAAGCTATTATTAGTAGGCCATCAATTAGGCTTATCCTTGTTTTCCCTATCAACTAAGAATACCTGCTTTTGTTTTAACAGATCCTCCTCCTTGTTACACTCAATATCACTCATTAGGGAAGATGACATGCTGCATTTTCAAGAAAAAGACAAATATACATTTTTCCATAGTGCAGCCAAGGTTCATCACTTGAGGGACATAAGCCATATAAGTAATGCTTTGCTTAAAGTCTTAAGTGATTTTCCTTTTCAATATACTTTTTAAAAGTAAACTACTTATGAATTTAACAGTATCATCTCCTTTATCTAGATATAACAGAAACTGTTTTTTAGTTGCAAAATCAATCTATAAACTATGGATTGATTCCCATGAAGCACTGAAACTGCATAAGAATTTAAGGTCATGTTTTTGTGTTTTAAGACTAATAACAGTACAAGGTAATCTTAGAGAAGTAAAATAAAATTGGCACAATCATGGTTGTTGAGAGGAAGACAAGAATTCTCCTTGTTGGACAAATCAAGGAGAAATTCACAAAACAGTGATGCCTAGATGGTAAAATAGAGCAGGGGTAATGAGTGCATGCCTGGTGCCAGGTGTAACTAATTAAATAGAAAGCCAGCCATATGCCTACCATGTGACCTTGGATGCACTGGTTAACCTCACTAAGCATGGTTTTTAAAATGATCATGGAAATAGCTACATATACCTCAGAGTATTGTTTTCGTGATTAAATTGAGATAACAAATGTAAAGCAATTAGCACAATGTTTGGCATATGGTACGTTTTCAATCATGACCAGCTGATGTATTGGAAAAAAAGTAATGAAAATGTCAGTCACTCAGTTATGTCTGACTCTTTGTGACCCCATGAACTGTAGCCCACCAGGCTCTTCTGTCCATGGAATTCTCCAGGCAAGAATACTGGAGTGAGTAGCCATTCCCTTCTCCAGAGGGATCCTCCCAGCCTAGGGATCAAACCTGCATCTCCTGCATAGGCAGGCGGGTTCTTTACCACTGAGCCACCAGGGAAGCTGACGTGTTAGGAAATTTTAAAAGGCAGTCCCAAATAATAATTGAAATAGTTTTAATATAACAGGACAGTGGGATATGTAATAACAGTGGAAAAAATTTTTGCTTTAGAAAAATGTCCTGATGACCACTTTGGGTACAAAAGTGCTACTCCATCTTCCAAAGTACAGGATAGTAGGGGCGGTGGGGGGATAGAAAGAATAATTTAAAGGTTTAAACTCAAGGGAGGATAAGGGTCTCAGGGAAAAGAAGGATCTAGAAAGAACAGAAGTATGATGCCAGGCCTTTAGAGCAGGAGATATTTTTCCTGGGGAGAATGGACTCTGTAAGAGTGAATCTGAGGGTGAGAAGTCTTTATAATATTGAAAGCCCATTCAGAAGAAAAAGGAATTACGAAAAAACATAATTATTGCTTATTTTACAAAAATATATGACCAAGTAAGCACATTGCTAGGACTCTTTCTGAGGCCTTGAAAAAGGGAAGCATGGTCAGATAAGTACAGCTCAAGCTTTACTGGCTTAACAAAGAATCTGCCTCTGACTCTATGGCAAGCAATAGTCAAAGGATTGTCAGAAAAATGGGATCTCTATTTAATTTTGGGTTTTGGCCCTTGCTTTGTTATTTAGGTCTCAGCCTTTATGATCAAACCTGTAGTTAACATTCTGCTACATGGTATTTGTCCTGGTGTTACTTTGAGGGGAATGAAGGACATGAAAGGAAGTGATTTGTGTCAGGTCAAGGTGATTCCAATCCCAAAGAAAGGCAATGCCAAAGAATGCTCAAACTACTGCACAATTGCACTCATCTCACNTGTTGCAGAAGACTCTTGAGAGTCCCTTAGACTGCAAGGAGATCCAACCAGTCCATTCTGAAGGAGATCAGTCCTGGGATTTCTTTGGAAGGAATGATGCTAAAGCTGAAACTCCAGTACTTTGGCCACCTCATGCGAAGAGTTGACTCACTGGAAAAGACTTTGATGCCAGGAAAGATTGGGGGCCGGAGGAGAAGGGGATGACAGAGGATGAGATGGCTGGATGGCATCACTGACTTGATGAACGTGAGTTGAGTGAACTCCGGGAGGTGGTGATGGACATGGAGGCCTGCCGTGCTGTGATTCATGGGGTCACAAAGAGTTGGACACAACTGAGCGACTGAACTGAACTGAACTGAATCACTTAAAAGGTACTATTATTATTTTTGTTTCCACCTGTACTTTCCCTGTCATCTAGGTAAAATGCTCCCCTGTGCATTAGACAGAGATACAAACTCCCAAGAGGAAAAAACCTGCATCCTACATTCTGCATCTTCATATGCACATCATGTTGTATTATGAGTGCCTGGAACTTAATAAATATTTAATTTAGATAATTTGGCTTCTATATTCCACAAAGTTGGCTACCATTTTTGAAGGCATTTAATCATCTTTATGGTGTAATAGAGACCAAATATCAGAGCAAAAAGACCACAGGTTATTTTGATTCATCAGCCCTGGGCATGATTTCTTATTTCCCCACTTTATTGGCTATATAGCCCAGAAGAGATTTACTTAATCTTTTTGAATCTCAGTTTCCACATCTGATAACATTAACTTCTCTAGGGGGTACTGTAGAGATCAGGGGTAAGGTCATAATAATAACTAACATATATTGAAACCCATGTGGAAATTCTCTAGGCTTTAAGTGCTTCTAACATTTGGTAATCTAGACTCCATGTTCAGTTTCATATGATTTTTGTGATTAGTGTATTTCTTTTGGAACTCCAAGTTGTCTCTGGGTAAGTTTGCTAGTTTTTTTCTTACTACAGCTACACATAATATCCTAAATTCACATGCTAGTTTAGCTCTTCAAGTATTTAAGAAGAGTTTTCATGCTACCTTTTCTTTTCTCTTTTTCTCCATCTCTTGGTTAAACATTGTGAGTTTTTGAACTATCTTCTACATCTGCCAAGGCTTTCAAACTTTCACTCATCAAACTCCCATTTTCCAATAATTTCTTACAATCTGTTGGCCAAAGTGAATATAATATTCCACCATGCAGTGAATTCATAGAGACAGTTACTTATGCTTTAGGATTTCAAAGTACTCAGCTGGAATTAGCTGAGCTATTTCAAATCCTAAAAGATGATGTTGTTAAAATACCATACTCAACATGTCAGCAAATTTGGAAACTCAGCAGTGGCCACAGGTCTGGAAAAGGTCAGTTTTCCTTCCAATCCCAAAGAAAGGTAATGCCAAAGAATGTTCAAACTATCATACAATTGCACTCATTTGACATGCTAGCAAAGTAATACTCAAAATCTTTCAAGCTAGGCTTTAGCAGTACATGAACCAATAAATTCCAGATGCAAAAGTTGGATTTAGAAAAGGCAAAAGAACAAGAGATCAAATTGCCAATATCTGCTGGATCATCAAAAAGCAAGAGGTTCTAGAAAAACATCTCTTTTTGCTTTATTGACTACACCAAAGCCTTTGACTGCGTGGATCACACCAGACTGGAAAATTCTTAAAGAAATGGGAATACCAGACCACCTGACCTGCCTCCTCAGAAATCTGTATGCAGGTCAAAAAGCAACAGTTAGAACCAGATATGGAACAATGGACTGGTTCAAAATTAGGAAAAGAATATGTCAAGGCCATATATTTTCATCCTGCTTATTTAAATTAAATGCAAAGTACAACACGCAAAATGCCAGGCTGCATGAAGCACAGGCTGAAATCAAGATTGTTGGGAGAATAATCAACAATCTCAGATATAAAGATGCTGCTGCTGCTAAGTTGCTTTAGTCATGTCTGACTCTGTGCGACCCCATAGACAGCAGCCCACCAGGCTCCTCTGTCTTTGGGATTCTCCAGGCAAGAACACTGGAGTGGGATGCCATTTCCTTCTCTAGATATGGAGATGGCACCACCCTAATGGCAGACAGTGAAGAGGAACTAAAGAACTTCTTGATGAACGTGAAAGAGGAGAGTGAAAATGTTGGCTTAAAACTCAACATTCAAAAAACTAAGGTCATGGTATCCAGTCCCATCACTCCATGGCAAATAGATGGAGAAATAATGGAAACAGTGATAGACTTTTATTTTGAGGTGCTCCAAAATCACTGCAGATGGTGACTGCAGCCATGAAATTAAAAGATGCTTGCTCCTTGGAAGAAAAGCTATGACTAACCTAGACAGCATATCAAAAAGCAGACACATTACTTTGCTGACAAAGGTCCATCTAGTCAAGGCTATGGCTTTTCCAGTAATCATGCATGGATGTGAGAGTTGGACTATAAAGAAAGATGAGCACTGAAGTATTGATGCTTTCGAACTGTGGTGTTGGAGAAGACTCTTGAGAGTCCCTTGGACTGCAAGGAGATCCAACCAGTCCATCCTAAAGGAAATCAGTCCTGAATATTCATTGGAATGACTGATTCTGAAGCTGATACTTTGGCCACCTGATGCAACAAACTGATTCACTGGAAGAGACCCTGATGCTGGGAAAGATTGAAGGCAGGAGAAGAAGGGGAAGACAGAGAATGAGATGGTTGGATGGCATCACCAACTCAATGGACATGAGTTTGAGCAAGCTCTGGGAATTGAGGAAGCACAGGAAGTCTGGTATGCTGCAGTCTGTGGGGTTACAAAGAGTTAGACATGACTGACTAAACTGAACTAAAGAGGAACTAAAGAGCCTCTTGATAAAGGTGAAAGAGGAGAGTGAAAAAGCTGGCTAAAACTCAACATTCAAAAAACTAAGATCATGGTATCCAGTCCCATCACTTCATGGCAAACGGGAGTGGGGGGTGGGGAGTAGAAACAGTGACAGACTATTTTCTTGAGCTCCAAAAACACTGTGGATGGTGACTACAGCCATGAAATTAGAAGACGCTTGCTCCTTGGAATAAAAGCTATGACAAATCCAGAAAGCATATTAAAAAGCAAAGACATCACCTTGTCAACAAAGGTCCATCTAGTCAAAGCTATGGCTTTTCCAGTAATCAAGTATGGATGTGAAAGTTAGACCATGCAGATGCCTGAGCACTGAAGAATTGATGCTTTCTAACTGTGGTGTTGAAGAAAATTCTTAAGAGTCCCTTGGACAACAAAGAGATCAAAGCCATCAATCCCAGAGGAATTCATTGGAAGGACTGATGCTGAAGCTGAAGCTCCCAATATTTTGGCCACTTGATGTGCTAAAGCTGACTCAGTGGAAAAGACCCTGACATGGGAAAGACTGAGGGTAGGAGGAGAAAGGGGCAACAGAGCATGAGATGGTTGGATGGCAGCACTACCTCAATGGATATTAGTTTGAGCAAACTCCAGGAGATACTGAAAGACAGAGAAGCCTGGTGCACTGCAGCCCATGAGGTTGCAAAGAGTCAGATGCCACTTAGTGACTGAACAACTGCAAATTACTTATGTTAGTTTTTATGCTCTGTTTCTAACACAGATTTAGTATATACTTTCTTTTACAAGTAGCACAATATACTTTTCCTCATACTGAAATTGGATCAGTGGTCAAGGAGAGCATGAAACCGTTAAAGTCGGTTTCCTCAATCTTGTGCAGTTGTTTTTTCTAACCCAAATGCAAAAGTCTATTTATATTTTATTAATATTCACTGAATTCCTACTATATGCAAAGCATGATGCTGAGCCCCATGAAAAACAAAAAAACTGTAGGTTTCCTTTCTACTCTTAAGGAACCAGTAGGAGAGAATAGGGAAAAAGGGACAGGGAGAAAGAAGAACAGTAAAAGAAAAGAAAAAAGTCAAATGGTAGGATAATGAATGTGGGCCCAAGATGTAAGAGATCAGAACTATGACTCAATAATGAAATACTGGTAGAAGCAGTGTGTCCTTATTTGAAAGCTGAAACTAGGACAGCTACAGGAAGTGCTTTTAAATGTTTGTTAAATGTCATACGGGTATTTCAATCCTCTTGTTCCTACAGTCTGAGTAGTTTTGAATCTTGGCTCTGTTTTTTGCCGTATTAGCTACCTTTCTCAATCTATGTCATTTGCAAATTTGATTCATCTCCTTTGACTTGAGTATATACCCATACATTTGATATTTACCTTTGTCTCTATGCACTACAGTTTAGTTTAAATCTAAAAATAAATGACCTAGACTATATTTTATTCTCTCAAAAAACAGCAGAGTTCTTAATGGAGAGTCACTGATCATCTGCATAAAGTTGACTGTTATGGTTATGTTGTACCTAAATCCCAGGGGCTTCTTCCATAAAGCTTACATAAAGAAAGAAATGGAAACTAGCCATGGATAAGAACCCTCCAGAAAGAAGTACAGACTCTCTTTAGGCGCATCAGAAATTGGGTGAAAAGAAAGAAGCAGCTACGTCCACAGTTCAATTCCAAGTAGAATATTTCCCTCATGCACTTAGAGAAGACACCTGAGATCCTATACTGAACTCAGCTAGGACTGAAAACAGCATAAAGCTCATTTCAAGCCACAATGGAGAGTTTGCCACTAAAAGACTAAATGGTAAAGAATCTGCCTGCAATGCAGGTGACCCGGGTTCAATCCCTGGGTCAGGAAGTTCCCCTGGAGAAGGGAATGGCTACCCACTCCAGTATTCTTGCCTGGAGAATCCCATGGGCAGAAGAGCCTGGTGGGCTACAGTTCACGGGGTGGCAAAGAATCAGAAATGACTGACTAACACTTTTGTCACTTTTTTTTTTTTTTTGAGAGTACTAAAGTAGGTCCTTCAGGAAGGAAGAAACAAAAGATAGAAGAAAGAAATGAAATGTAAGAAGCAAACTTAATTTGACTGAATATGAAACGTGTCCTACACATATTTTGAATTAGAGAAGACTGGCATGCTGCGATCCATGGGGTCGCAAAGAGTCGGACGCGACTGAGCGACTGAGCTGAACTGAAGGCCCAGATAGCTGTTTGCCTCTTTGTGCTGTGCGGTGCTCAGTCGCTTCAGTCACATCCAGCTCTTTGCAACCCCATGGACTGTAGCCCACCAGGCTCTTCTGTCCAAGAGATTTTCTGAGCATGAACACTGTAGTGGGTTACCATGCCTTCCTCTAGGGGATCTTCTTGATCCTGGGATGGAACTCGAGTCTTCTACTTCTCCTGCATTGCAGGCAGATTCTTTACTGCTGAGCCTCCTGGGAAGCCTATTTGTGTCTTTACCACTTTCAAAAGTCTCTCCAAGATATCAAGCTCATACCTCCTTATATTTCCAATGCATAGAAGTTCATCAGCTTATGTATGTAAATAAAATTAGAATATATGAAAGATAAAGTACTAGAACTTTCCCAGCCAAAGTATGAAGGTGCCCAAAGAAAAAGAAAGATCCTATACCTAGGATGTGCATTGCTATTAGTGACCCCAGAGTTACAAATTAAAACCGTACTTATGTGAGGGATAGCAGGCTTCTGTAACACTGACTTTCCTATTTGAATCACTCTCTCTAATGAAAATATATCAATACTATGAGTTTCAAGGCATATTGTTAAGGGGGGAAGAAAAGCAGTGACTAGGGAAGAGATACAAAGGAAATTTACTTTTTATTATATGTTCTTTGTTCTTTTAAATTTTATACCATGTACCTATATTGCTTATTCAAGATATTAATGATGTATTCAGTTAATTGATTTTAGAATAATATCAAAGAAAAAATCTAAAAAAATAATTTGGTTTGCTTTGAATAAAAGAAATAACAGGGGATATATGGATACTAGGAACTCAAGGTTATAATCAAATATAAGTTATATTCAAATGTGATCTTGTAAAAATATTATCAATATTTTTAAAGCAAAAGTGGAGCTCTGTTCCAAATTTCTAAATTTTATTTCTGGAGACCAGCCTTCTAATAGCTTGAAATGTACTTTTTTCTCCCCTTACATTAACTCCATGACGTGTCCTCACTTCTAGTGTTAATTAGGTAGAGTTTGAAAAATTTCCCCATCAGAGTTGTTATCTATTATACATGACTAATACATGGAACCAGTAAGATTTTTTTTTNTGCCCATGCATTCTTAACAGAATAATAACCTTTATAAGAGAACACATCAGCGCGGTACAGGTGCTGGTACAGAGACAACAATACCAGACAGTGTCTCAGACTGAAGAGGAAGATTCCTCTAAATGATCATAGGACAAGGGGGAATGTTAGGACTAAATAGACGCCATGATAGGCTTCAGGGGGCCAATGTAGGCCTAAGTTTCATTTGCAGAGAAGCTGAGTCATTGCCCAGGAGGAACTGAGATCGTCCCCTGGTGACATCAGGACTCAGTCAATCAGCATACTCCCTGTAGCCTGGTTTGAGCCAATCAGAATGATGATGGAAATCTTCTAAGAAAGACCACGTGCATGAAAAATTAGCCAATCAGTAAAAGCTAAAATCCCTTGTAGCCAATCAATATCTGCCAACTCTTCAGTCTTTGTGTGCAAGCCCCATTGAATGTATAAATATCTCTGTACTCCAGGGCTCGGGGCTCTTGTTCGACTCCACTGTGCTGGATGCAACTTGAGCCCTAGCTCGAGCTAGCAATAAACCCCCTTTTGCTTTTGCAAAAAAATAAATAAATAAAATAAAGTCTCTGTGGTTCCCACTGTAAAGGAGAAAGGAAACTTGGGTACGTGCTTGTGAAAATAAGCTGGGCGGGTGGGGATGTACTATCTTTGAGTTTTGGCCCCTCAGCCTTTATCTGTTAGATGGAAATAGTCATAGCCCAGTGGGTTACTGGGCTAGACAGTTGAAATGGTGAAATTTTAGCATTAAAAAATTATACAAATGCAGTCTTTATTTGACATTATGTTAAAATTAGAGCATATATTGTTGAATTGATTATTTAGTGGGCTTCCTAAGTGGCACGAGTGATAAAGAACACTCCTGCCAATGCAGGAGATGTAAGATAACGTGGGTTTGATCCCTAGGTCAAAAAGAACTGCTGAAAGAAGGCATAGCAACCCACTCCAATATTCTTTTTTTATGTTGTTGTTTTTAAAAAGAACTGTTTATTTGCTGAACCTGGGGCAGATCAGATGCACAACCAATTTTAAATTTACATCTTTTGGCGCAGTTTTGAAGTGTTTGGACCCACACACGCACACAGTTGGCAGGCGACAGTTGTCCGAGGGTAAAACGCAATCACCTTAAACTTGCAAGTATTTTGACCCAAGGTTGAAAAATTGTTTATCCTGAACATGAAAACCTGTAACAAGTTTAAATTAATTATGCAAAACTTGTTACTTGTAGTTTTCCCCTTGCAAAGATTAAACAAAAAAAGAAAACTACAAATAACTAATATGCATCAGTCACAACATAATCCTGGATCATCCCCACACCAAAACCAGAGCTCCTTGAATTTTAAACCTATCATCAGAGACCAAAAGAAAGTCATTGCGTTTTATACAAAACAAAAGTCACATGTGCCAAAAAAGAAAGACCCAAGAAAAACAAAAACCCTAGTACTGACAGTGATATTCAGTACCCTAATTAAACAGTGACCAAAATGCCACTGATCAAAAATAAATAGTGGCTGTATATCACTGCAAAGAAATCCAAGAGGCTTTAACCCTTTGGCATTGGAAATCCAGATTTTTCCAATTACGTGAATGCATATCTTTTACATGCCAAGAGTAGAGAAAGTGGATGTGCCAGCACAGAAAGAAAAAGAGCTACCATTTGCTGAAATATGCAGAGACCTGGCTTTAATAGACTTCTTACAAGGTTAGGCAGAAAACAAAAAATTGTTATTAGTTGCTTGTGGCAACAATTTTAAATGGAGATGGTTGAGTTCTAAGATTCAAAGTGAAACTTTGGGGGCGAGGGGTAAATGTTGTTGGTTTAAGTCTTATCTTTAAAGCAAAAACAAGAGAGACAAAATGTAGAAGTCCCAATCTGGTCACATACTCTAGTCACAGAGTTCTGCCATCAAGCTGGATAGAAAACGTCAAGATTCAGATTGTTGTTTCTCAACAAAACGAATCTTTAGTGACTTGAACTGCAGGATAAGGGATCCCAAGAATGCAGTCATTTTAGTAAAGTACTATCAGTAAAGTACTATCCTGAACAAACCGCATTTTATTATGAAAACAAAAGGAAAGAAAATCAAGGATTCTATACCTATATTCAGCTTACAGTGTTTGAGTTTTGGAAGGGCCTGAATAATAGAGGCAGAATTCAAATATGAATTTATGCCAAACAAATGTCAAATTTTCACTATAGCTTTCCTAAAAAAGTGTTTTCCCCCCCATATCTATTAATCACAAAGAAACAAAAACTGTGAAGATACAGTTCAGAAAATAAAAACATAGAAACTAATGACATTATTATGACCAAGATGTTCGGTAAACAGTGAAGTATGAATTTGGGATTATGGGGAAAAGGCTTTTAAACAACCCTCCAGACTCCAAAGACTCTTTTCAGGTAGTAGATCTGTTCCAATGTCATGGTAACGAGAACGAGAACTTCAAAGANTTATTATGACCAAGATGTTCGGTAAACAGTGAAGTATGAATTTGGGATTATGGGGAAAAGGCTTTTAAACAACCCTCCAGACTCCAAAGACTCTTTTCAGGTAGTAGATCTGTTCCAATGTCATGGTAACGAGAACGAGAACTTCAAAGAAGGACCAAAAGACACTGCTGTCTGTGTTGCCGTTGATTGCCCTGTGTATTCTCTCCCCAGCTTCCATGCATTCCTGTTCATGCTTCACAGCTGTCACCTCCACTGCCAGCTCATTAATCATTTCTTCTAGCTTGTTCTTGTGAGTTACTCTTTCCACGTCTTGTCCTTTGGGGTCTTCCCCGATATCAGTGGTGAACATCACCATCTTTGGGAGTCATGGTGGATATCCTATTGCTAAAACAAAACTTGTATGTTCCGTCCATGTAAGCAGCAAATGTGTATTTCCCACTGGACTCCCCGTCTCCTTTATAAATTATTATCAGGCCCGGTAATCTCCACGTCGATGTCCAGGAAGCCGCCCTCGGCCACCTCAAAGATGAGGCCCATCTTAGTGCTCAAGGAAGCATTCCTCGGCATGCGTGTCAATGCTGATGAAGTAGCCCAAGGAGAGCAGCCGGGAGCACCAGCAGCTCAGTGAGCGTCACCACGGTGGGGCTGGGGCCAACGCCAGGACCGGACTGCGACCTCCAGAGCCACCGTCGTCGCCGCCGCCACCCCTGCTGCCTTCTAAGCCGCTGCTGCCTCAGCTCCGCCCCTTCTGGCTGTGCCACCCCAGGGGGCTTCAGTATTCTTGCCTAGAGAATTTCATGGACATAGAATCCTGGTGGGCTACAGTCCATAGGGCCAGGAAGAGTCAGTCAACACTGAAGTGACTTAGCACGCAGGTATGCATATTATCATCTCATTTGCTAACCTGAAATGATCACAGCATTGTTAATCAGCTATACCCCAATACAAAATTAAAAGTTTAAAGTTTGAAAAAAAAAAAAGAGTAAAACATAAGTCAGATAGTGTCCTTCTCACTTCTCTGCTTCAAATCATCGTCAAATTGCTCCCTGTGGTAGGCAAAATTCAGAGCTAGCCCCCCAGATTCTTACCTCCTCATGTGTACACTCTGTATGATTATTTGGTAGAATAAGCCCTTGAGTATGAGCAGGATCTGTAAATAAGATGGGATTTCTAGCATTTATTTCCCTCCATCTCTCTGCTTACATTATGCATCTGTTCTTGCATGTTGTACACTCTTTGCATTATACGTCCCTTATTGTTGTTCAGTCACTAAGTCGTGTATGATCTTTTCAACCCCATTAACTGCAGCATATTCCTGTCCTTCATTATCTCCTGAAATTTGCTCAAATTCATAACCATTGAGTCTCTAATCATCTCATCCTCTACTGCCCTCTTCTCCTTTTGACTTCAATCATTCCCAGCATTTAGGGTCTTTTCCAAAGAGTTGAGTCTTCACATCAGGTGGCCAAAGTATTGGAGCTTCAGCTTCATCGTCAGTCCTCCCAGTGAATATTCAGGGTTGGTCGCCTTTAGGATTGACTTATTTGATCTGCTTGTTGTCCAAAGGACTCTCAAGAGAGTCTTCTCCAACATCACAATTCCTTTAACATATTAATAATAGCTGCTTTAAACTCTGGTCTAATATTCCAACATCCCTGCCATATCTGTTTCTGTCTGATGCTTTTTTTGTCTCTTCAAACTATATATATTTTTTGTCTTTTAGTATGCCTTATGATTTTCTCTTGTAAACCAGACATGATGTACTAGGTAAAACGTACTGGGGTAAACAGGCTTTGACTGTGAGTTTTGTGTTTATCTGTTTAAAAGCTGGACTGTCTATTGTTTGCTCTAGCTGTTGGTGTCAGAAGCTAAAATTTCCTCTGTTGCCCTTGTTTTTGTCTCACCTGTTGTCTTTGGGTTTCCCTGGTGACTTTTTCTTAAATAGGTTCTCAAGCCTATAGTTCTTTCCATAGTATCTGCCTATTACACAGGAACCCTATTGATATTGCAGTAAGGTGCAGGGGGAGAAAAAGCATACTACAGTTCTATACTTTGACTTCCAGGTTTTAATGATTCTGTGCCTGTGCCCTTGGGCTGTGACCTTCACTAGTGCTTTTCAATCCCATCACCATTAGTTTAGGCAGAAAGTCTAGACAGAGCTGGAATTGGGCATTTCCTTTATTGCAGATCAGTTAGGTTCTGATAAACTCAAGTTGATTAACTATGAGTTAAAATAGTTTTTACTAATAATTAAACTATTAGTAAAATAGCTTCTCTTGAGGGCATGCCTTGCTAATAAAAACGGAGTACTCTAGGTTTATTTCGAAATAGTTACTTTTCCCTCCTCCCCTGCTGGAAGCATCAGGGAATCTTTCTGTGATTTTCACTGTGAGAAGCTGGTAGGGCTCCTAGAGGTACATACCTCACTAAGGTGTAGGGATCATCCTCCTAAGACTAAGCCCAGACTTTTTCATTTGTCCATATTGAGCAATTCCATCAGTTACTATTTAGGTTTTCTCAACCTACTCCAGTATTCTCGCCTGGATAATTCCATGGATGGAGGAGACTGGCAGGCTATAGTCCATGGGGTTGCAAAGAGTAAGACATGTCTGAGAAAATGATCCTAATATTGGCTCCTGCAGATGTTTCTACTTGCAGGTTTTTATTCCCATACGTTGTGATTCTCTCTATCGCCCTGTCTGTCTCTCCTATTTAGGGGACAATCTTTTTGTCCTGTGACCTGAATTCCCTGTTAGATCTAAGAAAAGTTGTTGATTTTTCATTTTTTACAACTTTTTTTCTTGTGTGGAAAGGACTGGTGGCTTCCAAAGTTCTTAGATACGAGACTCAAAACTAAAAGTTGTAATGCCACTATTTCAACATGAGACTTAAAGCACAGACACAGCAGGGGGAAGCACCTGAGACAACTGCACACTGGCTCCCCAGTTCTTCAGCCTGACAGTGACATGTCATTTCTATTCATATTTCTTGGGCCAAAGCAAGTCATATCGTCAATTTTTGAAATGTGAGCCAGTGTAACTTTCTAGTGTTCCTGGAAAAAGAGGGCAACCAGCAGTCCTGGGGAACATTATTAACGTTGACTGGAGCACTCTATGTAATATAGTATTTCCAGCTCCACCGACTACCCTGATCTCTTATCACATGTTTTCACCCTAGCATTTTATCCTACCATATTAAACTATACATATTATATTTTATTATAATGAAACCTATTATACTAGATGCTCTGTTTATTGTTTATCTTTCCCCTTCTACTCCCACTAGTGTAAAGGTCAGGGGAACAGAGACTTGGTCTATTCTATTCTATTTGTCTCTTTTTATCCCTGGAGCCTGAGGTATTCTAGTACTTAATATGTATTTGGTGAATGAATTAGTGAATGGATTTTGTTTAAAACTTGGTAACCCAGAAAAATAAACCCTTTACATCGCCAAATCTGGCTCAGAAATTCTTTCCAACAGGGATGAAGCTGCACAGGCCTTGTGCAGAGCCTTTGTCAGACTAGCTGGGGACATCCTTTACTATCAGACAGCAAAGAGAGAATAAAAGAGCCTCAGAAGTTCCCAGGAATGTGGTGCTATTTTAAGGCAAGTGTATGCACAGCTTGAGGGAAAATGAATTTGAAAATGAGCTTGTGAGTTTAAGACCCCTCCCAGCTTAGGTTTATGTTTATAATTAAGGATATTCAGCTCTCACTCCTCACTTTTTGAAAACCAAAAAGCTAAATCACCTCTTGATTATGAGATGTAGGTACAATGCTTGGATCATGGTCCTTCTCAGGGTCAGACCTGCCAGATTCTGGGGTGGTTGAAATGTAGACTTCCTGCTGGTTCAGGTGCATCATCTTTGTGCTTTTTTAGGCTTATTGTTCACTCTGAACTTAATGAGTGCATTCAGGCATGTAATGAAGAACAACACCATCACACAAACAATTCACTGTAGTCCAAAGATAAGGTGATTTTATCAATTATATTATTCAGTAGAGTACACTTGCAATTTATTAAATAATACATCGATTGAGTGGCATCTGGAACACTGTGGTGTTAACACTCATGATATTAGCACGTGTATGTGCTGTAAAAAGAAATCTTGAATTGCTGGCATTTGTTTAAGTGAGTATAAAGCTTTTGTTTTTCTACTTATTAGAGGAAAGAGATGAGAGCAATGCAGTTGTGAAGCAAAGGTCCTTCTGGTGTGAAATTCATCCCAACTAAGCTTAAAACACTTGATGACCAAAAGTATTGGTTCCTATAGCAAATGATTTTTATTTTCACCTCCATTAACCTTGGCTAATGGGATAAACACAGACTGGAAGGCAGGTGAATACCCCCAGTTATCCAAGAGTTACCTGAGCTAAGCAAATTACTTTCTTTTCTTCTCTTTCTTTTCTACTTCATTTTATAAAGTATGTTACAGAGTTTTCAGAGTGTGCTCAGTTGCGTGCAACTCTTTGCGACTCCATAGACTGTAGCTTACCAGGCTCCTCTGTCCATGGGATTTTTCCAAGCAATAGTACTGGAGTGGATTGCCATTTCCTTCTCCAGGGGATCTTCCCAACCCAGGGCTTGAACCCAGGTCTCCCACATTGTAGACAGACGCTTTACCATCTGATCCACCAGGGAAGTCCATGTGTATACACACACACACACACACACACACACATATAATTTGATCTTACAACAAACATTCCAGTGAGATTAGCTTGGTCAGGGATTCTCACTTCTGTTTCCAGAGAAGGGACACTGTTGCTTGGAGTCTTGAATGGGAAAAAGATCGGGGACTTTGACTCTAACTTCAATGACTTTTAAAAAATTATACAATAATGATGCTTTGGGCCTCAATTTCCTCATTTCAAACAAACTGAAAGATAATTATAATTAATTTGCCAACTTTAGTTGTGTGTATGATGAATAGTTAAATTTTAAAATATTTTGATGAGTCAAAGCCTTATGTAATTGTAAAATAGTCGTCTTGCTTTTAAGTCCAAGGGCTCTGTCCTTAGACCGTAGTCTTCTTCTCCACATTCTTCTACAGAAAAAAATGTCCAGTTCGAAAATATGTGTTCAGACCTGGAAGTTTTCCATCTGGAAATTTTTAGAAATGAGCTTTCTTAATAGACACATAAAGAGTCATTAAAAAGCAGCCATGGTAACTCTGATTTGGCTCTCTGTCAGAAGTGAAGTGCAGGTCACTCAGTCATGTTTNTTTTTAGAAATGAGCTTTCTTAATAGACACATAAAGAGTCATTAAAAAGCAGCCATGGTAACTCTGATTTGGCTCTCTGTCAGAAGTGAAGTGCAGGTCACTCAGTCATGTTTGACTTTTTGCAACTCCATGGACTGTAGCTTGCCAGGCTTCTCTGTCCATGGAATTCTCCAGGCTAGAATACTAGAGTGGGTTGCCATTCCCTTCTCCAGGGGATTTTCCCAACTGAAGGATCAAACCCAGGTATTTTGCACTGTAGGCGGATTCTTTACCATCTGAGCTACCGGGGAAGCCATCTCTCAGAACTGCATCAAATTATTTTTTCTATATGACAATTTGTTGGTTTGCTTCAATGTTGTTCTGTTTTCTAGCTCATTGATAAAGACGATCCTCATACTTTTGACTAGGTTTGCTACATAGGGTTATGATCTTCAAGTACAGAAGTATTAATACAATAATGAATGCCTGTTTTGTATTCCAAATTATGTTCTGACTCTTTCTTCAATTATATAGAGCAGGGGTTAGCAAACTTTTTCTGTAAAGGACCAGCATCTCCAAGACATATGATCTCTGTCATGAATACTCTAATCTACTGCTGAATAGTACAAAAGTAGCCATAGGCAATGTGTAAATAAATGGATGAGCATATTCCAATAAAACTTTATTTTTGGATATTGAAATATGAATTTCATATAATTTTTCCACATCATGAAATATTCTTCTTTCTATTTTTTAAGCTATTTAGACATGGAAAAACCAGTTTTAGCTTGTGGACCATGCAACAAGTGATGGGCTGGATTGATCCATGGACCATGTTAAACACTGACCTAGAACACAAAAGAAACATTCATTGCTACTGTAGACACTACTCTGTTCAAATAATTCTTTGAGCTAGAAAATGTTTCTAGGGAGTCTATTCTCACAACACAAACTTCCAGCACTGTTCACAGAGGCGATATTAAACAGCAGATGTCTAGAAGTTAGTCATCTTTGCATAGGAAAAATAGAAATGTTTCCTCATCAGAAATTTAGAGACCCTTGCTTTGTATTCAAAGGAAAGAAATTAATCAGCACAATTTGGTACAGAGCTTGCAAAATCTTGGGGCAAAAATATTCTCACAGGGATAAGTACATTACCAAGTCTCAATTTGGTGCTCCATAGCAACCCAGATATCATATTCAAAAGCAGAGATATTACTTTGCCAACAAAGGTCCATCTCGTCAAGGCTATGGTTTTTCCAGTNCTACTTTTTGAATAGTACAAAAACAACTTTCCATAAGACATTATTTTTTAAAGATTAGTGTTAGAATTTAAAAAGAATTATAAGCAAATGTGAAGAATGCAAATTCCTAAATTAAACATTTAAAACCACTGAAATGTAGAAAATTATACTTAGAGCAGGTTTATAAATAAACCAAGAAAACAAATTATTTCTTATTTTTAACCCTTGTTTTATAACATCTCAGGGTACATGCAGCCAATTTAAGGACATTTAAAAGCTTCAGACAACTTTGTATGTACATTTTACTTAAAATGTATAATAGAAACACATCAAATGTGATTTATTGAGAGCTCACCACATCTAAGACATGGTGTGGTGTGCCCTGTTAACGTTACATCTTTTAATTTCCAGAACAACCCATGAGGTAGGTTTTATTACCTTAATTCTATACACATAATGATTAAGGCATAGGAAAATGAAATAATAAAGAAAAGATCACACAGCTGGTCAAGAGTAGAGCTAGGACCTTGCCAATGTTACTCTGACTCTAATTTTTATATTTTTGACCATTCTGTTAAATGCTTCAAGGAGAAAGAAGGTTTGGCATAACATTAGAAAATTAAAAGGATTATTTAAAAGAGGTCAAGGATCATCATCATAAAGAAAAGGCATGTCTTAAGCACCTAAGCTAACTCATATACAGGTATGGTCAAAAAGCTTTTGAAGAGAGCTTTTGTTTTTAATTTGGTGACAGGAAAAAGTAACATTGGCATCTAAATTCATCCTAAGCTCATTAAAATACATTCATTCACCAAATGTAATTCATTCACTTTTATCAGTAGAAACCAATAAGATCACTTAGGTCTGGGTAAGTATGATTGGAGTCTCCACCTTAGGCAGATTAATAAATACCTGGAAAAGGCAAATGAGAAGGGGGCAGCAGAGGATAAGATGGTTAGAGAGCATCACAGACTCAATGGTCATGAATTTCAGCAAACTCCAGGAGACAGTGGAGGACAGAGGAGCCTGGCATGCTACAACCCATGGGGTCACAAAGAGTCAGACATGACTTAGTGACTGAAAACAACCACCACAGGTCTGTTCCCACATTACAAAAGCCACTGGAATATCTATCTGCTCTGTGTCTTGTCTCTTCCATTGAGAAATTCAGATCCAGAAAAGTGACTTTAATAGACATTGAGAAGGATCAGAAGTTGAACTTCCTTCTTCACAAGTTTTTACAATGAAGTTTGTTTAATGGCTTTGTATAGGAAGTTTGTATTTAAGTAGAGCAAAATGATTAGATCTGATAGAGTGCCTGAAGAACTACGGATGGAGGTTTGTGACACTGTATAGGAGGCAGTGATCAAGACAGCCCCCAATAAAAAGAAATTCAAAAACGCAAAATGGTTGGCTGAGGAGGCCTTACAAATAGCTAAGAAAAGAGGAGAAGTGAAAGGCAAAGGAGAAAACCAAAGATATACCCATTTGAATGCAGAGTTCCAAAGAACAACAAGAGATAAGAAAGCCTTTCTCAGTGATCAATACAACGAAATTGAGGAAAACAATAGAATGGAAAAGACTAGAGATCTATTCAAGAAAATTAGAGATACCAAGGGAACATTTCACATAAAGATGGGCACAATAAAGGACAGAAATGGTATGGACTTAACAGAAGGAGAAAATATTAAGAAGAGGTGGCAAAAATACACAGAAACTATACAAAAAAATCTTCATGACCCAGATAACCACGATGGTGTGATCACACACCTAGAGCCAGACATCCTGGAATGCAAAGTCAAGTGGGCCTGAGGTAGCATCTCTATGAACAAAGCTAGTGCAGGTGATGGAATTCCAGTTGAGCTATTTCAAATCCTACAAGATGATACTGTGAAAGTGCTATACTCAATATGTCAGCAAATTTGGAAAACTCAGCAGTGGCCATAGCACTGGAAAAGGTCTGTTGTCATTACAATTGCAAAGAAAGGCAATGCTGAAGAATGGTCAAACTACCGCAGAATTGCACTCATCTCAGACGCTAGCAGAGTAATGCTCAAAATTTTCCAAGCCAGACATCAACAGAATGCGAACCATGAACTTCCCAGATGGTCAAGCTGGACTTAGAGAAGACAGGAAACCAGATATCAAATTGCCAACATCTGCTGGATCATAGAAAGAGCAAGAGAGTTCCAGAGAAACTTCTACTGCTTTATTGACTACACCAAAGCCTTTGACTGTATGGATCACAACAAACTGTGAAAAATTCTTCAAGAGATGGGAAGACCAGACCACCTGACCTGCCTCCTGAGAAGCAACAGTTAGAACCAGATATGAAACAACAGACTGGTTCCAAATTGGGAAAGGAGTACATCAAGGCTGTATATTGTTATCCTGCTTATTTAACTTATATGCATCATGAGAAATGCGAAGCTGGATGAAGCACAAGCTGGAATCAAGATCGCCAGGAGAAATATCAAAAACCTCAGGTACTCAGATGACACCACCCCTATGGCAGAAAGTGAAGAACTAAAGAGCCTCTTGATGCAAGTGAAATAGGAAAGTGAAAAGGTTGGCTTAAAACTTAACATTCAGAAAACTAAGGTCATGGCATCTGGTCCCATCACTCCATGGCAAACAGATGGGGAAACAGTGGAAACAGTGGCAGACTTTATCATTTTGGGCTCCAAAATCACTGCAAGTGGTGACTGCAGCCATGAAATTAAAACACATTTGCTCCTTGGAAGAAAAGTCATGACCAATCTAGACAGTATATTGAAAAGCAGAGACATTAATTTGCCAACAAAGGTCCATCTAGTCAAGGCTATGGTTTTCCCAGTAGTCATGTATGGATGTGAGAGTTGGACCATAAAGAAAGCTGAGTGCTGAAGAATTGATGTTTTGAACTGTGGTGTGGAGAAGGCTCTTGAGAGTCCCTTGGACTGCAAGGAGATCCAACTGGTCCATCCTAAAGGAAATCAGTCCTGAATATTCATTGGAAGGACTGAAGCTGAAACTCCAATACTTTGGCCACCTGATGGGAAGAACTGACTCATTGGAAAAAACCCTGATGCTGGGAAAGATTGAAGGCAGGAGGAGAAGGGGATAACAGAGGATTAGATGGTTGGATAGCATCACCGACTCAATTGGCATGAGTGGAACTCAAGCTCTGGAAGTTGGTGATGGACAGGGAAGTCTGGTGTGCTGCAGTCCATGGGGTTGTAAAGAGTCAGACATAACTGAGTGACTGAATTGAACTGAACTGAGGGCAAAATGATCCAAAACAATGCTTAAAAAAAAAAAAAAAGATATCAGCTGTTGGTAAAGCAAAGTCATCTGAACTTTTTCTTTCTTTTTAAACTATGTTTTCTCAACATTTTAATTCAAATTATCCTCTTCTCCTATGAAAAGATATACATTTTGCTAATGGACTTTCACTGTGAGTCATTTTGGTAAAAAAAAAAATTCTATGGCAGAAATGTTTTGAAACGTTGCAGTTTAACAACTTCAGGAAATGTAATACAATTTGATATTAATAATAAATGCTAACTATGCATACTACCAATGGCACCCCACTCCAGTACTCCTGCCTGGAAAATCCCATGGATGGAGGAGCCTGGTAGGCTGCAGTCCATGGGGTTGTTAAGAGTCAGACACTACTGAGCGTTTTAACTTTCACTTTCATGCATTGGAGAAGGAAATGGCAACCCACTCCAGTGTTCTTGCCTGGAGAATCCCAGGGAGGCAGGAGCCTTGTGGGCTGCCGTCTATGGGGTTGCACAGAGTCGGACATGACTGAAGCGACTTAGCAGCAGTAGCAGCATGCATACTACCAGAAAAATAACTTTACTATCAAGGAATTGAAGGATTTTTACTACCTACACTATAACAGCAATAATATGAACTTAAAAAAAAAAATCAATCCATCACAACCAATTTAAAGTTACCTTGCATGTAAAGCAACATTCATATATGCCTCATGCTTCATTTATCATTTTGAAATTAGAGATATTAAAAGCTAGAAAAACATTTAGGAATACAACTAAATTTACATTCATTTAATTACTCACTGAAAATAATTAAAAATTCATCTCGTGTTTTGATTTGTAGTCAGGAAACTCATTATTTTACACACCCACACAGCCATTTAACACTAAAATGTCTGATACCTTTTTCTTTGATACTCAGTACATTTTTTTTTTTTAGTTTTGCCATTTGATATCACCCTTTCCCCAGTCATCAGCATTTTAATTTGATACGTCAGCAGTTACCTATAGGGGACTGTCAACTGCTTTAGAGTCATGCTGCGAATCATGACTGAAAGATTTACTTTTAGTATAATGACAGCTTCACATATTAATTAGATCACCAGACACATGTTTGCTGAGATCTAGCAATTGAGCAATAAACATAGCATGGCAGTGATAGAGCTGTTAAACTTCAGCACATATATTTCAAATACATTTTATTGAGTTATCCAAGAAATAATCACCCTGCTAAACCCAAGTTAAACACATAATGGAATATTAGGATGTTTAATTAAAACTGAAGTTATGCTTTACAAGTAAGTAATCTTACAAGTGGCTAAAAAAGAAGGCCATGAAAATTTACTCAGTAAAAACATACACAAAGCCCTTTTGTGAAGTTGGGAAATGGGTTCAATCATTTCACCAGTGTACACATGATGGAGAATAGACTAAATAAATTAGGGAGGAGGAGGTTCAGAGGAGACTTTTCGACTAAAGTAATACGGGTTGGTAAAACTCATGTACATTAAAATTACCTTTCAAGAAATCAGGAAATCCTATTACTTCCTTCTCAGAGATTCCATTGTGAGGGCTCAGTAGATAGTGACAGGAACCAAGCATTAACCTTCTTTCTAAGATATCAGGCAGCATTCAACTACAAAAGGCATTAAGCCATTCCTATATATGGGTAATGGCACCCCACTCCAGCACTCTTGCCTGGAAAATTCCATGGACGGAAGAGCCTGGTGGGCCGCAGACCATGGGGTCGCTAAGAGTCAGACACGACTGAGTGACTTCACTTTCACTTTTCACTTTCATGCATTGGAGAAGGAAATGGCAACCCACTCCAGTGTTCTTGCCTGGAGAATCCCAGGGACGGTGGAGCCTGGTGGGCTGCCCTCTGTGGGGCTGCACAGAGTCAGACACAACTGAAGCGACTGAACAGCAGCAGCAGCATACATGGATAATCTCGGCAATGCTGATGCTTCCCTACCTCGAGAGAGAAAAACTGTCACAGAAGTCACTGTTAAAGAATGGTAGCTAAAGTGGGAGACGTAACAAAAACACAGACTTGATGAGTAATGGCAGCAGGATGAATTACTGAACATATAACATGGCATAAGCAGAAAGGAAAGAAGGAAGGAAGGAATGAAGGAAGGAAGAGAGCAAGGGAGGGAGTAAGGAAGAAGGAGAAAGGAAACCCCGGACTAAGAATCAGAAGCCTTGAGTTCTACAGTGCAGGCCTGTAACTACAATTAAACACCATATATAAATTACTCCACAACTCTGTGCAGAAATTACCTTATCTGGTAGGTGAAAGCACAAGATCAGATGATACTGAAGGCCTCTTTAAACTAATATTTTAAAATATCCAATATGGAAGCAACCACGTCCTCTTTTCTTCCTCATTTATACCTTTGTTTATTTATTCAACAAAAATCTGTGGAGCACCTAATAAGGTGTAGGCCTAACACAATGTCTCAAAGATTCCTAAGTGAATAGGTTATACCCTTTACCTCATGAAACTTCATTCCTGGAGTGAAAATGAGGTGGGCAGACAGAGGGACCAGAAGGTGAAAGCAGGGTAGATGAGCGGGGGTCAAATCTCCAATGTTGCATTAAGACACGTGACCTTTATCTCAAGGGCAGTGGGAGGCACGGACTTTTCTTCTGTCAGGGGTGATATGATCAGATTTGGGTTGTGGAGGTTGGACTGTGCATCACCTTTCATCTGATGGTTTTTTTTTTTAATGGCACACTTTCTATTATAACTATATCAACAAAGTGGTGGTGTCAGAAGGTGAGGAATTAGGATCTAACCGGGAGAAAATATTGGGACAGACACCTTGTGGGAAGTATTGTTATTACACTTTCTCAGATAGGAGGCAGGAATGCCTTGCTACTTAAATAGTGAAATATGGTCCTGGGCTAAGAGATGTTAGAAAGCAGAGATAAACTACGGCCCACTGTCCTGAGCACCAACTTTACTCAATGGTGTGTAAGTTAAATGTTTTGTATATGAAATAGAAATGAATGTATTTATAGGCTAAAACAAGATTTTTTGAAGAAATTTTATTTACCCTTATGGTGAGCCATTTCAGGAACTCCCTAGATGAAGGCATTGTCTCTCCCTCATCATTAGTGTATTCAGAAGAAACTTTGAAAAACATGGATATAGATTTTTTTTTTTTAAGTAGAGTAAGGGGTATAAAGCTGTTAGTATTCAGCTGCTAACTCTGTGACATTAGAAAAATTTCATCGCTATGAACCTAATATTTTTGCTTGTAAACGAATGTTAGCTCCAAGATAGTGCCCATCTTTGAGGATATATGTGAAGAGGAAGGAGATGTGTAGAGAGTAAAAGACACTGAAGTTAATTACTCTGCCTGAGGGCACATAACAAGGACAGTAGAACTAGATTTCAGACCTACATCTTTCTCAAAGCCCTTGGCTTTTATAGACAGTTACTGAGAGCATTGCCTTTCTTTGGGATTGGAATGAAAACTGACCTTTTCCAGTCCTGTGACCACTGATGAGTTTTCCAAATTTGCTGACATATTGAGTGTGGCCCTTTGACAGCATTATCTTGTAGGTTTTGAAATAGCTCAACTGGAATTCCATCACTTGCACTAGCTTTGTTCGTAGTGATGCTACCTCAGGCCCACTTGACTTTGCATTCCAGGATGTCTGGCTCTAGGTGTGTGATCACACCATCATGGTTATCTAGGTCAGAAAGATCTTTTTCATATAGTTCTTCTGTGTATTCTTGCCATCTCTTCTTAATATCTTCTACCTCCTTTAGGTTCATACGATTTCTGTCCTTTATTGAGCCCATGTTTGCATGAAATGTTCCCTTGGTATCTCTAATTTTCTTGAAGAAATCTCTAGTCTTTCCCCTTCTATTGTTTTCCTCTAATTCTTTGCAATGATTGCTGAGGAAGGCTTTCTTATCTCTCCTTGCTATTCTTTGGAATTCTGCATTCAAATGGGAATACCTTTCCTTTTCTCTTTGCTTTTCACTTCTCTTCTTTTCACAGCTTTGTAAGGCCTCCTCAGACAGCCNAATTCTTTGCAATGATTGCTGAGGAAGGCTTTCTTATCTCTCCTTGCTATTCTTTGGAATTCTGCATTCAAATGGGAATACCTTTCCTTTTCTCTTTGCTTTTCACTTCTCTTCTTTTCACAGCTTTGTAAGGCCTCCTCAGACAGCCATTTTGCTGTTTTGCAGTTTTATTTTTTTCTTGGGGATAGTCTTGATCCCTGTCTCCTGTACAATGTCACAAACCTCCGTCCATAGTTCATCAAGCACTCTGTCTATCAGATCTAGTCCTTTAAATCTATTTCTCACACCCACTGTATAATCATATGGGATTTGATTTAGGTCATACCTGAGTGGTCTAGTGGTTTTCCCCACTTCGTTCAATTTAAGTCCGAATTTGGCAATAAGGAGTTCATGACCTGAGCCACAGCCAGCTCCCAGTCTTGTTTTTGCTGACTGTATAGAGCTTCTCCATCTTTGGCTGCAAAGAATATAATAAATCTGATTTCAAAGTGTGTTGACTGTCTGGTGATGTCCATGTGTAGAGTCTTCTCTTGTGTTGTTGAAAGAGGATGTTTGCTATGACCANACCAACCTAGACAGCGTATTGAAAAGCACAGACATTACTTTGTCAACAAAGGTCCATCTAGTCAAGGCTATGGTTTTTCCAGTGGTCATGTACGGATGTGAGAGTTGAACTGTAAAGAAAGCTGAGCACCAAAGAAGTGATGCTTTTGAACTCTGGTGTTGGAGAAGACTGTGAGAGTCCCTTGGACAACGAGGAGATCCAACCAGTCCATCCTAAAGCAGATCAGTCCTGGGTGTTCATTGGAAGGACTGACGTTGAAGCTGAAACTCCAATACTTTTCTACCTGATGGGAAGGGCTGACTCAATTGAAAAGACCCGGATGTTGGGAAAGATTGAAGGCAGGAGGAGATGGGGATGACAGAGGATGAGATGGTTAGATAGCATCACCAATTCAATGGACATGAGTTTGTGTAAACTCCAGGAGTTGGTGATGGACAGGGACGCCTGGCATGCTGAGGCTCATGGGTCACAAAGCAATGGACATGACTGAGAGACTGAACTGAACTGAACTTAGAGCAAGTGTGAAACTCTCCTCTTATAGACTGAAAGTTCAAGGATAATTATAAGGAGAAAGCTAAATATTCTGTTGGGTTATTTTTAACTCCAGTTTTAAATTTTACATTGCTCATATTAATCTTATGCCATTTCACAGTTTCACAATCTCTCCAAATAATTATTTTTTAGTGGAGGAATGATATGCAGGATTGAGCACAGTCATTATTCATCCCAGATTTTCTGGGACAGTCTTTATTTCAAGAATCCACACCATTGAAATGCCCTGAAGATGCCACTATTTCACTAACCAGATTCTGCACCAGAAACAGCATAAAATACTGTAGTATTCAAAGGACATAGTCACCACAGGAGTTAATGTACAAGAGAATTACAATGTACCTTGATATATGTGTGAGGGCGGTTACTAGTAGAGATCATGGGATAGAAGCATTGTAGAACCATTTGGAAGTATTTGATTTTGATCTAGTAAATCCAAAATGGTTAATTGTCAGAAATCTGTAGTTAATAATGATTCACATGCACAATGAGTTTTGGAACTCCTGATTTAGGAAATGATCTCCTTAAGCAAGAGCCACATATATCAAGGATAGTCACTAGGCATTTTCTGTTAGAGACGTTTTTAACCCATTAGTACTGAAGTTTGCAAAGAACCACTTAGAGGAACTTGCAGAAGCAAAGGACGTAGTGATGCAGTCCTTTCGTGAGCATCCTTCTGTGTATAGTAGCAGTACTTATTCAGCAAAATTTTCACTTCCCAAGTTGTCCAGAGCCTTTTCTGTCTTACATTTTGATCGATGTGTTTATTAAACCAGATGACTGCAAGAGGGATGGAGATGAGACATTCACTGTGTCTACTGCACAGAGATTTATGAAAAGCAATAGGAGGCAGTGACCACCAATCACTGGTGGCAGCAGCTTTTTCTTAGGGAGAATAATCAGACTTTGTGAGGCCCTGCTATTAGAATCCATTTAACCCAAAGCAGGGCTTCCCAGGTGGCCCTCCCTAGTGGTAAAGAATCTACCTGCCGATGCTGGATACATAAGAGATGTGGGTTTCATCCCTGGGTTGGGATAATCCCCTGTTGGAGGACATGGCAACCCACTCCAGTACTCTTGCCTGGAGAATCCTATGGACAGAGGAGCCTGGCTAGCTATAGTCTAGAGGGTTGCAAAGAGTCAGACATGACTAAAGCAACAGCAGGCACACAACCCAAAGCAACCAAAACTACTACTGACATGATTTTAATTAGGACCTAATAATCAATGTACTTTTTAAATTCTTAAGGTGTATTTAAATGGACAAAACCATCTTACTTTGAGTCATAAGCTATATACTCTGTGTGTGTATATATATATATATATATATATATTTACATATTTTTAAAAGCTTCTAGTATTAGTCTCTACCAGAAAGAGTAAGTTCAGAATGGACTTGGAAGAGGAAAAATTAAGGAGAAGAGAACTTTAAATATTTTGTAAATATATGACTATGAAAAAACATTAAGTGGACCAGGTAAAAATTTATTAAAACATCTCAAATGTGGATCCAGGAAGTAGTATATTCCAGGAAGTGAGCTGACCAGAAGCTTGAACTCCATGTTTTGATATTATCATATAATTTCCAGAAACACAGGGCTCCAAATGAGTAAAATGAATTATGAAGTCATAAAATCCTAGGCAATCCCACACTTTTTTTTTTTTTTGAGAAAGTTCAATATGCTTCTAGTTATAATAGCTGCAAAACCTCTTTAGAGTTTGGGCAAACACTCAGTGAGTACCTCTCACTGAAACTTTCTATCTCCTGTGTCCTAAGCTTCCGTGTTAATAGAACCATGCTTTTGAGAGCCTACTTGAAACGCTATTTTCCTCATGGATTACTTCATATATTGGTGCGAAAGTTCATTTCCTAGAAGACGGTATGATATCCTTACCTGTTTCACAGCTGTGCCCGGTGAAGCCTTGTGGGCAGGCACACACGTTGGCAGCAATACAAGCTCCTCCATTTCTACAACCATCTTGGCAAAATGCTAAAATAATTCAGATACATGATTTTAGCACTTTATAAAGAAGCAGTTCAAGATTCTTCAAACTAGCTTTTCTTTATTGCCTTGGAGATGTTGACATCAAACTATACATCCTATTATAATTTCATTTTCATAATATACTTTCCATATAGGTAAGAAACTTCAACACAATTTGTAGAACAACACTCTTTCTGATGTTAAGTATTTCACCTATAAAAGAAAACACTGAACTTTCTTTTAACAAAAACCAGTTACCTTACACAGCAGGAAGTGCATCAGAATTAGTATTAAATCTCATTATAACAATCTAAAAATCTTGATATTAAAACTATTAAAAAATGGCAGCTATCCTAGACAGTTACCTAAAGAGCAAACCACCATCTAGAGAATGAGAGTCAGAAACTAGAAATGATTGAATCCTATGAGGCTCTGATCATTCTACACACTGTCCAAAATGTCAAAAAATACTAGAAAAATGTCCCATCTTTCAAAAAGCTATAAATCCATCCTAAAGGGATGAATTAGTCAATAATGAGAAGTTGCCAAAGGGGTCTTAGAGTCTTGCATTCCCCCGCAAAGGATAGGTCAGGATCCAGGGCAAAGGAACTTCACGGCCTGTTGTGTTAGAGTGGGTTTGTGAGTGAGGGGAGTTTTCTGTGAGTAGAAAAGGGAGCCAAGCTTCAAACCATTGCAAGGGTGATGTTTTGAGAGGGTTTGGTTTCCAAAAAAGAAAAGTGAAAAAAACAAGGTAGGTGAGACAGTGCACCCTTAGAAGCTTCTGTTCCCACCTCAGTTTATACTTTGTTTCTGTAAGGCTCAGGACTACTTCCTCAGCCTGGCCAGGCCTGTCATGGATGAACCACACCAGCATTTTCCAGGCCCCAAGTAAAAGCTTTTTCTCGAATTTTCTGGCACATGCTTCCTATAGTTAAGATGTAGTTTCTCAGATAGGTAAACTGTAGAAATCTGAGATTCCATGGCTGAATTAAAAGAAAGGGCTCAAAGATACCCACTTGACTTCTTTGATTCTAGGTCCTAATCTGTCTTCATCCTAGGCAAAAACAATACCTAGTCACCAGGAATTTGCAAAGAGATTAGGAATTTTAAGTCTCATAAAAAGAAAGGGTACATCATGTATATATCTTCATTGGAGTAATTTGCAAGATTTCAGCATGTTGATGGAGGACAGGATGCAGAGCCTACATCTAAACTGCATCTCTTCCCAGCTTTTGACATTCCCGTCAGAGGCACACAGGACTGGAGAGTCTTGACTCAGGCAACCTGTAGTCCTAATTTCCAAAAGAAATTTACAGATCCTGGAAAGTTCTCCTTATTTCAAAGAATTTTCTATCTGCATGTACTCAAGGCTTCAAAAATTCTTTGCACTATAAACTTTACTCTTCATATGAATAAGAAGTGAGAGTCAAATACAACTGAGACTGAGAAGGTTGGGCTCCCAGATGAAAACTTAACTCTCAGCACACCCAGATGCTTTGGAAGTCCTAAGGGTTCAGGTACACTATGCTGTGGATTTAGCTTTTCTCTGGATCAGTCTAGATTTTGAGGAAATCTTTGTGGGATTTGGACCCCTAAATGAGTAGATCTTTACAATGCTCTAAATTATGGATTTCCATGACTTTTACAAACAGAATAATCTTCTGGCTCATCCATGTCTGCATCCAGTGTATTATTGTAGAACAGGCCTTAGATTCATGCTCCAAGGCCACTGCATTAATAATCATTTATTGTTATTTTCTGTCTCCTATATACATGGCATCAAATAAAATTAATTTTAGTAATCTCCATGACAGTGTATTTTAGGAATGGGCAGTTTTTAAACTTAAAATGCCTAAATTAGACAAATCATAAGTTTTATATGACATAATAAGGAATATGGACTTTATCCTATGGAAGTCAGTATGAGTTTCCAAAACAATTTCCTCTATTTCCCTTGTGAACTAGGAGGTAAGCTCATCTGATGAAGGAAAAAGACAGCATGGATGCAAGAGAGAATTAATGGATGGTGGTAGACTAGCTGGACTATCCACTGATGGAAATGAAAATCTGAGAATTATTGATTGATATTGACAAACCAGGTAAAATCAGAGATGATAATACATACAAACTAAATATTCCCAGTTAAATAGTACATAACAGCTCAAGAGAGAAAATAGAGAAGAAAAACAGTCAGACTGATCCCAAATAGATATTTTACAGTAAATCATGGTAGTAAAACAAATGGGTTGATAGTACTGCTGAAAAAATACATCTGTAATGTTTGGACTCAAAAAGAAATATAGGAACCTGGGAGGAGACTGGAAAACTGGATGAAAAGGAAAAGTCAGAGAGGTTAAAGATGAAAAACTATGAAAAGAAGAGAGGGGAAAAACTGTAAGCAAAGGGACTTGGGGTTAGACAATAAAAAGTCAAAGTCTAGATTTCAAAGATAGAGCAGTTCTGTACAAAAGTGCCTAGGGTATGTTTATGGCTACAGTCTGCTTGAGAGGAATAGAGGTGAAAAACCACTGTGGTTGAGGTCATGGAACATTAAATCAGAGTTGATTAACAGCTGGCCACTTAAACACTGATGTAATCCAAGAGGAAGAACATGAGCTACACTTTGAATTTCTCAATGGCTGTGGGAAATACCCAGAGGGTAGGTAACAGTGATGAAAAAGGATGGAGGGAAGAAGAGATGGACTGCATCATCCCTAATGGAAGAGGTATTAGCATTTTAATTCTTTTACCTTTGCATGTAGTTCCATTCCCAGTATAGCCTGGCTTGCAGACGCAGTTGTGTCCTCCAACAGTATTGAAGCATAAAGCGTTTTCATCACAGTTGTGCTGATTTGTGACACACTCATCATGTTCTGAAATGAAGATACAGTTTTGTTACTCAAAGATAGATTTTCAAAGACACTGTATTTTAAATTGTACTTTTGTTATTGTATGGTATTTCTTTTCCAACAAAAACATGCACAAATTATCTATTAAAGAAGACTTTGTATTTTGAGGTACATACATAGTGCATACATCCACAAACTTTGAACACAAAAAGATTTGGACAAAAGGCAAATGAATAGTAGTAAGGAATAGAGGAGCAGAGAGGGAAGGATAGGGATTAATTCTCAGAAGTAGATACCACAGCCAGCTATTTAGTCTCAGTGATTAATATTTGGGGAATTATCTCATGATATAATCGGCCACCTAAATTTTTCCTGTAGTAAGGGAAGGATGATAGGAAAGGAGGTGTGACTGTATTGCTCCACAAATTCTGATGTGCAGGAATGTAACTGAAGCCCTGGGAATTAGATGCAGTTAACACCCACATCCACACTTGCAAGCATAAAGATACACATGCAAACTGTTGGGGGAGTATGGCATTTCTTCGTAAGTTGCCTCTTTCTGCAAAGGAGGTCATACTTTTCTTAAATAAGACAAACTTGCCTTTAGAATATGTGTAAACACAAACTTTTTGAGATATATAGTCAATATGATTCCTTCTTCAACTGTGTGTAACCTGACACTTTCAAAAGCATCAAATCACTTGATACCTCCAGCTCTGCTATGAGAGAGGCAGAACCAATGTCATTATCACTAGTTTAAAGACAAGTCAATGGTGGCTCAGAGTGCTTCAGGGGCCTGCACAAATTCACAGTCATATCAGGCAACTTCAGGATTCTAGCTCAGTGTTCAGCAAAAATGTAAATATGAAGAATAGTCAATATGAGAAAGAAAACAGATCTAACACTAGAATCAAAACAAGTAGGAACTGAAATACAGATAAGGAAATGCATACGAGTTAGTTCAGCAATCTGAAATCCCTACAGCCTCATACTCACACTGATCACCCAGGCTCTTGCATAAATATTATTCAGGTCTAAAATTAAATATATATTTTAATATAATTAGATTAATTAAGCCATTAATTCACCATGATATGAATAATCAAAGCAAAAAAAAATTTTCTTTTTCACTTTAGAACTCTTGGTATTTCAAATAACATACATACTATTCTAAACAACATAATAGTAACATATCTAATTTTGAAAAAAACTTGCCTTTGACATATGTAGTTGAGATTAGAGTTAACATTTAACTACTAAAATCAGATGCTCTTTATTTTTTTTTTAAAAGGTTAACATTTCAGGATTCTATGTCCTGTGTTAAACAAGCACAAAGTTGGATACCTTTAACTATAGCTCTATAATAACTTTATAAAGATTATTCCCAATAACTTTTCAGAGGACAAAGAGATTTCAGTCACTATGGTTTTAGAATTACAGTAATAGATAGCTTATTCTTATAATTCCTGGCTGAATTTCCCCCAATTATATAAAATTCCACTTTTATTGTTTAGAATCAGAATATTTCAGAGATTTTAATAAATTTATGCATACTGATGGCAGCCTAGAAAACATCTGGATTACAAATGGGTATCTTAACTGGAGCTACCCTTAGACACGATTAAATATCAGAGAGACCAGAACAGGCAGCCTACCTATCTGAGTTCAGCTGCCTAAAGCAAAATAAATCTTCACTGTGTAGTTTGCAGCTGCTGCCAATTTTCTTTCCAGTGCAATTCAAAGAGTTGCAGTTAATCTATAAATCTCTGTATGGATAGCTACTGGCCCTTTAAAGACAGCTGTTGATTGATTTGATGCTGTTTTTATCCCTGCCTTGCTTGTCCTCTTAATTAGATGTTACCCACTGGGTAGAGGAAGGGCCTAACAAGATTTAGTTTAACATCCAGTATGGTAATGTTCAACAAATGTAAACAACTGCACAACCCGGGATCTGCTTTCCTCTGCTGTCCTTTACTCACAGTATCCACTGAAATGATGAAGTGAGTCCTAAGCAATTCAAGGGTGAAGACAGTTTTCCAGTTTTCAAATGTACCAGTGCACACCAGTGCAAACGTTGTTCTCTCGGCCTTCAGTGCCTGCCCCATGGATTCTCCTGGGAAATTCTTACTCTTTTTTAAATTCAGTTCAGTCATTAAGTTGTGACTGACTCTTTGCGACCCTATGGACTGCAGCATGCTAGGCTTCCCTGTCCATCACCAACTAGTAGAGACTACTCAAACTCATGTCCATTGAGTCGGTGATGCCATCCAACCATCTCATCCTCTATCGTCTCCTTCTCCTGCCTTCAGTCTTTCCCAGCATCAGGATCTTTTCCAATGAGTCGGTTCTTTCCATCAGGTGGCCAAAGTATTGGAGTTTCAGCTTCAGCATCAGTCCTTCCAATGAATATTCAGGACTGATTTCCTTTTGGATTGACTGGTTGGATCTCCTTAACAGTCTAAGGGACTCTCAAGAGTCTTCTGCAACACCACAGTTCAAAAGCATCAATTCTTCGGTGCTCAGCTTTCTTTATGGTTCAACTCTCACATCCATACATGACTACTGGAAAAACCATAGCTTTGACTAGACAGACCTTTGCTGACAAAGTAATGTCTCTGCCTTTTAATATGCATGTCAAGATTGGTCATAGCTTTTCTTCCAAGAAGCGAATGTCTTTTAATTTCATGGCTGCAGTCACTATCTACAGTGATTTTGGAGCACCCCCCCCCCCAATAAAGTCTCTCACTGTTAAATGACATGTTTTCTGTGAAAATATCTTTCTCCTACCTCCTGCAGAGTTGGGGGCTTCTGTCTGCTTTCCCTAGCACAAGGCTCTTTTACTTTTATCATAAGTGTCTGCTTCTCCTTGGTCCCCTATTTTCACGCACCACTTGGGACGGCGAAGTTTAGGAGAAGAATTTTACATTTTTAATTTCAGCATTTAAAGATAGTGTTTTGAATAAATGATTGAAAGAATGAGTGACTAGATCAGGAGAGCTAGGATAGCCTTCCTCTGTGGTCATCATTCAAGTCATCCTAATCCATTCAACTGTAGTGTGTGAGCATGTGCTCAGTTGCTCAGTTGTATGTGACTCCGTGGCCCCAGGGGCTAAAGCCCACCAGGCCCCTCTGACCATGGGATTCTCCAGGCAGGAATACTGGAATAGTTGGCCATTCCCTCTCCAGAGAATCTTCCCAACCCAGGGATCAAACCCCTATCTCTTATATCTCCTATGCTGGCAGGTGGATTCTTTACTGCTGAGCCATCTGGGAAGCCCCATTCAATTGGAGACTAGAAATCAAATGGAAAGCTACTGAAACTTAAGCTGGTTTTTGGTTGGTTTGTTTGTTTTTACTGATTTTTCTATCATGGTGTTTTATTTGGTTTGGAATATTTCAAATGTTTATTAAGATAGCAAGACATACTTTGAAAACAAATATTGATTCCTTTTCATCATCACTTTAATTTTTTTCATGCAACTTAAAGCTGGTCATACAATTATCAGCTAAATTGTGATTTTAAGAAAAGTCTTTTAAAATGCCTTTCCTGAAATCTCACAGAAGAATTAACTTTAATTTGACAGCTCTTTACAAAAGAGAATGTGAATGAAGCAAGGAGCAAATATTCTATAAGGTTATCTCAATAAATAGTTAGTGATTGCTGTGCCATATCCAGTTTTGGTCAAATGTCAATTTTTTTACCCTTTCCCTGACTCGCATATCCCTAAGGACTCAACCACCAACACACCAGTCAGCCTATCCATTTTTAAAACTTCCTCCAACATTTTAAACATACAATATAGATAAAATAAGGAGGGAAATATTATGACAGAATTTAAATAAATATTATATACCAGTGTTTGAGAAGAGCATGTCAGGATGTAAGTGTGAATGAATTCCAAGTTTTATTTCACATACAGTGAAATGTAGACATTTCAAGTTTGATGTTCAGAATATTCAATCCATCAGATTCAATGCTATCTTCATATCCTCAGATAAAATGTCATTGTTCATGTGACATGACAGTTCAAACAATAGCTGGGATTGAAACCAAATGAACCTTTTTCTTTTTCTTTTCACTAAAAATATTAGTGCATAATAATTTTAATAAAAATATAATCACTTTTGTATCTATGCATTTTAAACTTAGTAAAATGGAAAAAAGAAAGAAATATTGAAGGAAAACTCCATCCTTTAACATTTCTTAAAAAATAGTAATATGGATGTCAATTATTACAGTACATTCTATGTAGAACAGATAATCTTATAGTGATAGCTGGCAAAGATTTCTCTTGAATGCCATAATTTGCTTGCTCTGCATCTTCACATACATGTGAAACTGATTTTACACCAGTGACAAAGGTCAGGACAGTAAAATTCATTTATGAAAATAAAGTAATAATATACACACCTGAATTTACCTAAATGTAGATGTTACATATAACAAAATTACTTTCGTTTCACTAACCTGTGTAAGTTAATGTATCTAAAATCATTTTAAGACTCAACACCCAACAGATCATCAGTCATAATAATATATAGTTGGATTCAAATTGAATTTTAAAATTGGTGTTCATATTGAGTTGTTTCCAGAATGGATATACTATCTAGAGATGAGATGGCCATTCTAAAATTCACACAGCTTTTCTCAGTGTGATTTCAACACATACAATACACATAGCACATGTTCTATTCAAGAAATTTACTATGATACAAAATGCAAATACTACAGAAAGTAGGAGTGAAAGTAATTTAAATGTATCTACAATTCAATTAAATACAATTTTTCAATGTCTATTTGTATTAGGATTTTCCTGGGATTAAAACATGACTATAAGTAGTAATTACCCTCACAGAGCTTATAATTTAGTTGGGGAGATTAGACAAAAACATAAAAGCTATACATGGCTTCATTATGAGAAATGCTGAAGCAAGGAAGTAATCTCTGTTTAAAAATGTTGTTGAGATCAACGGAGAAAGTCATTTCTAGTTGGATAAGTGGGAATACAAGAATGACTTTATGCAGAAGATAGCATTTGACACAGACATTTTTTATGTGCTGAGAGGGGAAGATACAGATTCTAAATTAAAACAGCACTTACATATTTGCTTCTTTTCTTTTTGGAATCTTGAGCCTCTTACAAGGTTGAATGAACTTCAGTGCTTTGTAATAACTGTACCTCTAATTCAGTGCTTACTACATACTACACACTTTGTAACAAAAACCACTTCATTTAATCTTCATATTCACGAGGAATTATTATTATTTTTCAGAAAGTTAAATTTGGCTTGTAGATGTTACCTATCTTGCCTGAGATCACATGGCTGATAACTGTTAGAGCTGTGAATCAGGACCTCTGACTCCAGAAAGTAGTCTACTGATTGCTATGCAATAGAGCCTCCTGACATTTAATGATAAGTCTCCCCTGATCTATTTTTTACTCTAGTGATCTTTGATGTAATTATCCAGAAATTTTGAAAGTTTACACATTAGAGGACTTCTAATGCTCAGTGATTAGGAAGCTGTCACTGCTGTTCAGTTGCCAAGTCGTGTCCAACTCTTTGTTAGCCCTGGACTGCAGCACGCTAGGTTTCCCTGAATTCACTATCTTCCAGAGTTTAGAGTTTGCTCAAACTCATGTCCATTGAGTCGGTGATGCTATCCTCATCCTCTCTTGTCTCCTTCTTCTCCTGCCTTCAATCTTTCCCAGCATGAGGTCTTTTCCAATGAGTCTGCTCTATCAGGTGGCCAAAGTATTGGAGGTTCAACTTCAGCAACAGTCCTTCCAAAGAATATTCAGGGTTGATTTTCTTTAGGATTGACTGGTATGATCCTCTTGCCATCCAAGGGACTCTCAAGAGTCTTCTCCAGCACCACAGTTCAAAAGCAACAATTCTTCAGCACTCAGGTTTCTTTATGGTCTAACTCTTACATCTGTTCATGACTACAGAAAAAAACCATAGCTTTGATTATACGGACATTTGTCAGCAAAGTGATGTCTCTGCTTTTTAACACACTATCTAGGTTTGTCATAGCTTTCCTTCCAAGGAGCAAGTGTCTTGATTTCATGGCTGCAGTCACTGTCCACGGTGGTTTTGGAGCCCAAGAAAATAAAATCTGGCATTATTTCCATTTCCCCCCCATCTATTTGCCATGAAGTGATGGGACTGGATGCCATGATCTTAGTTTTTTGAATGTTGAGTTTTAAGTCAGCTTTTTTACTCTCCTCTTTCATCCTCAACAAGCAGCTCTAGTTCCTCTTCACTTTCTGCCATTAGAGCGGTATCATCTGCACATTTGAGGTTGTTGATCTCTTTATTATATTTCTAGTACTTTGAACCCTATAGGGGCCTTATTCAAAATTATAGAACTCCATAGGACAAAGCACTGAGGTAATTTCATCTCATACTAAAATTCACATTTTCACTCGGTTGAGAGACACTTAAAAAAAAAAAGGGGGGGGGAAATAGCAATATGGTCAAGTACAAATGTTTGAAAGGCAAAGTAACTGCCTCACAGAATCTGGACTCCAGCACTGCTTCTCTCAGATTAAGTCTTTGGAGGTTCAACCTTAATGCACTTTGGCAAACAGATATCTCCAATGTCCAAGAGTCAGTTAGGCTTTGGTGATGTCATCCTTTGCTTCTGGGTAATTCTGGTTTATATTCCTGTTAACATACCAGATCCGTTGGCTGACACCTTTACACAGTAAATCCCACTCTTCTGATAACAGAATGTAATATATCTTCATAGCTTTATAACTGGCCCAATACTCTCAGAGAATCTTTCTTTTCCTCTGATAGATTTCTCCAGTCACAAGAATTACATTACCTATTCTGCATCTTCTACTTTCTTGTCTAAATCCAGAAATGCTGGGAAAACAGCAGCTATCACAATATACAGGTGCAAATTCCACAAAGAAAACTGCTTCACTCTATTTGAACTGAGTGTTTTCTAGACTATAAGTTTAAAATGAGCATGTTCTCTCTTTGAATGTGGCAAGATGTGGCTCTGAATCTAGTGACAACCAACCTCAGGCCTTTACTATGATTTGATTACTATAAACCTGGGAAGAAGCTCCATCAGGCTTAAGACTGGATAAATCTTGCAGCAAGGAGGCCACAGAAATATAATTTTTTCTTGAGGAGCTCTTAATAACATCATCAAATTATATGGTTAGATTGGGGGTTTATCTCAAAAACAAAGAACTGCTTGATTATTGTCCTCGTACATTTCTGGAAACCATATTGCTTGCCTGAAGGTATCAAGGAGATTTGCAGAAGCTCCTCCGTGAATTTCAATCATATGTGTCCCCACCAAAATCAATGTGCTCTGACCTGTAACATAGCCCACGGGTCTGCAACTGAGATCTCTTATTTTTCTCTCAAAAGAATGGCAACAGTAATGAGTTCCCAGATAATACATGCCATCTCTGTTTCTCAAACAAAATAACTCTTTGGATTTGACCATAGCTCCTTGGCTTTCCTGTTGGCTCAGTGGTAAAGAATTCCCCTGCAATGCAGGAGATGCAGGAGATTCAGGTTTGATCCCTGGGTCAGGAAGATCCCCTGGAGGAGGGCATGGCAACCCACTCCAGTATTCCTACCTGAAGAATCCCATGGACAGACAAGTCTAGTGGGCTACAGTCCATAGGGCTGCAAAGAGTTAAACTTGACTGAAGCAACTTAGCATGCACGCATAGATCCTTAGTACATTCACAAGATATTTTATTCAATGGCAGGTCTTTTCAAAGTGAGTACAAACTGAATATAAAAAACGTCTCTATTACAACTCAACAATTTTTAGATAATTCAGGGGCCTATTGGAAAGAACTTGAAGCACTTCCTTCTCTCTTCTCCTTTCTTCCTCCCCCTCCACAAATATTTGGTGATCTAGTGTGTGAAGACATAGTGCTCAATGACACCAGCAAGGCAAATCTCTGAAATCAAACATCTGTCCTAATGATTAAAGAAAATTGTTTCCATTTATTAGTTTAAAATGTCCCCCATCAACTGTTCTGTAAGGGGACCCTAACTACATTTGAAGGACAAAGTAGAAATATGAGAAAATTATGTACTGTTATAATAAGCAATAGCAGGGAGGGGGCATGATACATATACTTTCCAGACAGTCTTGGCTTGAGATGCTGTTTTATTCAAAGTTCTCAGTGGCCGTGAGAAAGTTAGCCAATCTTTCTAAGTTTAAAATGAGAAAATTAAGACCTGTGGTGGATTCATGTCAATGTATGGCAAAGCCAATAGAGTATTGTAAAGTAAAATAAAGTAAAAAAAAATTTTTTTAATTAATTAATTTAAAAAAAAAAGACAATTAAGACCTATGATAGAGGACTATTGGAAAGAATAAACTTACATGATGAAGGTAAACACGCTGGCAAATAATAGACACTCAATGGATATTAGTTACCCTCTCATCTCATTACCTAGTTCAGTGGGAAAATTCATTTTGTCTTTATTAGCAAATGGACAGCTAAAGATAATATCTTCTCTTTTCAATTTCAATTATTTGGAGAAAACCCAAATGTCTTACAGAATTTGCTTTCTTCATAATCTTTTCTAAAATCAAATACATTCTGGACATTCTTCTGTTTTCTAAAATGCCACTGAAACAACTTTCAGTGGTTACTAAGGGAAAATGCCTCTACCAAACCTACCCAGAGCTATTCATTTTGTTTCTTATAGTTACCTTACATATTCNCCTGAATATTCATTGGAAGGACTAATGCTGAAGCTGAAACTCCAATACTTTGGCCACCTGATGCAAAGAACTGACTCATTGGAAAAGACCCTGATGCTGCGAAAGATTGAAGGTGGGAGGAGAAGGGGATGACAGAAGATGAGATGGTTGGATGGCATCACCGATTCCATGGACATGAGTTTGAGTAAACTCCAGGTTTGGCAATGGACAGGGAGGCATGGTGTGCTGCCGTCCATGGGGCTGCAAAGAGTCGGGACACAGCTGAGCGACTGAACTTAACTGAATAGTATATGGCCCTCTTCAACAAGCTCTTCCCTTTGCCTTTCACCCTTCGTGGATCCTCAGTCCTTTTGGCTTCCAGGATCCCAATCAGATTCTTTGAATCTGATTTAAATTGTTTGAGTGAACAGAAATCAGATCTCAAAAGCAGATGAACAGCTGAATCACTAGTGTGACTGGATCCTGATCCTCACTTTCTTTTCCTTTCCTTCTGGTTTCACTACCTGCCTTCTTACCTCTTGGCTTCTTGCCCTTCTTCCTCAGTGTGACCTTTATTTCCATTCTTCCTTCTCCAATTTAATCATCCTGTATTCTTTCATTTTTCTGCAGTATCAATTAAATTTTTTTTAATGGGTAACTTATAGCAATCTTCTCCCTGACTGCAAGTGTGTTTTAATTACAATAAACAATGTCCTGCTCTGGGGAAACCATGTGCTCTTTGTATTTGCAGGTTTTACTCACCCTTCCTCTAATTACACCAAGGGCCCCCTCATCACAGCCTTTCCTCCCCTCCTTTTCTGTGGGCTCAGATCTAATACAACTGGCAAGTAAGTATATTTAAAACCTCACTCTTTTAGTGCTACTTGAACATATTCCATGTATCTTCAGTTGAATGACAAGGTCCATTTGCTCATTCAAAATATCCCTTTAAGACAGACAAATTGAGACAAAAGGAGGAAGGCCAGAAGGCAAAATGGGAAATACTTGCAAGTTACCCAAGAACAGCTGGCTCAAGTGGCCTCTTGGGCCATGATGGCAGATTGACCAAGTGGACTGTGACTTAATTTTCCACTGGCCAGTTCTGCTTCCATCTTCTAATCTGTCCTCTGCATTATCCAGTCTCAACCAAGACAAAATGATAAACTGAATGTTATGGACTGGAAACCTGGATCTTCCCAAAACTCATTTGTTGAAGTCTAAACCCCAAAGTGATGGTATTTGGAAGTAGAGCTTTAGGGGGTGATTAGATCATGAGGATGGAGCCCTGATGAATAGGATGAGTGCCTTTATAGAGAGACTTCAGAAAACTCTCATGCCCTTTCTGTCATCTGAGGACACAAGGAGAAGACTGTCATTTATAAATCAGGAAGCAGGCTGACGGCAAACAATGAACCTGCCAGTACCCTGATCTCGAGCTTCCTAGTCTCCAGAACTGTTTAAGCCACCCAGTCTGTAGTTTTTGTTATAACAGCTTGAAGGGACTAAGCCACTAAATCAAAATTATTATTTTTAAAAGTCCCAGAGCTAGGAAAAATAAAATGATGGTATCATGTTTGGAAACCTATGAGAAATAGAATTCTCTAGAAGAGGAGACAGAAATTCTTAGCTATATATATTTGTGAGTAACTGAATTTTAGGAAATGTATAATATGATGTTAATTACAGATTTATTTTGGGAACAGGAAGGTAGATATGTAGAGATTGATTTGTTCTTATTCTTTAAATTTCCACTTCACTCGCCACTAACTCATCACTTTCATGGCTCAGCATCTTTGCCTAAACTGTTTCCTTAGCTTGCTGCACTTTCCTGTATTATAGGATTGAACTGCAGTTGTCTATGTACAGATCAGTTTTCACTTCTAGGTTAAGATCTCCTTAGTGACAAGGAAGATGTGTTCTGGTTTTATACACAACTGACAAAACAGATAGCTTGGAAGGGGAGTTAGCCCTGCCATAATGGGCATTAATCAACTTCCCAGCCATTGCTGAACATTTAAGTAATGAAAGAATGCAGGTGTGAATGTAAACACAGCTTTAAAAGAGATTCTTAGCTCCNACAAAACAGATAGCTTGGAAGGGGAGTTAGCCCTGCCATAATGGGCATTAATCAACTTCCCAGCCATTGCTGAACATTTAAGTAATGAAAGAATGCAGGTGTGAATGTAAACACAGCTTTAAAAGAGATTCTTAGCTCCCTGCTGCTGCTAAGTTGCTTCAGTCGTGTCCGACTCTGTGCGACCCCATAGACGGAAGCCCACCAGGCTCCCCCATCCCTGGGATTCTCCAGGCAAGAACACTGGAGTGGGTTGCCATTTCCTTCTCCAATGCATGAAAGTGAAAAGTGAAAGTGAAGACACTCAGTGTGTCTGACTCTTAGCGACCCCATGGACTGCAGCCTACCAGGTTCCTATATCCATGGGATTTTCCAGGCAAGAGCACTGGAGTGGGGTGCCATTGCCTTCTCCGTCTTAGCTCCCTAGTCAAGCATATAATCACCAGCAAACTTTCTGTAGGTATCCCTGCTAAATTCCGAGTGCTTGGTGGAATATTTGACTAGAACTTAATGCTTTGTGTTTGTTGATCGAATGTTTTCATGCATTAAAAAAATCAGTTTGGCATGATACACCAATAGAAGAAAAAAATTCATTTAGGATGTTTTAAGAAACTTCCCAGTCTTTACGCTGAATACATGCAGAATTTTCCTCATGTCTGATTGGAAATATGCACCTTAACTCTCTCTCCCAATTCAACTATTCTAGAGAAAGATACCTGGAAAAGTGTTCATTATTCTTTGTTTAGTCAAATCTTATAATACACTATCAAGATCCCCAAATCTTTCCTGAACTAGGCTGAAAACTAAACATGCCAGCATAAATGAAGTTAGCATTTTTCTTCTTTTGTGATTATTCTTGCCAGTTCTACATTATCTAAGGTAAAAGGAAACTCAAAGGTAATCTTAAAAAAAAATCAAAAGATATTAAAAGAGTCCTGTGATCATGAGTCTTCCCTGATATCTCTACAAAAATTTATCCCCATAAATCTGAAGTCATGTTAATTTTTAAAGTGATGATTTACATATCAGTGGGGCCTCCCAGGTGGCACCAGTAGTAAAGAACGTGCCTGCCAATGCAGGGGGCATGAAAGACATGAGTTTGATTCCAGGATCAGGAAGATCCCTTGGAGGAGGGCATGGCAACCCACTCCAGTATTCTTGCTTGAAGAATCCCATCCTCAGAGGAGCCTGGTGGGCTACAGTGCATAGGGTTGCAAAGAGCTGGACACAACTGATGCGACAACATGCACACATATTTCAGTATATTTGAGCATCTGCTGTTAAAATGCATATATTTCCACCAGAAGCCTTATTTTATAAGGCAGGCAGAAAAATTCTTTCAAAACTTATATTGTCCACAACATCCTGCTCTTAAGCTTTCCCTGGATTCACTTTGACTTTATTCGTTTCGAACAAAATCCAAAGTCTTTGCCATAGCCACAGCATACCCCATTGAAGTCATTTTCTACTTCTTTCCTCCTCCCTGCCACACTGGCTTCTCTCTGCTCCTTGAACACAAAAAACATCTTGCTGTTTCTTCCTCTTGAGTTGCTCTTAACCCACAGTGGATCAAGGCTTAGTCACTGAATTCAGGCCTCTACTCAGAGGGGGCCTCCTCAGAGAGGCTCTGTCTCACACTTTTGTTTACTTGGATGCCTTCTTCACAATACCTGCTTTTATCTGATGTTAAACTATCTGAAATTATTTGTTTATGTGTTTATGGTCTGTCTTCCTCATTCTTCATTAGAATAAAAGTTTCATAAGGGCAGCAACCCTAATATGTTCACTGGTATACCTACAACAACTGAAAGATAACTCATTCTCAGTAGAAACAGAGGGTTTTAAAAGGGAAATTGGTCCTTAGAGAGTGAACCCTTCATCAAAATTTTTATTGAGCACACGAAGAAACTGAGGCTCAAGAGGATTAAATGGCTTATCGAGGGTCACAGTTAATAAGCAGCAGAAGTGAGTCTGAGTTATATTTATTTCCAGTCCAACAGCCTTTGACTATAAGAAAGAAACACGAAGAAGAGGAATGCCTAAATTGACTTTCAACTTTACAGAGATTTATAATTTTTGTTTTCTAGAACAGTCTCTCTATAAAAACTGTAATAGATTTTAATCTCACTTTATTTTTGTTTTCCTTTNACTTTACAGAGATTTATAATTTTTGTTTTCTAGAACAGTCTCTCTATAAAAACTGTAATAGATTTTAATCTCACTTTATTTTTGTTTTCCTTTCACTCTCCAAGAGTGAGTCCAAGTGTGATTTTGCAAATCCCAGAACGTGAAAGCTAACAGGGTGTGACAGCTGGTATGTCCCCTGCTCGTCACATTCAGTGGTCTGTAACAGGGTAAATGACACAATTACCTGCTGTAATTACTGCTGCTGACAATACAGTCTCCCCGGTGAATGCTTTATGAAATTCAGAACTGCTTTCCCCGTCAATTCAATAAAAACCTTTGTGTACAGATTTTGGGCAGATTTGTTAAATAAATGTTTAAAAGTTAAAACCTAGATCTAAATGGACGTTTATTACCTCACATAATTCAAATATTGTGTATTCATTTTGCTTTAATCTAATCTTTGCACCTAAATGCAAATCTTTGTAACAAAGTTTTGTTTTAAATCAAGACTGTGTTCTCAAAGGTTAAAAAGATACATAGAACACTTCACAAAAAAAGAAGATGTATGAAAAAAGTCAGGAGAATTGAATTTTTAAAAATCCACCAAAATCCTGATCTAGAGAAGTCTGATGTACACCAAATGTGTTACTTCTTTCATTTCAGCTACAAAGACACTTGAGAATACATACAGAAACAAACAATTGTAAAGGTTGACTGCTCTGAGTTTGACTGCCAACTAAAACTCTTCAAATTACAGGCAGGCTGTCAGAATAAAAAATAAAAATGCATAGATACATACTTACTACATACTGCAGATATAACTTGTTTTTGTTCACCTTTTTAAAAAAAGTACCATTGCCAAATTCCTGTTCTATGACTGTGATTAACAGAATGAATAGCTTAACAGATAATATTAAAAACCAGCCCACTTAGGAGAAAGTTGTACAAACTCTTTTTGCAAATACATTAAGGGAGTACACTTTTTCTCCCTCTGGGTAACACCAATATGTTAACAGAAGTATATGAGAAAACAGATGACTTTGATTTTGCAAATAAGTGATTCCTGCTTTAATGATGCAATATATTCCTGGAAACCATACCAGAAGACCAATTATCATTAAGTGGAACTAATTGTGTCCTTATCGGGTTCACATGTTCCAACATAGTTTGGCATCATCAGTAGAAACTGATAAATAAATGGGTGAGGAGGTCAAGAGTAAAGGACTTACAGTTGATAATCAGTGTTGAATGCACCCAGCAGTGAAACACAATGATGAGAAAACAGGACTGATATGGAATTCAAGTACACAGTGATTATTCCACAGTGGCGCAAAAGAATTGGATCCGTTTTAACTTTTAAATTTGATATCCTTTGCTTTTTTGTAACAAAATGAGGAAAAATAAGTGCTATACAAACATAAAGATGGAAATGCTATATGAATGTCAAGAAAGAAGAGTTAATATAAGGATACAAATTTCCACATACACCTTGTATCTCAATGCACTAAGAGCAGAAAAACTGTACATTTCAAGATAACAACACATAGACTTTCCTGGTGGCTCAGATGGTAGGTAAAGAATCTGCCTGCAATGCAGGAGACCCGGGTTTGATCCTTGGGTCAGAAAGATCCCCTGGAGAAGGGAATTCTTCTTAGAAGCCTACCCACTCTAGTATTCTTGCTGGAGAATTCCATGGACAGAGGAGCCTGGTGGGCTACATCCATGGAATCAGGCACAACTGAGCGACTATCATCTATGACAACGGTAGCTAATCATACAATGGTATTATAATATCATTTTTGAAAGTGGAAGTAATGGTAAATCAGTAAGCCCTCTCTTAGCTTTTCAGACTTTGCAGATTTACAGTGATTGCTGAAGAATGGTAGCATACCCACCACTTTATAAGATTTCATACGTAGAAAGCGTTAACCACTTAGCTACTTGCAATGTGACACAATCCGGGTCAAAACATAGTACTCATGCAGCTGAGATGGATATGATTAAATCTGTTCCTTCCGTCTCCAGTCCCACTGGGTTCTGTTTACCTCTCCAGCCTCGAGACCCACCCTCTGTTATCGGTCAGCACTTTGTTTCGGGCTATCTGGACCTGATTTTTCCATCCGTGGTGTTTCCCCCCAGGCTCTTCCTCTCTCACGACCCTACCTGAACACACAGTCTGAGTAGGTCCCCAGTGCTGGTCTCTGTAGCATTTGTACATACCAAATATTTGATACTATTCATCCACTTGCTCGTTTACTAGTCTCCTATCCCTAAAGGTGATGAAGTCAATGAGCACAGGAATTGCGTGATTAGCATTGCACCCACACAGAGGAGACTCTCAAAGATGATGGATCCATGTGTCCTTCAGATTAAAGGACTTCTTTCCTTCTGTAAGCCTTTTATCACACTTCATAACTTTAAATTTGAAAACTAGTAGATATGCATTGAGGGATAAGCCTAACAGCTTCTCTATTCAATGAAGAATAATTGTAAAATATCAGTTTTTATTTGAATGCAGTTACATTTCAAGAGATATGATATATAAAGTGTAGCTGAATTTGGGTAAAAAGGAATCCAATAATATAATTTCATTCTACTTATTAATGCTACTTTTGAACGACAACTATTTCTATACAAATGGCCTAAACAGCCACTTTCAAATGGAAACATGAAAGGGTATAATTTCCGTTCCAGCATATTAAGAGTCCACTACAAAAGAAAAATATTGAGTTAGCAGAGTTAAATGTATCTGCTAAAAAGTCGCTTGAAAACCACCACCTCAGGAGAATATTTTTAAGTTTATTGAAAATATTTTTTCCTATTTATATGATTGTCTATTCAATAGAAGTATTTACAATCAGGTTCAGTTTCAGAGGATTAAAACATGAAGTCCCACTAATGAAATTTTGTTCTTAGCAATAGAACACAGGGTTGTATTGACTCTGTAGTAATGAATTAGAGGCAAAAGCATCTCAAAGATATCAGAGGCAAGTTGATTTGGAAATGTGCAGGATGTCACTTTCATAAGTTTAGTTCAGTCACTCAACCGTGTTTGACTCTTAGTGACCCAACGCGACTGCAGCACGCCAGGCCTCCCAGTCCATCACCAATTCCCACAGTTTACTCAAACTCCTGTCCATCAAGTCGGTGATACCATCCAACCATCTCATCCTCTGTCGTCCCCTTCTCCTCCCNTGCAGACTCGTTTGCTTTGGTCGTTAACACAGTTTATTATTGGCACACTTATCAGTAAAGCATACATAAAATACAGCTGTTTTATAACACACGAGCCACTGTGTCTTTACATGTATAGAGGAACATATTAATATGCGAATGGAAAAATTAGTTCTTTTATAAAGTTTCACATAAATACACTGGGATTGCCCCCAAAGAAAAGTCCCCATAAAAGAACCAGGTGAGGGCTTTACAAAATATTATACAGGAAATATACTATGAAGAGAAACAACAGTCAACTCAGATACACTAAAGAAAAGAAACCCAGAAGTTTCAGATTTATTAAACTGCCCACAAAATTAATGGATTACATGGCTTGAAAATATTTGGATCAACAGCAATTTTACAAACGAATACATTCTCAAGGGGCCAGGTGCCTTTCTTTATGTAAAAATCTGCCTCGGTGTCTCAGATGACAAAAAGACATTTCTTGTTTCTGCACTCGGGCTCGATTGAACCAACTCAGGCTCGAGGACCAATTGACATTAGCTTGGCCATAAATTACCCTGCTGGGCCCTCTGCGCTGTTACCCAAAGAAAGAAAAGGTGAAGGAGAGAGAGAGAGAGAAAAAAAAAAGGTACGTTTAAATTACTTTTCAAAAGCGGATTTGTTTTCCTTTTCTTTTTTTACTGAAACAAGAAACTCTCAGATGCAAGTCAAAAAGCAGAAAATATCTTACAATATTAAAAAGTCATCTGTAGTTGGGTTCGGCATAGAGTGGGATCCTGAGCACTGAGGGTTTACTGACAATCTGGCCTTCGTTGGATGGTTGGATGCGGGGTTGGCGAAAGGAAATTAACAAACATGGCTCAAACTGAGCCAGGAGGAGCGCTAGCATTTGCTCTTGTTTTCGCTATGATCAATGCCAGTATCTGTGTTACCTGCGAAGGCCTCCAGGGAGGGGTCATGGAAGTTTATTCGGAATGGTCCTCTCAATTTAAAAAAAAAAAAAAAAAAAAGGGAAGAAAGAAACTCAGATCATTGTGGTTTAGAAATCGGTATTTGCGTGGCAAAGTTTTAACGTCTTGCTCCTTCCTCTCCTGTACGTAAGGATCTGAAATAGTGAGCGTGACCCCCGGGGGCTATGGACAGTGGGTTCTGGAGCCGGTCACTCTTACTGGGAGGCCTGGGGCGGGGGGTTCTCTGACTTGGTCTCTTGAGTGGCCGGAGGTTTACTGTTCCATGGACTGCTGTTCCCCAGGGCGGGTGAATTGGTGAAGTCTTCCTCGTCGTCCATGCCGTTGGCCGCATCATACTGCGTGTTTTCTAATCTAGTGATTAGCCTTTCGTCCTCGTCCCCAAACTCACCTCCCATCAGAGTTGGCTCTCCTACCACCATCACATCCTGTGAACAGCAGCTGACATTATTACAGGGAACCCTGGGAGAGGGAAGCCCACTTAAAACACTCGCGGGAGGAGGCGCGGGGGGACCTGGGCCAGACACACCGTGTCCTGTACACCGGGGTCAAGTCTCAGTGTCGGGGGGCCAAGACGCATATTGGATTTCTACAGGAAATAAACATCGCCTCCTGACGGGAAACAACCACGCGAGTTTATGTCCTTAGTGTGCAGCCTGACACCGGAGAACGAGCAATGCTAGCAATCTGCAGAAATAAAAAAATGGATTTTTCAAAATTAAAAAAATCCACGCTTTGCAACCTGCCGACACTGGGGACTCTGGAGAGGGCAGTGGGTGCTGCGCGAGGCTCGGAAACGCCACCACTTTTACTGAGGGTCTCGGGAGGCTTTGCCGACCACTGAGAACAGCGGCCAGCGCCGGGGAGGTGGCGGTTCCGCCGTCTTCACGCAACTCATTCCAAACGGCGTTTTCTCTGTCCCAAGGACGGTATACGTTTTAATTGAAGACAGATCTCTCTTTTTTCCTACTCAGGCAGGCCCTTTTATGCAGCCAACATCCTTGACATTCTGCTACTTAATTATGGTAATTAATTTAGGTAAAGTTTTCGATAAAAACAATGTTCACACTGATTTGACAATTTGCATAGCTAATTAAGTCATTAGCAAAAACCTGCTGATTGCCAACAAGCCCTGAATTTACCATCTGTTATTCCATGGTGCCTGTCACCTATCCCCACACAGGCAACCACACCACCAATCTGGGCAGTGAAGAGAACCAGTCTGTCCAGCTGGTGCTGTTAAAGGAAGATGAAGAGAACTAATGATAATTATATCGATGAAGCTGGTCGTCATCAGAGATGGAAGCGTGCAAGAAGAATCCATCTAATCACTCCTTTAAGTACAAACTGTCCTTCCACGCAAACAAGGAAGGCACCTCCTAGAGCTGGGAGCTTGGCAGAGGCCACTGCTGCAGAGGCTTGAAGACAGGGGAGAGAAAGCCTACCCAAGGCGTGGCTCTGGCCTCTGTATTCCAAGGGGGCCCTATAGGCGCAATGGCTGACCTGGGCACGGCACAGGGCATCTGTCAGGTGAATCCTATTCTGCTAACTCTGAGCAACAATCTACCTAAGAGTGCCTGACTGACCTCGACCTCGGCTGAAGCTGAAACATCAGGGCCAGCCAGATGCTTTTGGAGACGTAAGTAAGCATTTGCTGATACAGGCGCGAATTTGCCTTGACAACTGGGCAAACGTTCTTTCCACTGGGGCAAGAGAGGCTGCCTGGGGCAAGAGAGGCTGCCTGGGGCAGTCTATGAGTGGAACACTGCCTGTGGTCAGGAGAAAGGTCCAGCTGTCCCTCCAGGGCCCTTCTCAAATTTTGAAGGTGCCCACTGAACTAATCCCTTCGTGACCATCTGGTTTGTTTTGGAATGGAAAACCTTGTTTGTCTGATAGATCGATTCCTCTCAAATTAGAGGGAAGATAATCAATAGGTTTCACACCGTGNACCTCATGTGAAGAGTTAACTCACTGGCAAAGACTTTGATGCTGGGAGGGATTGGGGGCAGGAGGAGAAGGGAGTGACTGAGGATGAAATGGCTGGATGGCATCACTGACTCGATGGATGTGAGTCTGAGTGAACTCTGGGAGTTGGTGATAGACAGGGAGGCCTGGTGAACTGTGATACATGGGGTTGCAGAGTCAGACATGACTGAGTGACTGAACTGAACTGAGCATTAATTAATAGGGGATTCAAACAAACACACACAAAAGAGACAACTACTTGCAGAAGGGGCATGCATGGGTTACAAAAGACTTAAAATCTTTGCTTTGGTTGCTCAGTAGTAAATCCTCTGCAACCTTCTGTGTATGTCAAATAGCATCCAAAACTCTAGAAAATGTTAGAAAATCAACAGTAATAAAACCTGAAAAATAGGATGGTAATGATTTTTTAAGAAGTCATTATGGGCCTTGTTAGAGAAAAAGAAGTAACCACAACAATGAGATCATAAAATGTAAGCACTAGGAGTATTCAATGCTATATAAAGTTAAGTACTTTAAGGAGTAAAACTCCTCGGGGAACACCAGAGGAGGCTCCGTGTTTAACAACAAAAATCAAGTATCCAGTAGAATTTCTTGTGCTTAGACACTTTATGAACTTTCTGTGATATGTGACAAGGACTAAAGCCAGAATTAGTAGCTCTGGAACAATGGAAGCAGTTAGGGTCAGTGCACAGTGGGGAGGCAGCAAGATAGTGCCATTTGAGGGGCTCTAAGAAACCCCTTCTGCCACATTCCCCTAGGTTAAGCTAAGAACAATTTTTTCGTTGTTTTTTTTTAATGTATATTATTGAAGTATAGTTGATTTCCAATACTATATTGATTTCTGCTATACAATAAAGTGATTCAGTTACACACACACACATCACGTACACATGTGTATGTATGTATGTGTGTGTGTGTGTATATATATATATATATATATATTCCTTTCCAGATTAGTTTCCTTTATGGTTTATCACAAGATATTTAATATAGATCCCTGTGCTATATAGTAGGACCTTGTTGCTTATCCATCCTATACATAACAGTTTGCATCTGCTAACCCTAAACTCCCAGTCCATCCCTTCTCCAACTCCCTTTCCCACTGGCAACCACAGTCTGCCTTCTATGTCTGTGAGGTTTAAGAACAGGTTTTTGATAAGAGAAAGAAGAAAAAAGAACTTGGGAGAGAGTTGGACTTACCAAGAAGGGGCCCCTTTTGTGGCCAAAGGCCAATAAAAGGACACTGGGTACCATAAGAACTGAGTGAAGGGCTCTCTATATAAGGTCTAAAAAAAACAACCAGGTGAGGAAAAGGGAAATTAAGAAGAAAGTGCACATGCTACCTTTTTGACGAGGTGACCCTAATTTCTCAACCTTGGCACCACGGACATTTTGGGTCGTATAATTCTTTGTTATGGGGAGCTGTCTTTTACTGGATGTCCTGTGCAGGATAAACATGAATGACTCAGTTAGAAAGTAACCATAGGAAAAGCTCCCAGTTGAAAGGGTTCCAGAAAAATAAGAATTTCCTCAAAGAGGTTAGTTAGTGTAATATATTATAGGATGTTTAGCATGTCTCTGGCTTCTACCTGTCAGATGCCAGTAGTATCCCCCTTTCGCACAGCTGTGGTAATCAGCAACATGTCCACACACTGTCAAATAATCTCTGAGAGGCAGGAAGGCAAAATCACCCTTGTTGGATACCATTGCCCTAAAGGATCAAGTTTCTCCCTAAATTGGGCAGGATCTTTTCCATTCCTCAGTGGTAGCATGGTCTATCCTCCCCATTCCTGCTCCCACTCGAAAAAACTACACAAGAGTGGGAAGCGTACAAGCTCATCAACCTAAAGAAGAATGAGAACCCCATTTTTTAATTATAATACTCAAAGCACAGGGATATAAATCATGAAAATCTGAAATAAACCTTTTCCTTCAGGATATTTTTACTCTTTGGTAATCCCAAAATCTGCGACCTCCATCTGTATTACCAGAACTGTCTTATTCTTTGTCCACTACACAAGACTAGTGTCAAGAACTGTCTACACTGCTATATTCAAAATGGATAACCAACGAGGATCTATTGTATCGCACATGGAACTCTACTCAATATTATGTGCCAGTCTGGATGGGAGAGGGATTTGGAGGAGAATTGATACACGTGTATGTAAGGCTGAATCCCTTTGCTATTCACTTGAAACTACCACAACATTGTCAGTTGGATATATCCCAGTACAAAATAAAAAGTTTAAAAGAAAAAAAAGGGGGTCTGATAAGATTCAGAAAGATGTCTCCAATTTAATCAATGCTTATGCGAGTGAACCAAGAAAGGCATTCAGTTCAGTTCAGTTGCTCAGTCGTGTCTGACTCTTTGCAACCCCATGGACTGTAGCATGCCAGGTTGCCCTGTCCGTCACCAACTCTTAGTCAAGGTAATCAAGACACTTTGTTATGCATAAAAATTAAGTTATTTTTATAATCAGAGAGATAAAAGAATGGACTGCTAACATCTTGGCTTGTACAGCCAAACCCTTTTCCTTCCCTTCCCTCTGTGTTTTTTCTCCTTCTTTCTTTCTTCCCTCCCTTCCACTTTTCCTCCCTCCTTTTCTTCCTCCCTTCTTTACTTTCTCTTTTCTTGTAGGTAGACCCATGTTTTTCTCCAGAATAGAACATGAGGACAGAGATTATGAAGTATTAAGAATGAAAAAAACCCTCACTGGAAGGAAAATTTACGAGTTTACAAGCCTATTAAAGTGCAGCATCAACACTTTATTAAGAATATAAAGTGTGCAAATGGTACAACTGAGTCATCAATGAAACTGCAAAACAGAGTCAGACAGTGACAATTTCTATTTCTTGTCTTGACTTCTGATCATTACTATAAGATCTGTAGGGGAAAAATTCCTTTTAGGGTTGAACTTAATGAAGTGAAACAATCTATAGAAAGGCAGTTTAGCTACTGAACATTATAAATTCAATCATGCAATTCTAGATAAAATACGGATCTTTTCTCCTTACTTGTTTTCATGTGGTTACAAATTGAACAAATGGTGAACAACATAAGAACTAAGAATAAGAAGTCTTATCTATGATCCCCCTTTTGCCTTCCACTAACTGCATGACCAAAGGAAGGCAATTAACCTCTCTGAGCCTCAATTTCCTCATTTATGGAAGTTAGGAGATAGGACTAGATTGTCCTCAAGAATTTTTCCATCTCTAAAATCTCATCATGAGGAAATTCTAACTCAAATTATCTGAAAGTGACAGGGGAAACAAAACAAAACAAAACAATGTGCAATTCTACCAACTGTGGAAGGTGAATACTCTGTATTATACATATAATCATGTATACCCTATACCCTATGCCAGAACTGTAGGGTATAAAAACAAAAAAGGCTTCTTTAATTGATCAAAGCCCTTGACTCTAAAGTAGCACATATTGCCTTGGCTTTTTCTTTAAATTAGAATGTCTATGATTTATTTTCAGGTAGAGTAAGCACATTTGAGTGTCTGCTGGGTACAGTGTTAACAATGTCACTTGTCATGCTATGGCAGGGTGCTCTTCACTAGAAAAGAGTGGATACAGAAGCAAAACAAATTCAGAACTTCAAGAGCTCAGTCACAAACACCAGAGAATAGCTCTGCAGAGGTGTCTTGACATTTATTCTGGAAGGCCTACTCCTGCGAGTATGTGAATGTCTGTTTCTAAAACTCAGAGAATATAAACCCTAATGTTCGCAGAGAAACAAAGTCCTACTCTGGTCTTATGAGAGCTCTTGAGAAAGTACAGCTGTGATGCTTTCAGCCATGAGGCAAACCCACATTAGAGAGGAGTCATTTCTTTAAGCCTTCTGTACAGACGCGAATATGAAAGGGTAGAGGAAAAGATTCACAGAGGGAGAATTTTAAAATGCACTCCTTTACAGGAACCCTAAATATGTAAAGCATAAAATGTTTTGTCAAAGATCATCTGACTTTGGAGGACAAAATAAAATTTACACATATTCCCAGGAAAATCTAACTTTTACGTATGGATGCAAATTCTCAAATTTGCAGACCTACTCATGTGGTGGTGGTTTAGTCACTAAGCCATGTCCAACTCTTGCGACCCCGTGGACTGCAGCCTGCAAGGCTCCTCTCTCCATGGGATTTTTACTCATAGTAGATAGAAATTTCAGAGGCAAGAAAATCTCTTTTAAATGGAAGCTTGTTGGAATAGCTTGTTGGAAATGCTGGTGCATCAATAAAGAAACACATTCTAGCATCTGCCAGATTGTGAAATCCCTGGCTCTGGTTCCTTAGGCAAAAAATCATGGCCTTGATAGATTTTCCTAAGATGATTTCAACCTTTCTTGGTATTCCAACAAAGGGACAGTTCGTTTTATCATTAGATACTTTGAAATCTTAACGGAAATCCCCTAACTAGTTAAAAAAAAAAAAAACAGTAATTTGTGGGATTTTATTTGGAAAGAAAATATACTGGGAGAGGTAGAGCCAAAGAAGAAGATGCTCTGTAAGGGATGACAGCTGAACTAGCCCTAGGATTTAGAGCCGACAGAGAGGCTCAGGATGGAAATGAACCTCTTGAAAATACCCTCCCCAAAGAAACACTCCTCATTCAACACTATGTCAAATTTTGTGCTGTGTATTCTTCCTTACTTATCTCTAACAGTTTTTAAGATTGTGAGAAAAACAAAAAGAATCACTGGGAAATAAAAAAATGTACAAAGCTTTTTAAGTCTCTAATGACAAAAAATTAGCAGACTCCTTGAAAATTGCTAACACTGATTTTTAAGGAGCACATCTTGCAATATCACTCTCTGAATAGTTTTATCTTAGACAGTTTCGTTATTCACTACATTGAAACTCAGACTTATTGATATTACCAATATTATGGCAAACTATTTTATTCTTCATATATTTATTAAGACTTGTTCTTTTATATTCCCTTTTTTTATACTGAAAAATATCTCTGTAGTACTCCATCGGGATACTTTGCCACTCAGTGTGATGATATTTTTTTATAAAAAGAAAGTACAGAATTGTTCCCATAATGTGGAAATGCCTAGGATGAACTAACAAAAAAGCAAGAATCTGTAAATCCATTGGCAATTCTATATTAAATATATTTTCTACCTTCAGAATACCTTTGGTTATTCTCCATAGATTAAGAAGGCACTTCCCATTATANGTCCTGGGGAGTGGTTCAGGTCAAACCTTAAAGCTCACTGTCAGCACAGCGTGTGCATGGCAGGTGTGGGACTGGCACTGGAGCCATCATCAGTGCTCATGCAGGTGGAGCTGGGTCCAGCCGCGGCACACTGTGGGCTCACGTATGAAGGGGGCAGGTCTGGTCTTGAAGCCCATCATGAGAGCTCATAGGGTGAGGACAGGTCTGGTTGCAGTGGACTTTGTCAAGTGGCACCAGATAAATGCATGTGTTGAGTGGACAGCCCCTGGGGAGGAGTATATAGCAGCTCATTTCCAGATAGAGCCTTCTGGTTCCACCCATATCATCACACGGTTTGCAGCCAGATATGGGGCACACAGGACCTGGGAGAGGTCTGCCACAGAGGCAGTCAAGACTCCAGGAAGCAACATAACCACCTTGATTCCTGCAGCCAGAGCATCCTATTCCCCAGCACCAACCCACTCCACACCACAGCTTAGAACTAGGTCTGGGGCAAAAAGTGGAGAAAGGGAGCAAACCTTGGGCTGCTGCTGCTGCTGTTGCTAAGTCACTTCAGTTGTGTCCAACTCTGTGCGACCCCAGAGACGGCAGCCCATCATGCTACTTCTTCTGGGCAAAACCATGGATGCCTACACGGGCAGCACATAGGTTCACTGAGTCTCTTACTTCACTGGTCACATCCTTTGGGACAGAACAAACATTTACGGGCAACAGAGCCTTATTGAACCTGACTCTCAGAGCTTTTACTCCAAAAACTGGGGAGCAGATCCTGCCCTTGACAGGGCTGTGACAGCCACAGAGTAAAGAGGCCTTGTCCAACATCAGTGCAGTCTCTGGATACTGCAACACCAGTTATAACCCGTATCAAAGGGATAATGGCCAACATAGCCTGAGAAAGGATGTGGTTGACATCCACATGAAAAACAGCCCTTCCAACGAAAATACTGGAATAATGCAGTTTACACAGGGATGACCCACTTGAACACAACCCTTTTGAATCACAATAGATAATGGTTTATCCTAAATTCATAGAGTTACAGAAAGTTAAGCAAAATGAAACAGCAGAGGAACTCCTCCCAATTAAAAGAACAACAGAAATCTTCAAAAGAACAAAGAACGAAGCAAACATCTCCAGTCTACTTAGTCTAGACCCTAAGTTCAAAAAGGAGGCAACAAAAAATGCTAAAGGAATTAAGGTGATCAATAGAAATGCAAATAACTGTAACAAGGAACTAGAAACTATAAACAGGAACCAATCAAAATTTGACAAGTGCTAAGCTAAAGATCAATCTAGAAGTAATGAATAGCAGATTGAAAGACACAGAAGAAAGATTAAGTGATCTGGATGATAGAATAATTCAAACACCAAATCAGAATAGCAGACATAATACAAATGGAAAAGGAAAGAAAGAAAGAAAGAAAAGACCAACATAGGAGACCTATGGGATAATATAAAGCATGACAACCTATGTATAGTAGGGATTCCAGAAGAAGACAGAGAAAATGGGCTTGAAAATGTATTTAAAGAAATTATGGCTGAAAACTTCCCCAATCTAAAGAAGAAAACAGATACCAAGGAATAGGAAGCAAACAGACTCAGACCAAGACATACTATAATTAAAACAGAATGAACTAAAGATAAAGAGAGATTCTAAAGGCAGCAAGAGAAAAAGGATCAGTTACAAGGGAACCCTTATAAGGATATCAGCTGATTTCTCTGCAAAAACTTTGCAGGCCAGAAGGGACTGTCCCAATATATTCAGTCTTGAAAAAACCTGCAACCTAATATACTCTACCCAGCAAGATTATCACTGCAAAAAAAAAAAGATGAGATAAAGGATTTCTCTGACAAGAAAAACTGAAAGAACACAGCAATGCTATACCTACTCAAAATAAACATTGAAAGCTCTTTTTTAAAAAGAAAAGAGGTAAAAATGTGTAGGAAAGCAAAACTCACAACAGGAAAGATAACTATATAAAAATACATGAGATCTATAGGATAATATAAAGCATGGCTACCTATGCATAGTAGGGGTTCCAGAAGGAGAAAAGAGAAAGATGGAGTGAAAATATATTTGAAGACATTATGGCTGAAAACTTCCCAAATCTAAAGAAAACAGATAAATATCATCTTCAGTAAAATACTGAAGATCACTTAAGCCAGTGTATAAGTTTAAAAAAACAATTTGTAAAAGCAGTGAAACTATAATTAACAGTAAAAGGATAAACATGAAGATGTAAAACAGGACATCGAAATCACAAAATATGGGGGAGAGGAGTAAAAAACTTAGTTCTTTTAGAATGTGTTTGAACTTTCACGACTATGTCTAAAGCAAGTAGATATAGTCATGGATCAACACACTTGAAAACCAGGGTAACCAAAATCAAAAACATACAATAGATTGACAAAAATCAAANGAGTAAAAAACTTAGTTCTTTTAGAATGTGTTTGAACTTTCACGACTATGTCTAAAGCAAGTAGATATAGTCATGGATCAACACACTTGAAAACCAGGGTAACCAAAATCAAAAACATACAATAGATTGACAAAAATCAAACGGTAAAGAACTTAGGCAAAATACAAAATAGGGCCATAAAAACAACAAAAAGAAAAAGAAAGGAACAAGAACTACAAAATGGACCTGGAAAATACGGTTTAAGATGGAAATAAGTACTTTACTTTAAATATCAATGGACTAAATGTGCCTCACAAAACTTACAGAGTGGCAGATTAGATTAAAGAAACAAAAATCTACAACAGGCTGCCTACCAGAGACTCACTTCAGGGCAAAAGACACATAGTTTGAAAGTGAGGGGATGGAAAAAAAGATATTTCATACAAATGGAAATGACAAAAAAGCAGGGGTAGCAATATTCATCTCTGAGGACAGAGACTTTTTTAAAAAGTCCATAAAGAAAGGCAAAGAAGGACATTATATAATAAACGAATCAATACAAGAAGAGGATATTACGTTCATTAACATACAGGCACCCAATATAGGAGTACCTAAATATATAAACAGACGTAAAGGGAGAAACTAAGAGGAATACAATAATAGTAGGAGAACTTAATGCCTCACTGATATCAATGGACAGATCTTCCAGACAGAAAATCTTTAGGTAAGAGAGGTCCTAAATGACACAATACACTAACTGGACTTAATTTGTGTTTACAGGACACTACAAAAAAATCAGAATATGCATTCATCTCGAGCACACATGGAGCACTATCTACCCCCACTACCTCTATACGTTTGCACTCGTCTATAAGGAAAGTAAGGCTTCCCAGGTGGTGCTCGTGGTAAAGAACATCCTACCAGTGCAGGAGACCTCAGACGTGGGTCCTCCTGGGTCAGGAAGATCCCCTGGACGAGTGCATGGCAACCCACTCCAGTACTCTTGCCTGGAGAATTACATCGACAGAGGAACCTGGTGGGCTACAGACAGGGTCTCAAAGAGTCGGACACAACTGAAACGACTTAGCACACATGTATGCATAAGAAAAGTATCATATTCAATTACAACCTAAAAAAATCAAATTCCAAGCACCCTCGGGTAATATGATGAAAATTCACTTGCTTCCAGAGTTTTAGGATCATAATAGGACTCATATGGGATTATTAATGTGCTCAGCTGTACCAAAGGACTTTGACTCTGCTTCTTTGAGAGAGCAAAGTTTCTGTTCAGTCANAAAATCAAATTCCAAGCACCCTCGGGTAATATGATGAAAATTCACTTGCTTCCAGAGTTTTAGGATCATAATAGGACTCATATGGGATTATTAATGTGCTCAGCTGTACCAAAGGACTTTGACTCTGCTTCTTTGAGAGAGCAAAGTTTCTGTTCAGTCACTAAGTCGTGTTTGACTCTTTCCGGCCCCATAGACTACAGCACACCAGTCTTCTCTGTTCTTCACTGAGAGGTCCATTTGTTGCATGAGGCAAAAAAGACAAATTCTAACTGGAGAAATAACAGTAATATCAGAAACATATACAATGTACATTTAATAAGGAGTACCTATTTTTAAACCTGTTTACATGTTCTGAGAATGAATTAATTTAGACCACATTTAGGAATTTATATTTAGTGATATAAATAACTTTATAACTATTCCCTACCCCCTCAGTTATCAATGCAAAGAATAGAGGAAGACAATGGAATGGGAAAGACTAGAGATCACTTCAAGAAAATTAGAGATACCAAGGGAACATTTCATGCAAAGATGGGCTCGATAAAGGACAGAAATGGTATGGACCTGTCAGAAGCAGAAGATATTAAGAAGAGGTAGCAAGAATACACAGAAGAACTGTACAAAAAAGAGCCAGACATCCTGGAATGTGAAGTCAAGTGGGCCTTAGCAAGCATCACTGTGAACAAAGCTAGTGGAGGTGATAGAATTATAGTTGAGCTGTTTCAAATCCTAAAAGATGATGCTATGAAAGTGCTGCACTCAATATGTCAGAAAATTTGGAAAACTCAATAGTGGCCACAGGACTGGAAAAGGTCAGTTTTCATTCCAATCCCAAAGAAAGGCAATGCCAAAGAATGCTCAAACCACTGCACAATTGCACTCATCTCACACGCTAGCAAAGTAATGCTCAAAATTCTCCAACCCAGGCTAGAAATATGTGAACCAGAAATTTCCAGATGTTTAAGCTGGTTTTAGAAAAAGCAGAGTAACCAGAGATCAAATTGCCAACATCTGCTGGATCATCGAAAAAGCAATAGAGTTCCAGAAAAACATCTATTTCTGCTTTATTGACTATGCCAAAGCCTTTGACTGTGTGGATCGCAATAAACTGTGGAAAATTCTGAAAGAGATGGAAATATCAGACCACCGGACCTGCCTCTTGAGAAATCTATATGCAGGTCAGGAAGCAACAGTTAGAGCTGGACATGGAACAACAGACTGGTTTCAAATAGGAAAAGGAGTACATCAAGGTTGTCACCGTATTTATTTAACTTATATGAAGAGTACATCATGAAAAATGCTGGGCTGGATGAAGCACAAGCTGGAATCAAGATTGCTGGGAGAAACAGCATTAACCTCAGATATGCAGATGATACCACCCTTATGGCAGAAAGTGAAGAAGAACTAAAGAGCCTCTTTTTGAACATGAAAGAGGAGAGTGAAAAACTTGGCTTACAGCTCAACATTCAGAAAACGAAGATCATGGCATCTGGTCCCATCACTTCATGGTAAATAGATGGGAAAACAGTGGAAACAGGGGCTGACTTTATTTTTTTGGTCTCCAAAATCACTGCAGATGGTTACTGCAGCCATGAAATTAAAAGACACTTACTCCTTGGAAAGAAAGTTATGATCAACCTAGACAGCACATTGAAGAGCAAAGACATTATTACTTTGCCAACAGTGGTTCATCTAGTCACGGCTATGGTTTTTCCACTGGTCATGTATGGATGTGAGAGTTGGACTATAAAATAAGCTAAGCACCAAAGAACTGATGCTTTTGAACTGTGACATTGTAGAAGACTCTTGAGATTCCCTTGGACTGCAAGGAGATCCAACCAGTCCATTCTAAAGGAGCTCAGTCCTGGGTGTTCATTGGAAAGACTGATGTTGAAGCTGAAACTCCAATACTTTGGCCACCTGATGTGAAGAACTGACTCACTGGAAAAGACCCTGACTGAGGGCAGGAGGAGAAGGGGACGATAGAGGATGATATGGTTGGATGGCATCATTGACTCAATGGACACGAGTTTGGGTAAACTCTGGGAATTGGTGATGGACAGGGAGGCCTGGCATGCTGCAGTTCGTGAGGTCACAAAGAGTAAGACACGACTGAGTANACTGAGGGCAGGAGGAGAAGGGGACGATAGAGGATGATATGGTTGGATGGCATCACTGACTCAATGGACACGAGTTTGGGTAAACTCTGGGAATTGGTGATGGACAGGGAGGCCTGGCATGCTGCAGTTCGTGGGGTCACAAAGAGTAAGACACGACTGAGTAACTGAACTGAACTGATTCCCTACCCCAATTTGAAGAGTTGATAATGAAGTTATCTTTAAGGAGCCAGGACATATAATATTTACATGAATAACAACATGAGGTCTATATGCTAAGTGCCAAGAGAAAACAAAAAAAGGATGGTTGTCGACTAAAGACAGGCAACCAAAGAATCTGTGTGGTATGTCAGGACATGAGGTAGCTTTTGAAGAAGTAGGTTTAAAATGACTGATTTAAAGTTTCCTGTCAAACAGAGGTGTTCAAACAGTACTGTAAAGATTCAAGTCTGGTGTAGGTAGCAGAGGCAGCAAGAATATGAAATACTGAAAAACAATATTCCATTTGAATGAAGTTTGTGCAGGAAAAAAAAAGAAATACATTTATGGGATAGGAGACACAATACAAATGGACTTAAAAGCCCAACAAATAAAAGAAAGGCATCTTCTTTGCTGTGATATGAAGACATTAAAGCATTTGGAAGGAGGAAGGTAGGGAAGTAGCAGAGAAAAATACACATCACAAGAGTTGGTAAGGTACAACTGTGGAATTATTAAGAAACATATAATTAAGGTGAGGAGAATGTTCATGAATAAATAAAAGTTGCAGTCTCAGTTGGTTATTAAATCTAAAGTAACTCCTCCCCAGCCCCAGTTGCTCCATATTACTTGTCAGGGTCTAAAAGTATCCTAGTAAGTTATTGTAAATATACCTGTGAAGTGAAAGTAGCTCAGTCATGTCCGACTCTTTGGACTATACAGTCCATGGAATTCTCCAGGCCAAAATACTCGAGTGGGTAGCCATTCCCTTCTCCAGGGAATCTTCCCAACCCAGGGATCAAACCCAGGTCTCCCACATTNTAAGTTATTGTAAATATACCTGTGAAGTGAAAGTAGCTCAGTCATGTCCGACTCTTTGGACTATACAGTCCATGGAATTCTCCAGGCCAAAATACTCGAGTGGGTAGCCATTCCCTTCTCCAGGGAATCTTCCCAACCCAGGGATCAAACCCAGGTCTCCCACATTGCAGGCAGATTCTTTACCAGCTCAGCCACCAGGGAAGCCTTAATATATCTGTAGTTTATATTTATTGGAATATGAATTTCAGGAAGATAGAGCGTTTGTTCTAGAACAATGGCTGGCCCTCACTATATATCTGATGAATGAATCAAAGGATCCTTTCATGGTTTTTCATCTGGAAGGAGAAAAGATAACTTTCCTTGTTTACACTGGTTTGACCTGGAGCTCAGTTTGGCAGATGCAAATCCTTTGTCTTCTCAGGACACTCTACAGGCATTTACTTAAATGTGGGCTTTTTGTATGAACAGTGAACATTAAGCCACGGTGGTGAAATATTCTTCTATCATCGAAAAACACTCTGGTGGGAATAAAGAAGTCTGGATTCTAGTCCTTGACTCCATTATAAACTAAACAGGCAATTCATTTCACTGGACCTTAATTTAATCATCTATAAAGACAAAGGCTGCTGCTGCTGCTGCTAAGTCGCTTCAGTCGGGTCTGACTCTGTGCGACCCCATAGACGGCAGCCCACCAGGCTCCCCTGTCCCTGGGATTCTCCAGGCAAGAACACTGACAAAGGCTACAGATTTTCAAATCATTACCAGCCTGCATACTTCACAGTTCTAACAAAGAGAACATGATCTGCAGGCTTGCACTGAAAAATCTGATTCTCTAGAATTCTGGGAGGACATACGATCATACTCTACCAAACTTAAAAAGCAGAAGCAAACTGTGTTTCTTATACTTCAACAAGTTCTCTTGCCCCAGGATAATTCAAGCAGAGCTATTTTACAAACAGGAATTTATAAATTCCCTTTTATTCCATCTGAAAGCTAAGGCCGACTTTGTAATTATTTAGAATCACAGATTTTCAGACCTGAAAGAAAACTTTAGAAATCATCTAACCTAATCCCAGTCACTTACAATTGGAGAAATAGAGATGCCAGAGACAAATTAAAGAGGTGGCAGAGATCAGTCAGATGATAAAGTTTTCATGAGCCAAATTTAAAAATTTAGACTTCATCCTATAGGAACTGGGAAAAAATTAATGAGATCTGTGTTTCTGAAAGACCCCTCTAGTACAAGTTCACATGGCTTCTGAGTGACAGTCAAAACGAGAATACTGTTCTCAGACCACAGGTCCCAAGTTAATCTTCCTTTTGGCCATACACTAGTTTCCACACTAACCTTGGAGGCAGTGGGCACTCAGGAATGCTGTCCTTTCACTTAGGTATTTCTGCCACACCATCCAGCTACCCACATGCTATGCCTTGCATGTCACTGTTGCCATTTTTTATATACAGCATGGTATATTTCTAAAGCCATAGTATTCTCAATACTGTCCTGTAAGCGGAGTATGTCAGTATGTTAATAAACTCTAATGCCTTCTTGCATAGCCAATAAGATCTTGAAGTCATACAGCTCAACAGCTCAAGAATTCCTTATATTGAAAAGTAACACAGATCAGTATGGGTTATTATTAGGTCTTGGCTCACAAGCTGCGAAAAATTAGCTTGGTAAAGTTGGCAAAGAGATCAATAACTTAATTCATAAAGCAGGAAAAAGCCTAAGTTCTGAGAAATGCAATTCTGGAAAGAGATTTGAAAGTAACATTTGGGAAGATAAGAGTATTTTTAAAAACAAAAAATTTGCAAGTAAAAGTAGGCAGCTTAGTGAAAAATCAGTAAAGAATAAATTAAAATGTGATTTACAAATAAACTAACATTTCAAGGAATTGCTAGCAATCATGTTTTAAANATTTGGGAAGATAAGAGTATTTTTAAAAACAAAAAATTTGCAAGTAAAAGTAGGCAGCTTAGTGAAAAATCAGTAAAGAATAAATTAAAATGTGATTTACAAATAAACTAACATTTCAAGGAATTGCTAGCAATCATGTTTTAAAGTCAATAGCATTACTGAGTTTGTTTACCAAATACTAACTTTTATGCATTGAAAACTATACCTATGTTACTCAAACACATAACTTTTTTGACCTCTCAAAATAGTAGCCATATATTTCTTCCATTCATTTTTTAGAATTCATTCATTGTAAATTGTATGGTATATTCTTTAAGAAGAGTAACAACACTAGTATTATATCAGTTTTCTTGCTACAGTTAACAAAATACATTACTCCAATCTTTGGGATTTCTGACTTTGTATCTATAGCTTCCCATGTGACTCAACAGTAAAGAATTTGCCTGCCAAGCAGGGGAGCCAGGTTCAGTCCATGGGTCAGGAAGATTCCCAGAAGAAGGAAATGGAAACCCACTCCAATATTCTTTTTTTTTTTTCTTTCACTCCAATATTCTTGCTTGTGCAATCCCATGAAGAAAGTAGCCTGGTGGGCTACAGTCCATGAAGTCACAAAAGAGTTGGACACAACTTTGCAACTGACCAATAATCTATTTATATATTCACACAGAGAGAGAGAGAGAGAGAGAGACAGACAGACAGACAGACAGACAGAGACAGAGAGACAGAAGCAGAGAGAGGCAGATACAGAGAGGGAGATAAAGACATGCAGTAGGAAAATTTGAGACAAGGCTGAGAGTGACTGGAGAAGTCAAGGCTGGAGAAGACTCTTGAAAGAGGATTGACTGATTTAACTCATTTAGGATTGACCTCCTTGCAGTCCAAGGGACTCTCAAGAGTCTTCTCCAACACCACAGTTCAAAAGTCTCAATTCTTTGGCACTCAGCTTTCTTTATAGTCCAACTCTCACATCCATACACGACTACTGGAAAAACTACAGCTTTAACTAGACAGACCTTTGTCAGCAAAGTGATGTTTCTGATTTTTAATATGATGTCTAGGTTTATCATAGCTTTTCTTCCAAGAAACAAGCATCTTTTAATTTCATGGCTGCAGTTACCATCTGCAGTGATTTTGGAGCCCAAGAAAAAAGCCTATCACTGTTTTCATTTTGTCCCCATCTATTTGCCATGATGTGATGGGACTGGATGCCATGATCTTAGTTTCCTAAATGTTGAGTTTTAAGACAACTTTTTCACTCTCCTCTTTCACTTTCATCAAGAGGCTCTTTAGTTCCACTTCACTTCCTGCCATTAGAGTGGTATATTTGCATATCTGAGGTTGTTGATATTTCTCCTGGAATCTTGATTCCAGCTTGTACTTCATCCAGCCCAGTGTTTCTCATGATGTAGTCTGCACGTAAGTTAAATAAGCAGGGTGACAATAAACAGCTTTGATGTACTCCTTTTCCGATTTTGGTTTTTTTTTTTTTTTTAATTTGACTTTACAATACTCTATTGAACTCATCAGTTGTTTCATGTTTGATTCTGTTTCTTCTTGACCTGCATACAGGTTTCTCAGCAGACGGGTAAGGTGGTCTGGTACTCCTATGCCGTTAAGGATTTTCCAATTATGATCCACATAGTCAAAGGCTTTAGTATAGTCAATGAAGCAAAAGTAGATGCTTTTCTAGAATTCCCTGCTTTCTTCATGATCCAACAAATGTTGACAGTTTTATCTCCGGTTCCTCCACTTTTTGTAAATCCCACTTGTACATCTGGAAGTTCATGTACTGCTGAAGCCTAGCTTGAAGGATTTTAAGCATAACCTTACAGGCATACTAAATGAGTGCAACTGTCTAGTCTGGTTGAAGATGGAGAGATAGTGGCAGATTAAAAAAATATATATACATGGAATCTAAAACTGACTGCACTCTGGAACTAACCAGATACAGATGAGGGAAAGAAGGTCTCAAGGATAACATCTTCCTTCTCAGCAACTGAGTGGACCTGTCCTGTGGGGAACTGAAGGAATCCATTTGGGTAACAGAGGAGTATGGCTTTACATATGTTTATTTTGAGTTGCATATGACACATGCAAATAAAAATGTCCAAGAGGCAGTCGGATATGTGGCTCTCCTCTAGAGATCAGGAGAGAGGATAGGACTAAAGATCACGATTTGAGAGTCCTAAGAACGGAGAAGGTAATTAAAGACATGGTGTTAGACATCAACACCCAGAGAGAGGGTGGAGAAAAAGGAGAGAAAAATTAAAATGGAACCCTGGGGAACTTCAATATTTAAGGAGTGGGCAAGTAAAGAAAAGAGACTGAGAAAGACTGCTCAGAGAAGTAGCAGTGAAGTTTAAAAGCATGTTGGAAGCAGACGAATGTTGAAATGGTGGCAACTATCACCTTTTCAACACAACTTCTCTCTTTGGGGAACCCTTGTCTCACGTACAAGATGAAGTCACTCTAGTTTTCAGCATAGGTGGCAGCTAGAATGTAGACCTGCAGCCTAGGACAGAAAATCAGGGGCAAGCATTTCGATTCAGAAGAGAACTCCTGACTAAGCAGTTTATGAGATCTTCTAGCAAGCATGGTGGAGAAGGTATGTAGCACTTGGGACGGATCAGTTTCCAGAGTCTAGTCCCAGTGTCAGTATTTGTGTGAGTTGTGGTGCTGATAGCAAGAAGCAGGGGTAGTGGGATTTGTATCCAGATGAGATAGGAGTTGTCTTGGCTTAACATCATCTAAAGCTGTCCTCCCACATATATTGTAAGCCACCTAACATCCTTCAATATATTATTCCTTTTCTGTTTAAGCCTCCAGAAAGGATTCTGTTGTTTGCAAATGTGACCCCTGATCGATACAATGTTCTCTCACGAAGACAAGGTAAATAAGTGTTTGAAGGAGGGACTGATCAATAGAATTAATTGCTCCCTACAGGTCAAGCAAGATATGGACTGAAAGATGTCTGATTTAACAATATAGACATGATCAGTGACTTTGGTGAGAGCAGCTAGAAAGGGACATGGGTGTACACGCCACCCGTGGCAGATTCATGTTGACGTATGGCAAAACCAATACAATATTGTAAAATAATTAGCCTCCAATTAAAATAAATAAATTTATATTTAANCAGTGACTTTGGTGAGAGCAGCTAGAAAGGGACATGGGTGTACACGCCACCCGTGGCAGATTCATGTTGACGTATGGCAAAACCAATACAATATTGTAAAATAATTAGCCTCCAATTAAAATAAATAAATTTATATTTAAAAAAAAGAAAGGGACATGGGATAAAAAATCTAGACTGAAGTGGGTTAAGGAAAGCAGATGACATGAAGAAATAGTGACAGTGAAAACACATCACATCTTAAAGAAATTTGGTTATAAAGAAGAAGGGGGACAATAACACAAGAACTAGAAGAGGAAGTAATATTCACTCTTTTTCTGTTTTATGGGGTTATAGTTGCCTTACAATGCTGTATTATTTTCTGTTGTACCACAAAGTGAATCAGCTACATGTATGCACGTATACCTCTCCCTCCTGGACCTCTCTTACACTCTCCCCTCATCCCAGCCATCTAGGTTATCAGAGAGACAGGAAGGATTAACTAGAAAGAAGTTGAGAACCAAGTCTGAAAGGATACCAGATGGAGCAAGTTTCCTCTGAAGACAGGAAGAGATGATATTCAGCATCGAGATGGACTCCTGACTCCCATGGGTAGGAGTATATATTCCGTTTGCGGGAGGAGAGGAAGAAAGGGTGGGTGTAAAGAAGGCGGTTGCAATGAGAGCAGGAGGATGAGGAAGTTACTGTTTCCATTTTCGGTATGGTTGGTAAAGAAGTTATTGGCTGAGAATAAGAGAATAGCAGAATCAAAGGTCTTCAGGAAGTAGTGAAGGTCTGTGATAAGCATTTTAAGCATAAAGGAAACTGAGCTGGGATGCAGATGCATAGTACCAAGCGGGGTGAAGCATGCAGCTGGCGCTGGTTACCGCCCACACACAGCGGTACAAGTGAGCCACTTGACATTTTTGTAACAGTTTGATTCTTACTGTGCATGTTATAGACATTATATGTTAATTCTCACAATAACCTTGTGACCTAGGGAGAACAAATACTCCTTTGTCAAAGCCAAGGAATATGCTTCAAGGTGAGAAGTTTCTCAGATGTCTGTTGTATGTCAGTGGTTGGCAAACTGAGAGAAGAATCACTCTATGTAACCCACTGTTCATCCGTGAGCTGGTCACTATCTTTGCAGTGTAACCTACCAACACACTTGGATATAAGCCTTTTGTTGCAGAAGAACTCAAAAACACACCTTTGCTCTCTCTTATCTGCCAGTCTAAACTGGATTCACATTTCAAGGCTCAGATGAAGTCCCAGTTCCTTCACAGTGTCTCCCCAGCTTTTTCGGCCACGGGGAGTCCATCTGTCTCTACTTTTGCACTTTTTATCTGCAATACTTAGTAGCTGTTTTAGCTGAATCCAACCTGCTTGAAACTAAGAAACAGACCTACTCATTTGAAACATTGCCTTGTCATGTTGGATTTGAAAATTCAGCAAGATGAACAGCATTCATTCCAAGAAGGCAGATTAGTATTTTTAAATATTAAAAACTAATTTAACAAATATATGTTTATTTTGCCAACAACCAGTCATTACAATATCCAAATTGTTGCTCAGTAAGAATTAATCTAAACATAATATAATATCAGTGCTCATGAAAGATACAAAACCAGTCCAATTTCCAATTGTTTGTTTATACATAAATCACTGACTAAATGGCATTGCTAAATTTGACAATTTTAACCAATGTTTAATGCTGTTTAAGAAGTATGACCTCATAACAACTCAGTATAAACAAACATATATGCTTTAAAATTTCAGTCCCATATCTTTACTATTACACTCTTATTTAAGGAAATGAACANATCACTGACTAAATGGCATTGCTAAATTTGACAATTTTAACCAATGTTTAATGCTGTTTAAGAAGTATGACCTCATAACAACTCAGTATAAACAAACATATATGCTTTAAAATTTCAGTCCCATATCTTTACTATTACACTCTTATTTAAGGAAATGAACAGTATAAAAATCTGTTTAAAAACATATTTTTTCATATTAAAGAAAAACTACTTGGAGGGAACTGAAAATGGAATCAAAAGTAAAAATGAAAATATTCTTACATATTATCAAAATACTAGGGATCTATTTTTGTATCATGCTAAAGAATGAGATACAATTTAGAACCACGTGTCCTTACCTTTTTTAAGAGTAGCACCAATTTCCTAACAATTCCTTGTGTACAAACACACAAAGCTCTTTTTGCTCTGGAATAGTCTTTTGCCCAAATAAGCGAAGTCCTTCACCACATATCTCTCTCACTCTTCTATGGCATTTAATTTGTGCTTCTCACAATCCACAGCTACTATCTCCTAAAAACTCTTATTTCTATTCATAACATTAATAATAAAAATAACATTTATTCCTATATCTGGTTGCTCTGACCATACCATTTGATTTTTCCTCACAGTATCACATATTGTCACAACTGATTCCAAACATAATTTTAGATCACTGAATCAAAGTCAGAATCTGTGCAATTCTTAGGTATTTCTAGCTATATTGATTTCTGCCATTAACCATGCTCAAACTTCCATTTCCTATCTCCAAGCTTTTTTCAGTTTCTGCTCATGGATAACCTTATTTTTGAAACTCATGAATATAGAATGAGAGGAAGAGATTTGTAAGAGGAGAATTAATAGTTGTGTCTCATTTCAAACAAACATTTGTTAATTGGCTTCAACACTTTTAACAAATATAACTAAAACATATGACTTAGATTTCTTGAAAGGCAAGATAGAGCTGGTATTTATAATTTAATCTCTAAGTTAAAACTGACCTTAAACTTAATGAAGTTGCAAAATAGACTTTTCCCATCAATTTAAATTTTAATCCTCCTACACTGTTGGTGAGAATGTAAATTTGTGCAGACACTATGGGTAACAGTATGGAGGTACCTTAAAAAACTAAAAACAGAATTACCATATGATCCAATGTCCTCACTCCTGGGCATATATCTAGAGAAAACCATAATTCTAAAAGATACATTCACCCCAATATTCATTGCAGCACTATTTACAATAGCCAGGACATGGAAGCAAGCTAAATGTCCATTGATAGAGGAATGGATAAAAAAAGATGTAGTACATATATACAATGGAATATTGCTTTTGTTTAGTTGCTAAGTCTTATCCTACTCTTTGCAACTTCATGGACTGCAGCCCACCAGACTCCTCTGTCCTTGTTACTTTCCAGGCAAGAATACTAGAAGAGGTTGCCACTTCTTTCTCCAGGGGATCTTCCAAACCCAGGGACTGAACCCGAGTCTCCTGCATTAGCAGGCAGATTCTTTATCACTGAACCACCACAGAAATCCATATAATGGAATATTACTCAACCATAAAAATGAATGAAATAATGCCATTTTCAGCAAAGTAGGTGAACCTAGGGGCTTCTCTGGTGCTCAGACAGTAAAGAATCCTCCTGCAATGCAGGAGAATCAAGTTCCATCCCTAAGTTGGGAAGATCCCCTGGAGAAGGGCATGGCAACCCACTTTAGTATTCTTGCCTGGAGAATGCCATGGACAGAGGAGCCTGGCAACTATGGTCCAAAGGGTCGCAGAGAGTCAGACACGACTGAAGCGACTAAGCATGCACACACGGATGGACCTGGAGATTGTCATACCAAGTGAAGTCAGAAAGAGGAAGACAAATCTCATATGATATTGCTTACATGTGAAATATAAAAAAAAAAAAAGTACAAATAAATTTATATGCAAAACAGAAATAGTTACAGATGTAGAAAATAAACTTATGGTTACCAGGGTTAACTGGGAGAGAGATAAATTGGGAGACTGGGATTGGCATATATACACCACTATATATAAAACAGGTAACTAATAGGGACATACTGTATAGCCCCGGGAACTCTACTTAATTCTCTGTAATGGCCTACATGGGAAAAGAATCTAAAAAAGAATGGATATATGTATACGTATGTCTGATTCACTTTGTTGTACAGCAGAAACTAAAACAATATTGTAAATTAGCTATACTTTTTAAAATAAATTTAAAAAATTATTAATCCTATGATGCATCACACATCACTTCAAATGGATACTTTTCAAGGGTTTTTTTCAAAAATTATTTTTGTTTGTCTAATAAAAAAACTGATGAAGAACTACTGCTTCACATAGACACCTGCAGCTGTTTTTGCGTAATTCTAAGCATTTTCCTCTAACATTAATAAATAAGTATATATACATATAATGATCAAGTATTTAAACCTGCCACTCATTTATAGAAAAATAACATGAATTCCTATGTTTACATTTAAAGTTTTACCATGTAATTTGCAAAATGAGGACAAATTTTACAAACTCTATATCCAAAAACTGGTTTGAATTTTATTAATTTGGCATAAAGTGGTTTGTTTCTAGAAATAATCTATACTAAATTAGTTACTGCAGTAGCTAAAGATCTCATTATAAATGCCTTAAAATATAAGACAGCATGATACAGAATCTAAAAGTATTGCTGTCTCAACTTTCCAATAAACTAATAATATAATATCTTCAGTTCAGTTCAGTTCACTAAGCAGGGTGACAATATATAGCCTTGATGTACTCGTTTCCCAATTTGGAACCAGTTTGTTGTTTCATGTCCAGTTCTAACTGTTACTTCTCAACCTTCATACAGGTTTCTCAGGAGACACAGGCAAGGTGGTCTGGTATTCCCATCTCTTTAAGAATTTTCCAGTTTGCTGTTAATATCTTAGTTTGTTAATAATATCTTAGTTCCCTAAATAAATTCATGTTGCATGAATGACTGACAAACTGGTATAATAAATATATGTGTAAAACGCAAGTTCAATGCAAAATCTTACCAAAGACTTATTTTTCTGGAAGGCATTTCACATACTTAATCTTATTTAACCTTCCTTCCCCCAACAAACTCATTAGACAATTTCTCCCTGTTTAATAGGTGAGGTGACTGACTCAGATATATTAAGTGATTTGCACACATTCCCAGTTAGTAAATGATTTGATCATATAAATGTTTTACATTCATTTGTCTATTAAATCCTCAAATTTCTTCTGACATATTAAAAAAAATAATTATAGCTATATACACATCTAAATCTTTAAAATATCCATCTGGGTACCAGAATAACTCTTTATGCACAAGGAGTTCTACAAAATAAGTATTTATTCTAATTGACTTTTCAGCATTGACAAGTAAAAGGGTGTTCTTAATTTTGCTCCTTTAAAAGAAGTTGCTGGAACTTTACTGGTGGTCCAGTGGATAAGAATCCCCCTGTCAATTCAGGGACTTGGGTTCAATCCCTGGTCAGGAATATCCCATACGCCACAGGGCAACTAAACCTGTGTGCTATAACTACAAAGCCTGTGTGCCCTAGAACTCATGTTCTGTAACAAAAGAAGCCACTTCAATGAGAAGTCCATTCACTGCAACCAGACAAAGCTCACATGCAACAGCAAGGACCCAGCACAATCAAAAATAAATAAATAAAAATTTAAAAAGCTGTCATACACAAACTACAAAATTCTTAAGATACCACCTAGGAGCTTTTTCAGTCATCGCAGCATGTTCAGAACTACTAAAAAAGTGGAAATAAAAGAAAACCTATGGCTGATTTATGTTGTTGTTTGGTAAAAACCAACACAATACTATTAAGCAATTATCTTTCAATTAAAAATTGAAATAAATTTGAAAAAAATTGAAAATAAATTTGAAAAAAAAGAAAAAGCAGGGAAAAAAGGATTTTTAATCTAGTTTGTTTGTTCTTTGGAATGTAGGTCCTACCGAAGCCTTGTTTATTGCCATATTTATGAGAGTTTGCCCCCTTCCCCATCATCACATTATGTCTCTCCCATCACAGAGCTAAACCAGCACAAAGGTCCAGGCAGCCCTCACAAGCTTATACATAACCACCTCCTCACCTCTGGCATAAGACCAAAAGCATTCAAAAGAATCCAATAATACAAACAGACACTGGGGGTAGACATCATGTTCACCTATAGCCATGTTCCTATTCTTTACTTAGTTTGAAACAGTGGTTCTCAACCAGGAGCAATTTTGCCTTCCCAGGGAAATTTGGCAATGTCCAGAGACATTTTTGATTATCACAGCTGGAAGCTGGGAGATGGACAGGTGTGCTGCTGGTAAGACTAAGGATGATGTTAAACATCCCACAATGCACAGAACAGCCTCCACAATAAAGAATTATCAAGTCCAGAAGGTCAGTAGTATCAAGTTTGAGAAATCTTGATTAAACTAACACCACTGTGATACATGGGGATATATGCCACACAGGCTCAAGAATTCATCTTTCTAGAGAGGAATAAATTAATTAAAGGCAAAAATAACATGTTTTTAAAAAGCCATCGTTAGAAAGATGTCAATACATAAAGAACTAGTGTAAGAATCATCTTTTTCAAATTTGAATGTAAATGAGAATCACCTGGGAAGCCTGTAAAAATGAAGATTTTTGAGATTCAACCCAAGATAAAGGCTGCAACAAGGAATCTGTATTTTAAACAAGCTCTTTGGGTGAATTTGATATAGCTTGAATCTCTAAACTCAGCACTCTAAGAAACTAAATTGAGGAAGTAAAATTGCATACTGATGAAAATAAACTGAGCCTGTGAACACTAAAATTTTCCTCCAGTTGAACATATGGCTAAAGAACACTGGATAGTTACCAAATTATTAAAATTTATCATATGAACTTTATGCCTTAAACCAGGGATTTTCAAATTTTCATATGAACAGGAATCAACTGGAGACTTGTTAACATGCAGATTTGATTCAGTAGGTCTGAGATGCAGTATGAGATTCTGCATTTTTAACCAGCTCCCATGTGATGGTCTATACTGTTGGTCCTTGGACCAGCATGTTGAATAATGTCTGAAAAAAACAACTGCCAGAGAAGGAAACAAGATGGTGGAGTAGGTGGACGTGGAATACATCTCTCCCCATGGATACATCAGGAACACACCTTCAGACACAGAAGTACACGCAGAACACCAGCTTAGAGCAGACGGAGTACCTGACTAGCAGAAAAGAATATATAGAACCAGGCAAAACTTTGTAGGATGAAGAAACTAGGGGGAAAAACAGGTGTGTTAGCAGGACTGGACCTGCCCTCAGCGGGTGGGGAACTGAAGCCGGGGTACTAGCCCCACATCGGGGCCACAGTCTGAGTCAGACTGATAGTGAAACAGCTGATCTGTGGCAGTCTAAATGAAATGAGAATCAGACAGTTCTTGCCATAGCCATACATACCCCGGACAGGGATGTAGGTCCCCTGGAAGCACAGAAGCTGGGAGCTGGAGTTTAGGGACTGTGGAGCAATCCCAGGGTGAGGGCTGCTATTGACGGAGGAGAGACAGATCAAGGGGATGTGAGGGAGAAGACTGTGGTGGCAAATGCCTGTGGAGGAAAGCTGACGAGACATGGAAACAAGGCATTGCTGCTGAGTCACGCATAGGGCACGGAGCCATCACCATAGCCTCCCTCTCCCCACACGCCAGCATCGGCAGCTGAACAATAGAGAGACTGGCCCATCAAACACCTGATGCACTGAACTACAGAGTAGGACGCTATCCAGTGGGGCCCCTCTACGTGACTGACACACCAAACAACAGAGAAGGACCCCAGGCAAGGGAGTCCTCTAACTGCCTGAATGGGTGGAGCTACGGTCAAAGACTGGCCAGAGAAGCCTTCTCATCACCAGCTACAAGGGGCTAGAAAAAAGACTCTGATAGGGCCATAACTCCTGCAGTGGAGGCAGTCTGTGTCCTGGCATACTTGGTGCCGCCAGGGTCCCCGCAAGCCAAGCAGCTGTACCACCTTCATGCTCAGCTCTCACTGGGGCAGAGCTGCCACAGGCAAAAATAAAAGTCTTGTTTCTATGCACACAGGGTCGCTCCAGTCATGTCCAACTCTTTGCAACCCTGGTTTCTCCAGGCTAGAATACTGGAGCATATTGGCCAATACTGGTTGACATACTCTTCTAGAGCACTACATTTCCTGCTTCTCTAGCCGCCAACTCCTCTGAATACCTGGTGCTGCCAGAACCCCTGCAACCCAAGAAGCTGCACCACCTCCACACCTGGCCTTCACAGGAGCAAACCCAAGTCCTCCAAGGCAGCCTTAGGAGCAAACCCCAGTGGACGACCCACATACAGGTGGAAATAAAACCACAACTGAAACCCAGGGGCAGTGTGGCTAAGGAAGAAGCCCCAAAACTTTCCCACCAGCTGTACAAGCTGCAGATTAAATCCACATGATCAACTAGGCAGACTTTGTGCCTATGGAATATATAAAAGGACACTGAAAGCTCCCACAAAAGAAAACACACTAGTTCTGAAGGCTGTGGACATTGGAAGCAAACACACACAGGAATAGGACCAGATTAAAATCTGAGCTTCCCCCACAGCAGGTCCAGAGACCAGCACAGTGTTGGAGGGCATCATAGGGAGGTGAGATGGACTCCCAGCGAGGGAAAGATAAGCTTTTGAGCTTTTTTTCCCTCTTTTTTAATTTTAATTTTTAAAACTTATTATTTTTTCTACATATATTCATTTGTTTGCATTTCCTACTGTTCTTTTTCCCTTGCAGTTAATCTTTGATGTATATACATCTTCTTCATATACCTCTATTTAACTTTGCATATCCTTTCACTTCCTCTCAGCAAATTTCTGAAGTTTCGGTTTCACTGCTTTAATCANAACACACACAGGAATAGGACCAGATTAAAATCTGAGCTTCCCCCACAGCAGGTCCAGAGACCAGCACAGTGTTGGAGGGCATCATAGGGAGGTGAGATGGACTCCCAGCGAGGGAAAGATAAGCTTTTGAGCTTTTTTTCCCTCTTTTTTAATTTTAATTTTTAAAACTTATTATTTTTTCTACATATATTCATTTGTTTGCATTTCCTACTGTTCTTTTTCCCTTGCAGTTAATCTTTGATGTATATACATCTTCTTCATATACCTCTATTTAACTTTGCATATCCTTTCACTTCCTCTCAGCAAATTTCTGAAGTTTCGGTTTCACTGCTTTAATCACCACTTGGCACCTTGCTTCAGTTTTGTTTTCCAGTTTGTGCTTTAGTTAGTTTTGTTCTTAACTGGTAAATATAATTTTTTATTTCCTTTGTTTGTTGGGTCAATCTACTGTACTTTATTTTTGTTAGACTGTTTTGACTTTGTTTATGGGTGAATATGTATATGTGTATATTCCATTATTATTTGGCTGATTCTGTAACTGGCATTTGCCTGGGGTTTCTCTTTAGATTCTCGCTTTGGGGTATTTGTTTTAATCTCACTCAATACCATAACAAACCACTTGTGGAATCTTCTTTACTGACCAGAGATCAAGTCCTGTGCCTTTGAAGTGGGAGCACTGACTCCAAGACCCTTGACTACCAGAGAACTAATGCTAGGGAGTATCAAATAGTGAAAACTCACACAAAGGAAATTGCTTGAATATAAGACCCAGCATCACACAACCACCAGTAGCACCCTGTGCAGTACACCTCATCTAAACAACAAACAAAACAAAAAAACAAACCCAATCATCAGCAGATAATTACCACCTCACCCAGCCTTGCCCATCAGAGGAAAAACAAAGACACAAAAAATCTCAGCACAAATCTCACCCCATATGAAGCTTACACAAACCACTGGACCATCCTTAGGAAGGCAGAAACTAAAATGAAGAAAGAATTCAACCTTGAAGACTGGGAAAAGGAGACCTCAAGCACAGTAAGTTAAAAAATAATAATAATGAAAAGGCAGAGAAGTACTACACAAATGGAGGAACAAACTAGAAATAGAAGTCCAAGTAAATGAAGAAATAGGCAAACTACCTGAAAAGAAATTCAGAATAATGATAGTAAAGATGATCAAAAACCTTAAAAACATATGGAGAAAATGCAAGAATCAATTAACAAAGAACTATAAGAATTAATGAATAAACATACAAACAATGCAATTACTGAAATTAAAAATATTCTGGAAGGAATCAATAGCAAAATATCTGAAGCGGAAGAACAAATCAGTGACCTGGAAGATAAAATGATGGAAATAACGTCTAAAGAGCAGAATAAAGTAAAAAGAATGAAAAAAAACTGAGGATTATCTCAGAGACTTCTAGGACAATATCAAACACAACAACATTCAAATTATAAGAATTCAAAAAGATGAAAAGAAAGAGTATGAGAAAATTTTTGAAAAGATTATAGTTGAAAATTTCCCCAACATGGAAAAGGAAATAGTCAACCAAATCCAAGAGGCACAAAGAGTCCCATATAGGATAAACTCAAGGAGAAACAAACCAAGACACATACTAATCAAACTAACAAAGACTAAATTCAAAGAAAGAATATTAAAAGCAGCAAGGGAAAAGCAACAAGTAACATACAAGGGGAGCCCCATATGCTTAACAGCTGATCTTTCAGCAGAAACTCTCTAGAAGGAAATGCAGGATATATTTAAAATACTGAACGGGAAAAATCTACAACCAAGATTTCTGTATCTGGCAAGGATCTGACTAAAAATTGATGGGGAAATAAGAAGCTTTTCAGACAAGCAAAAGCTACGAGAATTCAGTACCACCAACCAGCTTTACAACAAATGTTAAAAGGACTTAATATAAAGAAGAAAGGAAGGCAGAAAAGGAGGAAGGAGGAAAGGGAGGGAGAGAAGGAGGAGGAAAGACAGAGTAAGAGAGGGAGGGAGGGAGTGTTAAGGCAGGAAATAATCAAAGAGTTCTCCTTCTGTCTTCTGGTGTGGATTATTAGTTTCTCTAATGCCAACAAGCTGCTTTTCAGATGGACTAAGATTTTTTTTTTTCCTGTTCAGAACCTTTCAATTTTTAAAGCCAGTTAACTGCTTTAAAAAAAAAAAAAAAAAAAAAGGACTTTCTGCAGAAAATATCTATATGGTATTCTTACTCATAAAAATAACAATTAGATTAGGTATCTAATAAGTAACTCAAAAGTAGTAAAAGTTTAAAAGCACAGAATCTGAAGATAGGTGACATGAATTTGGACCCTAGGCTTACTGTTTGCTATCTAAATAACTGATTTGGGGGAAAATCATTTTATTTCCAAGATCTTCAGTTTTCTCAATCACAAAACAAGAGATTATAATAACCCCTGCATCATAGGACTGCTAGATGAAATAAATTGTTGTATATGGAAAGCTTTCTAAACGTTTCTGAACAACAATATGGTTATAAGTTGTTCTTTTTGTTTTTTATGTATTCCCTACCGACAAATAATATAAGAAGAAAAAAGAAAACAACAGAGAAAAGAGAGAAATTGCATGTTTTCATTTAAGATTTATGCTCACATTACTTTGTACATGGGCTACAGTTCACTGAAATGCATAAATAAAAAGAAAATAGAAAAGTTAGAGTGAATTAAAAAGATGGAAATAGGGTGAGAGGAGACAGTGTTTCTTTTGATGTGACAGGTTAAAAAACAAACAAACAGGTATTTGAACTGGATATCTAATTATAGTAGTTTATGTTTGAGGTGTGCCATGACTGGCAAATAGCAAATGCTATCCAAATGTTTGAAGGTGAAGTCGCTCAGTCGTGTCTGACTCTTTGTGACCCTGTGGACTCCTACCAGGCTCCTCCGTCCATGGGATTCTCCAGGCAAGAATACTGGAGTGGGTTGCCATTTCCTTCTCCAAAAGATTCTAATCTTTGTGTTCATTTAAGTCAAGTGGCATTTATTTAAGCAACTTCTGCATGCCAAACATTTGATATTCAAGTCCGTTGGTTTGCAAATTATAGCTAGTATTCAAATCATAGGTGAAAACAGAGTATTCAGTCAAAGCAATGGTAGATATGGGAAATTTTCTGGGATTTGTGGTCCTTCAAGTATGCATACCATTCCTTTCCTTGCACTACTCAAAATAATTCTTAAAGGAAAATACAAAATTTAAAACAACTGAATCAATTCTAGCTATAAAAAGCCTACAAGACAATCAGACTTTTTTATATTGTTAATAAGTTCAATACTTTTCTTGAATAATTATTTAGTGATAAAGTAGTCTAAAGGTGAGGCTTCCCAGGTGGCGCTAGTGGTAAAGAACCACCTGCCAGTGTAGCAGACCATAAGAGATGCGGGTTTGATCCCTGAATCAGGAAGATCCCCTGGAGAACGTGGTAACCCATTCCAGAATTCTTGTCTGGACAATCCCATGGACAGAAGAGCCTGGCAGGCTACAATCTGTAGGGTCTCAAAGAGCTGGACACTACTGAAGGGACTTTGCATGTACGCTGCCTTTTAAACGTGCCCGTCTGTTCAGCATATCTAGATATTTCAAACCACCAATAAACAAATATTTCTTACACTTAAATTGCTGGCTCTATTTAGAAGTTTTAGAGAATTCAAGAAAAATAAACAGTCTGTGATCACAAAACACTTACAGATGGTAGTAATATATACAAACAAACATGTATGAATGAATGATGTATGAATCCCTTGACAATTAACATGGCATATAATAAAGTATATTTCAACTGGATAACTGGATATAAATCAGTTAAGAACAAGGTATTAATTTCATCAGTCAGATAAAATTAAAAAATAGATTGAAAAATTAAATCCATGTGCACATAATTCATCCGAAGAAAAAATAAAAATTAAGCAAACAGTGGAAACAGTGTCAGACTTTATTTTGGAGGGCTCCAAAATCACTGCAGGTGGTGACTGCAGCCATGAAATTAAAAGACGCTTACTCCTTGGAAGAAAAGTTATGACCAACCTAGATAGCATATTGAAAAGCAGAGACATTACTTTGCCAACAAAGGTCCTTCTAGTCAAGACTCCAGTTTTTCCAGTGGTAAGGAAATGACAACCCACTCCATCCCACTGCCTGGAGAATCCCAGGGATGGAGGAGCCTGGTGGGCTGCCATCTATGGGGTCACACAGAGTCGGACACGAATGAAGTGACTTAGCAGCAGCAGCAGCAGCATGGATGGATGCAAGAGTTGGACTGTGAAGAAAGCTGAGCGCTGAAGAATTGATGCTTTTGAACTGTGGTGTTGGAGAAGACTCCTGAGGGTCCCTTGGACTGCAAGGAGATCTAACCAGTCCATTCTGAAGGAGATCAGCCCTGAGTGTTTGGGGGGAATGATGCTAAAGCTGAAACTNGAAGAATTGATGCTTTTGAACTGTGGTGTTGGAGAAGACTCCTGAGGGTCCCTTGGACTGCAAGGAGATCTAACCAGTCCATTCTGAAGGAGATCAGCCCTGAGTGTTTGGGGGGAATGATGCTAAAGCTGAAACTCTAGTACTTTGGCCACTTCATGCAAAGAGTTGACTCATTGGAAAAGACTCTGATGCTGGGAGGGATTGGGGGCAGGAGGAAAAGGGGACAACAGAGAATGAGATGGCTGGATGGCATCACTGACTCCATGGACATGGGTTTGAATGAACTCCGGGAGTTGGTGATGGACAGGGAGGCCTGGTATGCTGTGATTCATGGGGTCACAGAGTCAGACACGACTGAGTGACTGAACTGAGTGAATGACTGACTGAAGCACTCTAGAACAATTAAATTAGACCAAAATGAAACAGGTGTGTCTGTCACACTTAGTTTTCTAGGGCTAGTATAATAAAGCACCACAAACAGGTAGCTTAAGTGGCAGAGATTTTCTCATAATTTTATAGCTCAACATTCCAAAATCAAGGTGTCAGAGGTTTGGTTCTTTCTTTGGGCTGAGAAGGACAATTTGCTTCATGCTCCTCATCTTGCTTCTGGTACTTTTCTGGAATTTTTGGTGCTCCTTGGCTTGTAAGTACATCAACCAATGTCTTCCTGTATGTGTATATGACAGTCTTCCTGTGTGTCCATGCCAAAATTTCTTCACTTTATAAGGACAACAGTCAAATTGGAGTGGGGTCCCACAACTTTCCAGTATGACTTCATCTAAAGTAGTCATGTGCAATGGCCCTATGTCCAAATAAATTCCCATTCTGAGGTACTACAGGTTAGGACTTTAACACAGGAATTTTTGAGAGGCACAAGTCAACCCATAACACAGATAAAACATCATGAGCAAAGAAAAAGATGAAAATAATGGAAGTGACTTGCTATGGATTAATGGATAAAGAGCTGTGTAGGACCAGACAACAGAAAGCTTGGATATCTTGGCAAAGGAGTTAGGGCTTGATGTGTTGAGCAACAAGAAGGCACCATGGGCTCTCAAGTAGAAGAAACAGGTTTTGTAAGTGCTAAAGGTCCTGGTTGGGTAGGAGAGAGAGACACTAGAGAGAGAATGACTAAATAGGTGACATGAATTAAAAAAAAAAATTACACCTGGCATCAGCAGTCAGAATGAAAGAGATAAGATGAATATGAGAAAAACTGGCCCATTAGCAAGGGGTTATTCTGTTAGGGGGTTCATATTTTCTATATTTTCATCAATTTGAAGAAATATTTCACAAGCGTCCATTCATTAATATGACATCAATTGCCAATTTTGGTAAATATATGTGATATGTAGCTATATACATGACTCATCTATGTAGAAGTGTTTTCCTGTTCCTAGCATAATGCCAAAAGCTTGGATAGAAACAATACCAGCAAATTTAAGGGGTATGGGAAACAAAAATAAGCTTCTTCATCATAATGCACTATTGAGCTGACAAAGCTGTAATCCCTGGCACTAATTATGCACTGAAGAGAGAAACTTACCAAATAAATGACTTCTGAAGACAATATCTAAAATTGACTGTCAAGATGGTCCTAAAGTAGTACTTAAGAATATAATGTCAAGAGAAAGTATAGTCAAACATCAAAAGTTCCCACAATTTTCAGTTTAAAGTGAAAACAGGTAGCAAAGAATCATTCTGAAAAACACAATGTCCAACATAATTTTGGCAAATCTATAGATTATATGTATTGACAAGAGACAAAATGAAGAGGAATGCACTTTAAAAAAGTTGGTAACACTCGACAAGGAATGAAGGATACTTCACGCATGAAGATGGATAAATAATTTTTAAAAGAGAAATATGATAAACATATGGTTCATAAGAAACATAAAATAGGGCAATATGCTCTCAGGTATTTTAGATCTTTAATATATAAAAGATAGACAAGCCATCTAGTCATAAAATCTTAATTCAAGTCATGTTTATAAATATCTAAGGAATTGCAAAACTCTTTCAAAAACAAGAACCTTCCCTGGTAGCTCAGGTGGCAAAGAATCTGTCTGCAATGCAGGAGACCCAGGGTCAATTCTTGGGTCAGGAAGTTCCCATAGAGAAGGGACAGGCTACCCAATCCAGTATTCTTGGGCTTCCCTGGTGGCTCAGATGGTAAAGAATCCACCTGCAATATGGGAGACCTGGATTCAATCCCTGCGTTGGGAAGATCCCATGAAGGAGGGTGTGGTAATTCAGTCCAGTATTCTTGCTTGGAGAATCCCCATGGACAGAAGAGCCTGGTGGGCTATAGTCCACAAAGAGTCAAACATGACTGAGAAGCTAAGCACAGCACATCATCTTCATGGCTAAGACACTGGGGGTTGAGGTAGACAGTACAGAAAAGGAAAAAACAGGGTGGGAAAGAAACACCCTTCCTTAGCCCCACTGCCCCTTAAACTATTGCTCTCTCTTACATCTGGAATATGTTCTCTTCCTTCATCAAATCCATTTTTTCCCATTATGCAATATTGAATATACTCTAAACTGGCTTTTTTCATCACCATTGCACTAAAATCTCCATGGTTGATTCATGGGGTCACAAAGAGTCAGACACGACTGAGCGACTGAACTGAACTGAACTGAACTGAACTGATGTCCTCAGGAGCATCCATAAAGTTCAGCACCAAGGACGGTGTTCAGTCTTCATCCTTCTCAATCTCTCAGAACATTCTACTTTATTGAAATATTCTCTTTACCTTGGTTTCTGTGACACCACCTCTTCTTCTCTCCCTCATTTTCAGCCATGAAATTTTTGTCTCCATCACCAAATCTTCTTTATAAACTCAAATACTGGGGTTTTTTCAAAACTCTCTAAGTAATTTCTACCATTTCCTCAACTACCATTTATATGCCCCAAAATCCAAAATGCTATGTGTAATTTAACCTTCTCTGAACTCCACACTGAAGCATAATTCAACTGGTACTCTCTTGTCCCTCAGGCACAATAACCTGACATGATGATTTTTCTACCAAACACTTGCCTATTTTCAGGCCAGAAAATTGAGTAGCAACCTTGAAACCTCTCTACTCATTATTTACTATCACCAATTAATTAACAGGACTGGCTTTATCTCACAAACACTCAAATACACCCACATCTCCATCTCTATTTTTACTGCAAGCCACTGCTGTCTTCCATCCACTGGTTTCCCACATCCCGTCTTACCCTCATTCAGCCTGAAGCAGAAGTAATTATCTAAAACATCACTGTGACCAGGGCATTCCTCTGCTTAAAACTTTTCCTTGACTCTCCCTTGTTCTTAGCAGAAAACCTGTAGTCTACTGTGCCCTTCAAGGGTCTGCTTCCCATCATTAACCTCATCAGGCCTCTTCCTGTTCTCTACCTTCCTTCATTTATTACAAAGTACTCCTTTTTACCTTAAGGCCTTTAGCCATGGTGATTCCGCCTCTTTCCCACTTACTTGTGCCCATAACTGATTTTTACTTAGTCTTCACACATCAGAGAAAAGCTTTTATTCAAGCATGACCACCTACCCAGATCAGAAACCCTGTTAACTTATTTTTCTTTCAGGCCACTTGCCACATATATAATTAAATGCTGTTTGGTGCAATGATCTTCCTTGCCTGAGAGAGTATCAGTCAGGTATTCCTTATTTACTGCTTCACCTCTAGGCTAGACTGGGACAAAATAAGTATTCAATAAATATTTGTCAAATGAATAAATAAATAAATTTTAACAGAGATATATTAACCCTGATCAAGAAAAATATAGTAAGAATAAATAATCTCAGTTATATTATTAAAACAGTACCACAGTTCAGTCGCTCAGATTAAGCAAATAAAATTTATTTTACTTAAAATTTGTCACATGTTTATTTGTGTACATAATGCCAAGTCTAATTTCTTAGAGAACAAGGATTCTATAAGACCAGCTGACAGATAACAGGCACAGTTGCATAAAAAATTTTAAAAGCTACTTCTAGTGAGTTAAAATATCCTTAATGGGATACACCTGGCCCCACAGGCAGCGATAATGGGAGGAAGCCCACCTAGCAGGAGAAACCAGTCCTAAGGTCCCCAGCTCCTGCATTCCAGCCATGTCAGAACTCACCCTTGTCCAACAGTGGCAAGCAGCCTTGGCATAGGGCAGGATCTAGCAGCTGACTGGGCAGGGGGCTAGCTTTACCTAAGAGTGTGACAACAGTTGTTGGTTTGTCACAACAAAATGCCCAAGGCAATCCACATAGGGGGCCACTCCTAGAACAAAACTGACCTATCTAACACTTAGAAATAAGCACAGAGAATTGGACAAAATGAGGAAACAGATTAATATATTCCAAAGGGACAAGACAAAACCCCAGAAGAATTATATGAAGTGGAGATAACTGTCTACCCAGAAAGAATTCAAGGTAATGATTATAAAGATGATCAATGAACTTAGGAGAAGAATGGATGAACACAGTTAAAAGGTTAGCAAAGAGCTAGAGAATATGAAGAAGAACTAAGCAAAACATGAATAACAAAAGCTATACTAGAAATATTCATGTATAAAAAATTCAAGATTCCTATAATAAACTAACAAGTTTTTCCATCATTTTCTTAACTTGTGAAGATTACTTCCTTAAACGAAAAATGAATAACGTGAGGAAGTTTACAAACCATTTTTCAGTATGACCATTCAGAATGGAAAAGAGCTGCCATTTTGTGCTACAGATAAACATGTATATAAAAACAGTGATATAGTCTTTACAATGAGATTTTTAATAGCTTGTATTGATAAATAATTTAATAAAAATTTCTGGCTTCTTCCCTTCTTCCCTTCTTTCCTGTCTCAGTAAATGGCAACATCATCCATTTGTTGCTCAAAATTCTTGACTCCCATTCATCACTCTTTAATTTTCCTCCATAGCAAACTATCTGCAAGTATTGTTGGCTCTACCTCTAAAACACATATGAATATACTCCTTTTTATCTCTCTTGTGCTAAGTCGCTCAGTCATGTCTGACTCTTTGTGGTCCCATGGACTGTAGCTCACCAGGCTCCTCTGTCCATGAGGATTCTCCAGGCAAGAATATGGAGTGGGTTGCCATGCCCTCCTCCAGATGATCTTCCCATCCCAGGGACTGAACCCAGGTCTCCCACATTGCAGGTGGATTCTTAACCAACTGAGCCACTAGGGAAGCCTAAAGATTTTTGGGCTGCACCTCACACCATGTGAGATCTTCATTCTTCAACCAAGGATTAAACCTGTGCCTCCTGCAGTGGAAGCGTGGAATCTTAACCACTGTGCTTAATTTAGGCAACTTAGCTTAGATTCCTACGGAGCCTTCCAACTGGTCTTCCTGTTTACACTTCTGTTAACTACATCTAACCCCACAGTTCATCTAACACATTGCAGTCAGAGCTATCTTTTTTGATACAAGTCTGTGCATATCACTTCTCTCCTAGATGAATCTAAAATACTTACAAGCATCCCTACATTACCTGGCCCCTACTTAATTCTCTAATTGCATCTTAATTGACTCCTTTGTTTCATCACATTATCCGGCTTTTTGTTTCTAGAACATCTAAGCTATTACCACTTATGGTCTGTCTACTTACTATTCCTTCTAGTTGGAATGCCCTGTTTCAGATCTTTCTGTGTTATTTCCTTATCATCAAATCTGAGGTCAACTGGCAATCCCCTGCCAACCCCAGACCCAGATGCTTTCCTTGACCATCTCATCTAAATTAATCCCCAATCAATTTCTATCACATCATCCTGTTTAACTTTCTTCCTATTGCTTATTACTATCTTAAATTGCCCTTATCTACTTCTAAGTTACCTACTTTTTCTCTGTCTTCTCCCTCAAATATAAGCTCCTAAGCACAGAGAACTTAGCAGTCTTATTCATCATTTACCTTATCAGTCTTATTCACTGTTTTCTAGACACCCAGAGACTAGAAAACTGCTTGGTACACAGTAGGTACTCACTAAATATTTATTAGAAGAGTTTACACTTAATGACAACGCAAAAAAAGCAGCTCAAAACATTAAAAATTATAAGATTTTAAAAAAGAGGTACCCTATGAGTTTATATCATATGATTTCATATTACACATATTAACAATATCAGTGGAATGCATTGTATATCATAGATCTCAAATATTAATGAAAAACACATTGTAAGTTATGTTTAAACTCATTTTTAATATAAAAACTTTCAAAATTAGGAATTTACATGAATCCGCATATGAACTGGGGAAGGAAAACTACATATGTCTTCTGCTTTGGCAAAAATGGAATGGTCTCTTTAGTTCCAAATCAGAAGCGTTTAAAGGAATATGCTAGGGGGAATGGTCAATTTAAAAAGTGAATACCAATTTTTAAGGCAGAGAAAATCTATTGAAAACTAAGAGAAACAACAGAAATTTAACTCATTGGAAAAGACCCTGATGCTGGGAAAGACTGACGGCAGGAGAAGGCAATGACAGACAATGAGATGGTTGGATGACATCACCAACTCAATGGACATGAGTTTGGGCAAACTCCAGGAGACTAAGGACAGGGAAGCCTAGCAAGCTGCAGTCACAGAAAGTCAGACACAACTTACTGACTGAACAAGGGCCAAAAAGTCATTATATAACTAAACATGATCTCTAGGGACTGATGGCACTGATCCTAAACATTTGGAAAGGGTAAGACTAGAAGCTTCCAAGTGCCAAAATACCACCACACCACTGTTCTTACCTGCAAATCCACTAGCCAGTCACACAATTATTGAAATGATTCAAATACGTGCCTTGAGGAAGTTACATATTACTCAGTTCAGTTCAGTTGCTCAGTCGTGTCCAACTCTTTGCGACCCCATGAACCACATCAAACCAGGCCTCCCTGTCCATCACCAACTCCCAGAGTCCACCCAAACCCATGTCCATTGAGTTGGTGATGCCATCCAACCATCTCATCCTCTGTCGTCCCCTTCTCCTCCTGCCCTCAATCTTTCCAAACATCAGGGTCTTTTCCAATGAGTCAGCTCTTTG